>VZRE01012605.1:72500-132257 GCA_013396775.1 Cephalopterus ornatus
TACATTATTAAAAGGCCAAATAAATTCTAAGTTTAAAACATCCAGGTTTTGTTGAGCCATTTCTTGGTTTTGAGAGAAATTGGCAAAAAATAAACTTATCTACAGTAGTTTGTTGAGGAATTTAAATTACATCTGGCCCTTAGACAAGTTCAGCCATTAGAGAGTTCTACACTTCCTTGTCTGTGTGTGTCAGGAAGAGGAAAGCTGAGAACACAGGCACTGTGTAGGAACTCCCTGAACCTGTGTTTTCCCAGTGAGCCTCGAAAGGGTTCCCCCATCCCAGCAGATTAATGCTAGATAGCTTGAAAATAAATAGAATAACACCTACACCTTTACCTCCTCTACCCAGCATACAAAAACCTGGAGCACCGCAACGGAAGAAGGAGGTCTGACTCTGGCAGAGATCAAACCAGACATCTCGTGCACAACTTCTCTGGTTCATACACGGTTTTATCTCTTCCGTGGACATACACAAGAAGGGCTGCGAGGAGGCAGCACAAAACCCAACTTACATCTACCCTACAGGAGACTCAAGCCTCTTACTACATGCAATGAAGCACTTTGATGTCCAAATCGCTACTTTCGTTTTTCTACAAAAAGACTCCTTTTCACATCACACATGTGTAGAGCTGTTATCATACAGTTTCTCCTCCAATACAGTGCAGCATTCCAGGTTCTCCAACCTCATCCAGAGCACAAAAAACTCAGTACTTCTCTCTTTCCCAAAGAGCCACTATTGGCATCCAGGAGAAACAATAAATAAATAAACACAAACCAACTAACCAAAATAGAACGCATTTCCAGACTAAGGCAAAAGGTCTTACCTCAGGAAGAAAAATGCGCGTTGCTATGTTGTGCTCCAAGCAGGCTGTTTCTCCCCTCCCTAACTCCCATCAGACTCCAGGCAGCCCATTAGCAGCCAATTTAAAAGTTTACAGGTGTTAACAGGATAAGTGGCAGCTATCTTGCAAATCTTGGTGTGGCAAAACCCTGCAGTGAGGAAGAGGTGAAATGCTGTCCTCAAACTAAGTTTAACAAAAAAATCGTACTAGCTCAAAAATCTTTATTTTTCTTGTGCAAACTTTTAGAAATTTGAAACCACTGGTAGTTTGTTTGCATTCTCCCCCTCAGCTGATCGGTATCTTCTGGGCATTTCTGTACGTGACCTATATTTTCCCTAAGTTGTCATGGCTAGGCTTCGCGAACGAAGATTTGTGAAGGACTCTACCCACGCTTGCTACAAGCGCGCTGATGGCTAAAAAGGCCAATGCGAGATAGACACGTCCGGTTGCAAAAGGCACCTAAGTTGTCACTCACCAGCCATGCAGCTTGGTACCACTGCGTTCTCACCAATCTTCCTTCCCCCCCCGCCCTGCCCCACAATATACATAGCACCAGTGCTGGTTATGCAGAGTGAGGTGCGGAAAATGTTTGCTTTTGCTTCAGATTGAAACTTACTTTCTCTAATAATTCCAGATGACGGATGCAAGTTAGAGACAAAAAGCTAACATAAACATTAATTTCTATCTTGGTCACCTTTGCTTGGACGAAGCTTCATTCTTCAAAGAAAAGAAGGATTCTGCTTAAAAAGTTATTCTACCTGCTTTGGTTTCCCAGGCTATTGCTGTGAATTTGAATTGCTGAAAAGATGTAGGAAGGATATGTTTTGTGAAACAAGGTTTGATAATGGGGAAAATACACTTCTGGGTTACAAATGCAGGTGGTTTTGACAGTTGGTGTAATAAAGCCTTTCTCAAAACTTGTATTGCCGTATTCTGGCTGGACAGGGCAGGATGAATGAAGAACACATAGAGAGGCTTTTGGCCTTTAACTTCCACTCAGGTGTTGGATTGTGCTAGTAAAGGCTTCGGGCTAAGCTGTGTACCAGGGCTTCCCCGCAGGATAGGCTGGGAGGAATAATGATTCACCAGGACCCGTTTTAAATGTGGGTTGCATTGTCATTTCCAGGCAAATCACTCACCTCTTTTGAGCTCAAATTCATGCTGCAAATGTATTTTGTGCCTAAGACAAGAATATCTAGCAGCATATTTTCTGTCCTTTATCTAGTTCTCAAGGTGAAAAGGCAGGGTAACAGCCCTTGGCACATCCTCCTCAGCATCCTGGGAGCATCTCAGAGGTGGAAGGAGAGACCTAACCCAGTGAGGTTCACTGAACAACAGCCAGATTTCATATGGGTTGCTGCATCCTCTACCCATAAAATGAACTCTGGTTAAGTAGCTGCATAAGCCGAGACCCAAATGTTTTAGATCACCCATATGGAAATAGAGTAATAATGTGAATCCTCTTGCCCAAGATCAGTGAAACAAGTTCTATTCTCACACCCAACTGCTCTTTGCTGGATCACACGCTCTTGCGCTGCTTTAAATGCTCCTGACAGTTTTAATGAAGCCTCACTGAACTAGAACATGATGATTCCTTTGGACCCTTCACATTAATATTAATATAATATTAATATTAGCAGACCTTATGGCCTTTTGAAATAGTTTGGTTTGCTTCTTAGGTTTAAAACCAGCAGAACTGGATCTTCAAAGATGGAACCCACTGCTGTCAAGAGGTATGGGTATGTTTGCCATTAGAGGACTACTTCTTTCACATTGTCTTATAGCATTAGTAGACTCACAAAATTACTTGCTCCCTCAGACATCTCTACTTCTTTACCCTTTTTGTTTAGACCTTAGTGTCAACACTTAGTGCTTAATCAAATTCTGAAATTGAGGAACACAGTTTTCCAGTGTGCTGCTTCAGTTCAGAGAAATAACTTGTCACAGGGGGTGAGAAAGGCCAGAACCTCATTTTCCATATCATAGCACCATGTTTAGCCACACAATGTGCACAAGACCTGAACTGTAATACACTGTAGCCTGCATCTATTTTTATCAGAGTGCAGTGTGACATCGCCCTTGATGCCAGGTAGTTGTTATTTGAATTCATACCAATGAGCAATAGTTTGAAAAGCATAATAGCAAATTATTCTTATAACAGAAATTGGACCGAGGGACTAATAGACAAAAATGCAACAAAATTCTAGAACAGTGGGCATGGAAGACTTCTTGAACTGAAGTGTTTGAGCTGGATCTGCTGAACTGGAGCCCAAAATAAAAAAATCTACTGTGAGCCTCCCAGGATAGCAGTCCACCCAGTACAGCAGGATGGTTGGGTCAGGCTCACATGCTGTTGAAACACTCTCTGTTGCACACAGAGGATGGCCGCCCTTTTTCCCTGAGGTCCGCAGCTACCACAGCTCTCCCACAGGAGAGCCCATCTCAGAGGCAGGGCAGTTCCTGCTGGGAGAAGAAACATAACTTTTTTCTTGCCAGACCGGCCTCTTCCTGAAATGGTCTGAGACCTTTTTATCTGCCTTTGTAGCAGAAGGACACAGCTGCAGGTCAAAGAGCTAAACTAGAAAAGCTGTCAGATTCCTGTGTCCTTGCTCTCCTGGTCACAACCTGGCTGAGCAAGGAGAGCCCCCCATGGGTGCTCATGGGCTATGGACCAGGCTGAAGCCAGACAAAGCAACTTGCCTTTCTCTCCAGGCACTTGAGCAGCAAGAGGCAAATGTGAGTGGGGAATTACATTTTGTTTGGCAAAAGATCAAGACAAGAACTATTAGAAGATGACTGTCATGTTGTGTGCGTGTATGCCCCAACCCCAGTAGAGGAAATGTGGAGGGAAAAAGGCTAAAATAAGTTTTATTTTAAGGGATCCCAAAGGAATCTTTCAGTTTGTCACACAGGCTGCCAGTCTCTCCTAGCTGCCTGTGTCCCCAGGCCAGGGTGAACAGACTTCCAGGGGCTATGGACAGAGGCAAGAAAGAGCCACTTGAAACCTCATTTCCCAAAACCTCGGCAAAAAATGCAAGGGTCTGAAGAGGAGGGCAGCCATGCAGCTTGCCAGAAACAGATCTGTCTACCAGTGAGGCTGGTTCCTTCTAAGAACTGGCAAAAATTATGAAATCCCATAAACTGTTTAGGATCTGTCTAATCAGCCTGTACCAGTGAAAAAAAAGATATTGTGCTGGGTCATTTTTCACCAAATGTAGTTGCATGATACCGATAATCAGATGGTGGGATGGTCATTATTGCCATGGGCACTTATTTGTGTGATATTACACAGGAAATTCAGTACTGATTAGTAGGACAAGAGCTGGAGACTGTCCCGCACACTGTTGTACACCTGGGGTGCTAACACATGAATACTTCAGTAGTAGGATAACACCAGTTCCTGCAGAGAGAATGTGGGCAGAGATCCCATAACTTAAGCTTGAAGAAGAGCTGATTAGGGATGCCAAGTTTTGTCCGTGTGTAAATTTACAGTTGGTGGCATTTCCACTGTAAGTGCCATTGTCAAGATTTTAGGATTCGATTGCAAAAAAAAAAAAAAAAAAAAAAAAAAAACCCACAAAAATTTGACTGAAACTTGCCATTCAACTTCTCATCATCAGAGTAAAATACCATACTGTACCAAGAATGAAAAGAGAGGGAGAGAGAGAGAGAAAACAACAACATTTAGCAGGTTTTAAAATTATGCAGATATTTTTAATGGCTTTGGAGTATTCAGACACTCACTCATATGTCAGAAAACAGATTTGATTTATAGGAATGACATTTGGCAGAGCAATTAATCCATACTATGTTCTAATCATGTTTGGTATAGGGAGAGGAAAAAAAAAAGTCAAACTTAGGTTTAAAGCTGATTGTGCCAGGAATTATTTTCAAAGAAGGCTCATAAGAGTTTTCAGTAAGCCCTAGGACAAAATCCGGTCTTTTGTGCCTTCCCCACTCCATCAACCCAACACAAGAATGAAACTGCATCTAATTTGCTAGTTGAAACTCAACAATTAAATCTTCTTGCCTCTACTGGTGGTGAAATGGGTATATGGGCCTCTTCGGTTTCTAAGCAGTTAGATCCTCCTTCCCACATTATTTCTCAGTCCCAATAAGACTGTCTAACAGAAATATTGAAAAGGAAACCTGAGACAGTTCATCAAAAAATGTCAAGGTTTCATGCAGCAAAACAGAAATTTGCCTTTGCATGAGCTCTTTGATCTGGTTTGTCTTTCCCAGAATGAAACTGTCATTGGTCTCTATTACGTCCATTTCAGAAACATTTCATGAGACAGAAAGTTCCAGCTCCCCACCAGGCACTGCTTATATATCCATTACCAGAGCATTTACACTTGGCTATGGGGGCTCTCGTGCCACTGACAGCAGTGCTGCTGCTCAGACACCTGCAGCAAATTCATTAGAGCACAGGCACAGCCCCAGAGGGGACCACTCTGCAGCTTTCCTCCTGGATGCAGAGTGGCACCTTCTTGTCTGAGGGCCTGGGTGCAGAGTGGCACCTTCTCGTCTGAGGGCCTGGGACCCTGTGCCTCCAAAGGAGTGGTTCTGCTGAGACCCAGCAGTCTCACCAGGGAGGTCAGGGCTGGATGGCCTCTCATGTCCAGCAGCCGTCCTGGTTCCTTGAGGTGTACCTGTGGCTGCTGACACCCTCCTCGAGCTGTGCTGGTTTTATGTAAGCATGAGCCTCTGTTTCTTTTATTCCCTTTTGAATCTCTGATGTTGAATTCTACAGAGAGGAAAAACCACCCTGTGTTTCACATCCAGCGTGACAGACATGACCATTAAGAAAAGCTTCTCTGACAAATCCATTATGGAATACAAGAGCAAGCACTACATGGTAGTTTTCACTTACGGACCTTGCAGAAGCTAAGAGTTATTTCACACAGTAACTGCACCATGTCTAACACAGAACTAGTGCCAGGTTGCTGGGAGAAGTCTTTTTTAAAGCCTATTTTATTTCAAATCTATCAATTAAATCTAACAGCTTTTCCACAACATACCGATGCTATACCTGTACTTGAGCTTGTACCATGGACTGCTCTCCACTTGTGGTTGGGCATTCACCAACAAACAAACAAAAATTTAACACGTCAATTGATTTTCCTGTTGCTCGGGGTTTTTTTAATGATAATTTTAAAACCAGATTTTCTCCCTTCACTAACTCTACTAACTCTCCTTCACAGATGAAAACATATTCCTCTATACTTCTTCCAGGATAGCTTTAAAAATCTGAGGTTACACTTTTAAGACAAATATATAATTATTTTAGCATAACGGTTTTAACACTTGCTATGAAGATTGCAAAACCATTCCCATTCTACCTATAACTCAGTTTTCTGACACCCATAACTCAACAAAATTTGCCTCTGGGTTTAATATCTTCCATATTCTTTTCTGTCTGAAGATGTATCATTAAATATTATTACTACAGGAGGTATGTTTGGGCAATATCTTTCAGACATACTTGAATTAAAGGGAAAAAGAAGAAAAATTCTGACCAGATGCACTATTTTTGGAAGATGAGTACAAAAAACAGCTGGCCTGAGCTAGCTTCTACTGAAAATTATACCTCTTGAAACGAGTGAGGTGGGAGAGGAAAGTTCAAAAGACCTTGCTTGAGGAGTGACTTTTGGGCCTGATGCAAGAGCCACTGACCCTTTCTCTTGCAGACAAACAAGGATTCACCTCTTTGCAGGTTTGTGCCAGTACACACACACATACGAGTTTCCCCACTGCCACACCTCATCAACTCTTACATTTTGCTTTGATTAACCTACCCTCAAAACCCTCCTGTGCTGCCTCATGCCTGTGAGAGAAGTAAGGTAGTGTTGGGGCAGGTGCTGAGATTTGCTCCTCAGGCCTTTCAGGCTCTGCCCCTCTCCAGATGAGGGGCAAGAGCATCCATGTAAGTGCCCCAAGGCTGCCAGCCTTGGGCCACCAGCCAGCCTGGCGTGGCACTGCTGTCTCCACAGAGTAGAGATTGATGGTTGTGTCCAGTCTTTCTATTGCCTTTCTGTTGGAAAAATTCCTGCCTCTTCAGATGTTGCTCTCTGCGTGTCAAGGGCAGTCCTGCGTTCTCTTTGCCCCCTTCCCAGCAGCCAGACTTTGTTCAAGCACTGACTTTGATCTCAGCATGTGCTGTGAGCTGCTTTCACTATGTGAACTCAGCTGGAGGATGGGTTACCGAAAGCGTGAATTCACAGATGACTTTTAGCACAAATATTCTGACAACCCCCCCCGCCCCCCACTACGTAAAATTATGAAATAACAACTAAATGTAGCATTTCAAGTCCCTTGCCTTTTCCAGAGGAGAATCTCAGGCTGTTATACTCCCACACAAGTTACTCAGATAAAATTGGAACAGATAAAGATCCCAAACCAAGCAATATTTCATGAGGCCTAATCCAATGCTCCACTGAGTCAAAAGACACCTATTTGCTTCCCTAGGTGACAGTAAGCATGATTTTGCCTGAACATGGGGTCTGATTTCCATATTTTCATGTATAACCTGATATTTTATCATGAAAACTTTCCATTATACCTGCCTGAAGCTTTATCACCTAGATTTACTACTAATCAGTGCTTTTTCCCTGCACTGACAGAGACAGTCAGTGTCTGAGGAGTCATTATTTCTCATACAAGTACACAAAACTCGTAAGTGTTTTAGGTTTGATGTTACAACTGCTCACTGTCACCTTGGTATCTGCTGCTGACAGTTATTCCCTCCACAAACTCTTTGTCAGAGTGCTTACGTTTCTGCTGGAAGGCTTTCAAGTTCTCTTTGAGAGTTGAAATCCACATCACACACAGGCATACAGGCATGCACAAACACTACTTTAAATATCATAACAAATGATACCATAAGCCTTTCCAAAGCGTCTTAAAGAGCTCTTCTCTTTCACAGGATAACATATGTGGATGCTTCTGAGGATGCTTTTCACGTTGTTTTTCAGCTGGTTGGTTTGGTTGGTTTCTTGTTGGTATGAGTTTTTTTGGGGGAATTGTGTTTTCATTTCTTTTTTTTTGATTTTGGTTTTTTTTTTTTAATAACAGGAAATAGGTGTTTCCTCAGTGCCTGAATTTTGAAATCTGGAGTGTGGGTCCTTCAGTAGATGTGGCAGCATGTGGGTATTCTCTCCTGTTTTTAGAACTCAAGTTGCTATAACAACCCACAGCATCTGTTCAATCCATTACCTAAGCAGCCTTTTTTTCTTGCTTGCTTTTTTTTTTCTTTTTTTTCCTTTTGGGTTTCCTATTCTTCTGAAGTCAAGTGCTTTGCTTTGATTTTTATTTAAGGAGCTAGCTTATGCTCCAATGTGTATATGCAGAATGAGCTGAAAGAAGCCAAAATCTATGCTGAAAAGATCACAACTTTTGGAGAGTATCTGGCTGAGTGGGATGAGTTCAGGGCTGGGCCCCGTTCCCACTGAAGTGAAGATACACCAGTTCCTGCTGTGAGCCTGAAATTCACTGCTACATCTCATGAAAGTAGAGGTTACTCTGTTGAGTGACAGATAAGTGATGGACACTACCAGGGAGCCATTGACAGAACAAGAGCCAACAGATGGACAATATGTATAATTGGCTCCGTATAATTACTGTGTTTCCTTCTTATCAACTGCTTTCTTCTCTTCTGGAGAACATCTTGATTTTTATTGAAACATTTTTTTTCTGGATTGATTGGGGGGCAGGGTACGAAAGAAAAAATAAAAGCGATTGATACCAGCGCAGCAGTGCCATATCGGTACTGGGGTTTGGATATCCCACCTCCTCTGTGGGTTAGCTGCCCATATTTCATGCTTCATCATAGAGCAGTGCCTGTGAAAAAGAAGAGCTTGTCACTCCTAGAGTCCCTGGCTGCAGTTCATTGGGAAAGGTGTAGACCAATTACAGTCCTACACATGGAAGAGAATGGGAACATAGCTACAATCCCCAAGAGGAAGGCAGACACTGGTTTCAATGGGAATATTTCTGGTTTAGGATGAAACGTTTTGTCTGTAAGTTTTTAAAGATGCTTAGGATTTTCTATCCATATAAATAATTTTCATTAAAAGTTTTCCACAAAAAAAAAAAAAGAAAAAAAAAGAAAAAAAAAAAAAAAAAAAAAAAAAAAGGCTTTTCCTAAAAGCATTTGCATTTTCCCATCAGTCCAGCTCCAAAATGCTGCTACTGTCAATCAGCAGATAAGCAACTCTGGGCATACACAGGTCTGCCCAGCCCCCACACTGACAGCTTGTTAGAAATTGGGAAAGGAGATAGCATTTCTTAGGGGCTTCAGTGTCTTACGTTGAGTGTCTTAGGAGTGATGGAGCAGTGTTCACAATAATCTGCTGAGCAACGGATTCTCCCATGTGTAATTCGGCACACAGGTAGCTTCCAAACGAACTGAGGTATAAGCTGTCCTGTGCTGCCCCAAACACACCTTTGACTTTGTTTCCAAATCAAGGCCACAGCCAAGGTATATGCTGAGAGCTATAGACAAAGAGACAAGGCTTGTTGTGGGTAGGATTTGCAGGATTTTGGCTGCCATGTGACCTCTGCAGGAAGGTGGCACGGGGATGCCAAAATCCATGTAATCTCGTGCAGCTGGCGCTGCCTGCAAGGAAGCTCTTCAGCAAAAATGGATCATACAGCTAGAGAGAGGCTCAGTGTGCTGAAGTGATGTTTCATGTCACTTCAGCCTTGGTCACGCCCCACCCCTTGTACACGGCATATTGAAGGCAAGAGCTCAGAGGGACTAGTGGGCTCAGCAGCAAGCAGGGCTGAGCCACTCAGGCAGGAGATGGTGGCTTTTGGATCAGAAGAAGCAGTCCTGAGGGACAGGAGATGACTCAGAGCCATCCCAGGGACTGGGAGCATGGGAAGCCTCCAGAGAGCTCTGTCATGACAGTCTTGCCTTTTGTCTGCCCTACCATTGAACCTAACCCTAATCTTCGCTTGCACCTAGATACAGAGCAATATCCATATCTCCTAAGGAAAGCCAGACATAGGCAAGGTGTCTTCACCTCACATAAGGACTTTCAGAGCTAACTGTAAGTACCCCAGTGCCACGAAAACTCCCATGAGGGGCAAGGAACCTGGTTTCCCGTTTGTCTTAGGAATCATGTGATAATATTCTCTGAAATCACACCTTTCTCCTTCAAAGCTTCTGTGTATATTTGGTAACTTGTACATATGTCATTTCTGTACGACAGCCACAGCTCCCACCTGGAGTTTTGCAACATTGTCCACATGTTACCTTTCCTGCAGGATATAAATGTGTTACTGATACTATTTTTGCACTACAGAGAGAAAAATGAGGAAAAAAAAAAAAGCAGAAGGAATGAAGTTGCATGCCAACTATCAAACTGGGGCTCACCTTGCACTGTAGAAAAGAGACAAAGAGGAGACACCTTGCCCCTTTATCTTGAAAACACGCAGGGATAGGGTCTCTTTTTGGGTACAGGGATGAACACCATCCTGAGCACCACAGAAATGCTGTTGCTGGTCAAGCTCCTGAGGAGACATGTCTGAGCTGGCACACCTCACATTGAGCAGGTAGCACTGGCCTCTGAGGCTCAGCAGCTGCGGTGCTGTGGCACTTGGGCCAGCCCAGGGAGAGGTGCCCTGCAAGGCTGAGGCACTGCCAAGGTGGGAGCGTGAAAACCAGCTCAGGAACAGGTAGTGAGAGAGGACCTTCATTCCTCAACAGTAGTCCACAGCCTTGGCACTTAGCAGTGCCCCTTGGTTCTTTCCCACAGTTTGAAGGCAAAACCCATGTGAGCATTCTCACTGTGATTCCGGCAGGATTTCAGTAGAAGTGGTTGGAAAGAAGCACAGAAGCAACTGTAGCTATTGTAGAGATCATGTAACCCAAAGTGAAAGCAGAAAGTTCACTCCCAGGTAAGATTTCAGTGTTCAGGCAGGAGCTGGTTAAGAATTTATATAGTGTGCCAGTTCCAGATCAAGAGCCAAAAAGTGACTGCAAATGAATTTATCCTGCAAATACTTCCTAGTGGCACCAGGTTTCACAGCGCAGCACACGGATCCTCACCCTCGGAGACACCCATGCATACGTATTCCTCAGCAGAACAACAAAACTGAGCTAAGAATTAAAATCATTTCCAACATGCATGTATTTGGTTCTGCTCTATAGGATAATGGCTCCCTTTAAATCTCCTTCAGTCTTACCCAGGATTACAGTAAATCAGCATAGGTTAACTTTGCTGTACTAGTTTACATCAGCTGAGGACCTGGTGTTCAGTATAAAGGACATGTGACAAACCATTACAGTGTTCCCAAAGATTGATTATTGGAAAGGCGGAAATATCAAGATCAGTCTAGCAGAAAACACAGAAACACATAAATTTGACTTGCACTAGGGTAATCAAAAGATAACATCTGAATATTTTAAATGGACAAATTTATTTTTATTCTACTTTACCAAGAGCTTTTCTTACTGATTTGGGCAGGAAAGAGGCCGTGTAGGCATCTGCTTATTCATCAACTTTCTCTAAATCCCAGGATTAACAGACTACTGCTATTATGAAGCGTAAGCAGGAGATAATATAGCTAGAGTCAGACTTCATGGTAACTTAATGCCCTGATCACAGGAACACAACCTGACCCAGAGCCTTCATTCCAGATTGTACGTTATAAACAAATGAAATAAAGGTTTGTTTCATTTTAGTCATGGCAGTTTTGTTCATAAATGAATAAAGTTCCTTATGAAAAGTTACATAAACAATGTTTTGAAATCTCACTTTTTAAGCTTTATTTCAAACTTTAATACTGGATTTTCATCCCTATTCTGACAGAGTTTGAATCCAGACAAGCCTACCAATCTTCTGATCATATCTCTGCGTTGTTATGTAGAAATCATAGATCTAAAATAACAGATCTCTACCTTTTACTGTGCTGAAGTAAAATCCTGATGACAAACATCCTAATCAGTATGGCTATTCTCTAAACTGGGATCCAGAACTGGGTCTCAAATTCACTGGGTTTCTCTCAGTGGGGGAGGTCACACTGGCTGCAGGGGAAGGTGTTCCACACTTATGATCAGACAAAATTACAGATCCCTCTGAATATCTTGAGTGTTTAGTACTTTGGTACCATTTCTGCTCCTTGCAGTACAGTTCAGTGGAATTAAAATCTGAACCCTTTGCTATATGTAATCAGCATTGACCACTTGTTAAGTAGTTTTTCTTCAACACAGCAAGGTGAAAAAAAGAGGTTGCCTGTGGTCCTTGGGCAGGTTGTAACCAAACACAGACTAAGAGATGTCTAAAAGTATTTCCATTAGGCAGTATTTCCAGCTGTACTACTAACACTGTTCAAAACAGAAAGCAAGTCTCTTCCTGGCACCATTTCAGAAGATTTAAAATGCATCATTTTAATTACTGCTTGACAAATAATCCCAGAATGCTAGCTGGGAAGTTTGCAGATATATTATCATCAAACTGGTTATATTGAACTTTTTATGATGTCTAATATCTCTAGGTTATAAATGAGTGAAAGCATCCTTTGCCACTGGCAGAGTACAGCCCTCTAGCACACACACTGGAGGTTCAAACATCAGTGTGACACAGCTATAAACCCAAGGTCATCTTGTGGTAAAACAGTCTAGAAGAGTTGCAAAATCTGTCTTTGGACTAATCTTGATCAGTTTGGACAGTGATTTCATTCAGTCTCTCCAGAAATTCATAAAATTCCTCCACATTACATTAACTCTTTGCAGTTCTGTTTTTGTTACAGAGTGACTGCCTAATCTCAGGAAGATCAGAGTTTCCTTTATCAAGTCCACACATAGATCTTTATCTCTTTCTAGAAGCAGAGCTCGAGTCAAACTTCTTCAAAGGTCTGAGTAATTCATTCTTTTCCCCTTCCCCAGGTTTCTGGCAGCAGCTGGGACCTCCAGGTTCCAAAATACCAACAGAAACTTTGTCTTCTTCACACACTTATCACTCAGGCTAGCAATGTAGACTGATTTAATGGTATTCAATTAATTTAAGCTCCCCTTTTCTCTCTTTTTTTTTTCCTTCTCAGAAATAACTATTTGACATAAACATCTTTGTTTGGCGTATCACTAGATCTGCTGCTAATTATAATGCTGAACCCAGATGCTTGGTGGAGGAAATTAATCTACGTCCTGCGTAGTTTGTTGGGCTTGTTTTAGTAGGTTTGCCAAATTTTTAGTGAAACTCTCATATGACTTTTATTATCTGGAGGTAGATATTAAAGGGCCAAATGCTGTTCTTATTCTCACTGGTATAAACCTAAACAGCTCCATGGAGGGAAATAAATATAGTTACATTACTATGGATTCACATGATGTTACTCTAGATTTACAGTACTGTAAATCCTCAATAGTGAAACCAGGAAGCTAAACCACAAATACTCCATCATCTAAACCTGGGCTTTTCTCTTAGTTGAAAAGCACAGTTTTAAGCCTAAGAAAAATGACAGTATTCATAATTTATTTTGGTAAATTGGCATACAAAAATCACTTTTTTTTTTTTTTTTTTTTTTTTTTTTGCAAGTTGGCCTACAGAAAACACCTGTGGAATAACTGGCATCAAAATTACTCTGTTCAGAAAAGCAAAAATGTTTCATTATGAAACAGTTCAAGCTACGAGCTGCTGCAGGAGCCAAAGAACTTCATTTGCCTGCTTGTATCACCTGAATTTCCCACAAATCCCTGTAACACATCACCAGCTGATGGTGGAAGGTTTTTGTGAGGGCAGGGCAACCCCAGGGTTAGCGCTGGCCTTGGACACATGGTCTGAAGACCTGAAGTCCCAGGGGGCACCAAGAGCTCACTTGGGCCCAAGGGAAGCTCATACTACCCCAAAGGAAAATATTTCAGTTCCACTAGAAAAAAATAGTCCAACCATAGAAAATACACATTTCGGCTGCAGAAAAATGGACTATTTCTCTGTAGAAAACACTGGTGTTTAATAATCTCCCTTTCCCCCCCCAATTTTCACAATATAATTTTAGCAAAAATGTGAGCCCTCTCCATAACTGGTATTTCCCACACAGAAAACAAATATAAGCTTTTGGCTCTAATCTTTAAGCTAAATAAAAATAAACAAACAAACAAACCCCCCAGCAACCTTTAAATCAAAACCGCCTAAAGTCAACATTCCTCAAATAGAGGCAAATATAGGTTGTGAAAATGTATTTTCCATCAGAAACAAAACTGACAGAAAGTTTCCCACCCTGCTTGCAGGCAAAACTGAGTAAGCCAGAAGAGATTCCCTGTATGCCAGCTGACATTTGAAGAGTAGTAGTTTAAGCAGTACAGACCTAAAGACGGGAAATTTTCTAGGGAAAAAATAAAAACCCTGCTCAGAGATGATAACCTCTGGTACAATGAATGGCTGTTAACACCAGCTGGTCATCATTTGCAGGAAATGCCACAGACCTCAAATGGGTGATGATTTTAGAAAGGAAAGAGGTATTTAAAAAGTAGTAATATAACTTTTTAATTTAAATAGATGGCATTTATTGCGCATAGTTAATTGTAGTTACCCTGTTGGAAAGTCACTTTTCAGAGAAGCACCAGGCCCTATGATTAGGAGTGTGAAACAGGCTGCTGTTATCAGAAAGGGCAGCAAGGCCTCGATCAGTAAGACACGATTTCCCATTTTATGAAACAGGCTGAGGAGCCCAACTCACAAGTTAAGAGATCCTCAGGGATCCATGTAGATCAAAGTAATTTACAGGAGCCTGAGGCTAGCTGTACAAACTGAGCAAAGTCCAGTTCTCAGCCTGACAGTAATTGAGTGGGACAGATTTTAGGCAAAACAAGTTCCTGCTTTGTGCAGTACTTGGAAGGCCTCCATGGTTTGCTCCTACACAGGTACAGTGAGCAGCAGCAGAGCAAGTTCCCGGTTGAGCAGATCCTCTTTTATTGCAGATTTGAAGACACTGGCACCAGCAAGTAACGTCGAACATTTATTGTCTCTCTTACATCCTTTTGCTCTGATACTCTCCATGGAGCTGTTTGCCACACGAGTTTGTTCTGCATTTTGCCCAGACGACATAGGTTTAATTTTCAAGAGTCTTTTCCAAGCCAAGAGGGGCAGAAGTAATTTGCTGCATTAGCAGGCTAAGTATCTTTCCATGCAGTGGCAAGTGGTTATCCTTTTTGACAGATGTGTCTGGAGCAGTAGAGGGTATGTTCACCTTTGATGTGGGTTTGGAGAGCTCCAGTGCTTTGTGTACTCTTTTGGGCTGAAGCAAACACAAGATAATTTGCCTTTCTGCAGCATGGTTTCAACTCAAGCTAGAATTTGGCAAAGCAAAACAATGCTAATAAATCAAGTGTGAAGGAAATCCGAATATTCATGATTTGCATGGCAATATCTTCTACACTCCTTTGGATACTAGAGTGAAAATGGGACCTTAGACTTCCATTATGCTGCTAGAAGCCCAGCTACATGTCACAGCTCCCCCCTCAGCACTAACCCAGAATTCGGAGTTCAACTTTGTTTTCCAGAGGCAGGCCTCCAACTAACACCTCATGGTGCAGCTGCTGACAAGACAAACCTTTCTCCCCACACAGGCATCTGAGGGACAGAAGTTCTGACCAGAACACTTCTGAGGACAGTGGTGAGAGCACAGAAGCCCCAGACTATTCCAATGTACACCCCATACACTCATGAATGGAGTTAGGGAATAGAGGATGCGGTTCACAAACCAATCCAATTACCGGTCTAAACAAAAGACTTAGTTCAAAAACCAGTCCAGTTATGAGTTGAAAGAGCTGGACACAGCACTGTTTCTCCCTTTTAAACTGCAACAGGGTTTCCAGGGTCCCAGAAATCACAGCAGAGATGTGGTTGCCATACATTTAAAAAACTGACTTCAGGTGGGCAACCTGCTCTGACAGATTTTGCCTTAGCACACCAAACTGTACTTGCTAACACTTCACATCAGAAAGCAGGTGCACACATACATGCACCAGCAGCAAACTAGGACTCCAAGCCGTGATCCAGTTGGAGCTCAATCCAAGCAAGCATGGGACATTGCCAGGGTTCGAACATGAGGCTTGGCTCCAGAAAGGATGGGAACCACTAGACGACACACTCTTTGGCACAGGTAGAGCCCAACCCCAGAGATCTGGAAGGCAATCAAGTACAGGCAAGCCACTGCAGCCAGCATTCAATACAGCTTCACACAAGCGTCCTCCTGTAACCTTCCATCTTTACAATCATTTGCACAGTGAAACGGCAGTAGCAAACTGCAATATAAAGAAGAGCAATACTTTCAGAAATCTGCACTGTAGAATAATTCTTTGTACGGGTAAAGGTTGTCCAGTTATTCTTGTGGCATGCTTCTGACTGTCATTTAGTCTACAATGAATGCTATCAGTGTAGTAAGCTAATAGAACTAAAATGTTAACTAAGATTATTGATAGCGTCCTGTATCTAGTCCATTATAATCTCTGTGTAGAGATTGTGGAGTTCATAATAGCTAGCAATAAAATATTTTTGTTCACAAAGAAGGTAGGCAAGCAATGCACAGATATTTTGCTTAAAAGTATGCAATGGCTTAAAAATTATAAATATGCAGTGCTTGTTCCATCTAAAATGGCATTATTGTTTCATAAAGAATACATTGCACTGTCCTTTCAGCTACAAATTCTGTTTTTTTCAAGGACAATCTAATACAAAGTCATTTAAATTGCTGGCATTTTTATCTCTAATAAACTCTACCCTGATAATCAGGGACTGTAAAGGATTATTTTTTTTCTCTTAAATTATCACAGAGCAGCCGTAAAAGTACAAAATCCACAGAACCATGTTTACCTAGTCCTAATGACAAACACAGGGCTTCATCCTTCTGACCTGAGCAAAACCCAATAGATTGGGCCCCTGAATGAAAAGACTAAAATGGTTGTTCCCCTCAAATATTTACTCATACTTGCTCCTTCCTCAAAACAGATGCCAAGCCCCTGCTGCCTCTTCACTTTCAAGAGTATCTCCCTCTTTGTTTTAACTCTTCTGGTGCTCTGCGTGAGCAGAAACGCCCAGATTGTACCCACTGTCACTTTCACACCAGGAAGGGACTGGGAGAAGAGCTGCTGCTTCTGTTTTACGAGGGAGTTTTGGGCGTTGGCACATACATGCACAAAGTGGCTCTTCTACTTCCTCCTGAAGACAGATTTTATTGACTTAATTATTATGCCTTCATTTTACTTAGGGTGGACAGAAACACCCTGTTTAGACTCACTTTTATACAGAAATCCAGCAACAGCAGGAGAACTATGGTTCCTTGTGCTAATATGATGAGAACACAAGGATGGCCTCACAGGGTAAACCTGTGCCCCAGCCAGACCTGGGATCCTTCTCCAAACATTAAATGCCACCAATTCTGCATCAGGCAGATGAAGACTTGTACGATTTGCTTTGTTTACCTCATTTCCCTTTACCCTGAATGCCAGCCATGAACACCGTTGTCCCCACACCTCCATAAGCTTTTCCTTTCTCCCTTTTTTGGATGCCCTTTTCCCCTTACCTTTCTGTTGACTAAATTTAAGCTATAGGATAAACTTATGAGAAGAAAAAAATACATCATGGGCCAAAATAAAGCCAGGACAGGTCTGACAGAAAATAAGACTCATCCTTGCCTTGGGCTGGGCACATATTCCTGCTAATGTGGAGGGAATGGCATTGCTGGCAGAGTATCTGTGAGGAGCACAGATGAGCTGTCCTCCCAGAGACAGAGACAGCCTGACTCTGCTACCAGATTCTCCTGGCCTTTCCCTTTTTTAAAGGGCAGGAAAAAGAGAGGGCTGTGTACAAGCAGTATAAATAAGTCCAAATAGAGACATAATTAGGCTGTCCTTGCAACAATACAAAGAACAGCAAAAACATAAGCATTTAGTAATAAAAGACATTTTTGGTCTTGAACAGATTATGTGTGCTATGGAATTGAAAGTCAACATTTTCCTTCCATTCACTAGCTCACATTTCTCTTACAATGGAGCCCCCTTTAATAGCTAATCACAGTCACCACATCGAAGGAAGGGAACAAGCAAACTGGCCCACCAGTCTTCAGCTCTTTGAGGTAGCAGCTGCATGCAAGATTTCAGGGAGAGGGTGAACCCAGTCAAGGCATATCAGGACCACCAGGGACAGCTGCAGTCCTGGGTACTTTTGCTACTAAACCCTCTCCAGAGCCAAGCACTCCGGGATCCACAGCCATCTATGAAGCCAATATCTAAATCCTCTTTCATTGCTGTTTTTGTTACTAGTGATTTCATTGTTTCTCCACAGCAATGCCAACAAGCATGAATTCTGCTTCCTCTTTGTATCCTTCGGTGCTGATATTTCTCTTCTCAGTTGTGATTTTCTCTGGCACCCAGAAAAATATGCCAAGCTCAGCTCCATGGGCTACGTGCAAAGCAGATGAAAATCACTTCAGGATCAGAATGGCATTCTCTACCTGCTTGCTGCACTGCAGGCAACCAGCCCTCTTCAACCAGATGCACTGCAATGGCGATTCCGGCCTCAGGCCTTTAAAGGCTGCAGCTCTGCTCTGTCCCACTCCCTTGCCAATGGGCCTGTCTATAAAGTTCTCAGCAAGACACATTTATTGAAACTTAGAGTGAACCAAGGATTCATTAAATGCCCTATCAGATGTAAAATACATTTTGCATGGTCTTGAATTTCTGCAATAAGGTTAAAAGGAGTCACTGCCAAATATTTCAGAGAAATAATGTTTATAGATTGAGACTGATTCCCTCCTCCCCGATGGAGCTATAGCCATACAGAGTCAGTGTAAACCAAAGCAGAATCGGGTCCTGGCTAATTTTAAACTGCTGCATTGCTGAACCTCTAACTAGGTGGGGCAAGTGGGTGGAAAAGCTATTAGTAGCAAACAGATAATTTTGGCTACCTGGAAGCTTGAAACTCAGGAAAGAGAAAAGTGGAGAAAAGACATCAAGCACAACCAATCACCTTAAATGGGTCAGCATTTAGAAATGCAAAAGCTTGTCATATCGTTTTAATTATAAGGGTGAGTTTAAGAATAAAAGACACAATTATAGCTGAAAAAACAACTCACTTAAAGACCAAGGGAACAGTTATACATCCTGCATCTTTCCAAAAGAAACATTTCTAAGGTGGAATATATAAATAAAATACTATTAGAAACTCAGGAACAATTATTTTAAAACTTCTGACCCATAAAGCAATCCCTTCCTAAGAATGTACTCTGGGTTTGAAGAGTCACTTTGTAAACACATTATGATTTTAGAAAGGCTGTGTGTTGGAGCAGAATTGTTCTCCAGTCAACCAAAAGAACAAAACCAATCCCCAAAGCTCCCCAAGTCATCCTGTCCCCAGCCACAGCATCTCTCCATAGGCCTTCAGAGATGGATTAAACAACATGGCACAATAATATCAGGCCCGTTATTTAGCTTTCACCTTTTCAAGTTCTGGATCCTATTTCTGCTCACCCTGGTATCAATAGATATTAACAAAAAGCCCCTTCTCCTCAGTGTGACTCCCTCGTTTCCTGCGTCACCCAGGCAGATAAAATGCGCCAGGGTAACATGGGAGTCACAAGCCCTTCCACTAGGAACTACAGCTTTGGGTCTTCAGTGAGGTTCTGAAGTTTCTTTTAAATCTCAGAATTTTGTAATTTTAAAGTCCGGCCTCAAGGGGGAGATGCCAGAGTTAAGGATCTTCATTGATCAGCATGTGCATATTGTAATAGTCTTAAAATTCTGGTAGTTTCAAATTGCATTGCCAAGATAATCCTTCTCCTACAATTTCCCTTATCCTTTGAGCTGTACATTCAGTGACAACTCACACTGACCTTCTGCCAGCTGGAACCTGACCACTGCTCCTGAAATACAAATCCACATCAGTGAGTTTGTCCCAGTCAATTCCACAAGCCAAGCCTGAAACCCATCCCTGTCAATAGGAGCCCAGGACTGATCCCATTGGCTGGATCAGATTTTTGCATCAATCATACATTCATTATAGGAATGCCAAATGTGTTGTGGGATGGTATCCTTGGTTTCCATTAATTTGCAGTACATCTTTCCAGACACAGCTAAAGTAGTAATCTTCTGCTCAATTTTCCAGTTTGGATAAAAATATGTAGCTTTTTGGTGTCCTGTTCTCAGCAGCATGGACATGAACCCAAACCTGTCTCGGTTAAATTGACCTAAATTCTCAGCTTCTCCTTGCATCTGGTTCCCCATGGCACATTTAGCTTTCTCATCAGGATAAGCCTGATGCAATGCCCTTCATGTCATCTATCAGAGAGGCCAACATATTTATAATGTTTACAAAACATAAAATATTTACTGTATTCATTTAACCAGGGCGTTCACAGACTCTGCATTTCTAATGACAGATTTGGCACCACCAGGCTGCTTTAAGGAGCCTGAGAGAATACGGAAGAGCCTTGGCTCAAGCTGAGGTAAAAAACCTACAAATAGTTTTTGGATAAATTCACCGAAATAGGACACATTAGGTCAGCAATATATTGATAATATTACTGCAAGTAATTTTGTTACTGAATGTGAGGAGTACAGACACTTGCAGTTTCTGGGCATTCAGGAAGGCAGGCGTGTGGGTGATTAACCAAGGTGCATCAGTGGTTAACAAGTAAAACCTTACACATATGCAGGACCTCTGGTCCAAGACACTGTCTCTGCATCATGAGAGTACACTCAAGACTCAAAGTAGACACTGGTGGGTCAATCAACAAACTATCTCAGAACTCATGGCACTTAGGTGATGCTCAGGGACAGGAATTCTTACAGTAGAAGCTGGGTATAGTTCAAGCCCGATATCATCATTTATCAGAAGTTGGACTTTGTCCTGTTCATTTACTACGGCAAAGACGTACACCTTCCCTTCAAACCATGGCCACACAGAAAGACCAGCTTTCAAATGTCCTTTCCAAGAGAAAAGAGGGTTCCTTTCAAGCATCTTAAGATTATAGGCAAATGCATTGCCTCCTCTGTATTTCTTTGAAGTTCCTTTCCCTTAGATCTGTCCATGACTCATTCTTACTCAGCTTTTCTCAGGTTTCCATAAGCAAATACTTGAAGCATTTGTATATTTGTGCTCTGAACCTAGTCTGACTTGCCTAGGTTTAGCATCATATAATAAGCTCAGTATTGCATCTAGCTCTGGCCTAACACTCAGATTTGCTGGGAAGGAGATTGGCAGGTAAATCAGGGGGTTAATATTCTGGTGCTTTTCCAGTAACCCCCTGCAGAACAGGCCGGCTTTCTCTAAACAAAACCAGAAGGGAAGCAGTTCTTGCTGCTGGCAGCAGCACACACCACTTGAGGTATCCTCCTCCTGCAGAC
This sequence comes from Cephalopterus ornatus, assembly GCA_013396775.1. Lineage (NCBI taxonomy): Eukaryota > Metazoa > Chordata > Aves > Passeriformes > Cotingidae > Cephalopterus > Cephalopterus ornatus. Next base: position 93,690 of record VZRE01012605.1, read on the forward strand.
ACTGATGGTGGGGAGCTGTGCCCCAGCAGGGGAAGGCCAGGACTGGTGGGAAGGTGGCATCTGCCCAGCCAGTCCCATGCTGCTCCCAGCCAGCCCGTGCTGTCACACTCTCCTCTTCCACGGCAAACTCCCACATATGCTGCAACCCTTGGCGCCCAGTGCACATGGTGAGGACTGGTAATGCAGCTGAATGAAGTCTCAGTACAGTATCACATGTCCATTCAACCTCTACACAGATATTAATGGGACAGATGGAATAAGTGACTGGGTTCTAAGTGGTCCAGCTCCTACTGGCTCAAACTGGAGCTTGAAGATAACATGTACAGACAATAAAATCTCTAAAGGAGGTTTACAAAGCAACAGATAATTTGGTTGAACAAAGCTAAGTTATAAGACATTTGCAAAGCCCTAAGCTCACCTAAAGGCACAAAGAACTCAAGAAAGTATCAAAAAAGTTATACAAGGAAAGAGAGAGAATAAAATAAATTCCCCTAATGTACCACAAATATCAACTACCACACACTACCTACAAACCATATGTTTTGCCCATCTGTTCCGTTATCTTCAACTAAATTTATAGTATTTGGGCTATCAGAAGAATTGTCAAGCCTGAGCTGGGCAGGATTATAAAACCTAGGTGTTATTACACTTTAAAAGACATTTTCCCCTCCCCCTACCACACCAGGCACAAGATTATACATTTCTCTTGCAGCCTTCTGGCTCTGGTACTACAGAGGATGCTCTCAGCTTGTTCTCAGCTACAGTAAGTGGTAGAGCATCCCAGCCCCCAACAAAAGAATAGTTCCTCTGCCTTTCTGTTTTTATTCTGTTCTCCATCCCTCTCTGCAGGTAGGTCAAAGAGAGAAGTGCCAAGGCTGAGGCTGCAGGGCTGCTTCTTTTGGTGCTTTGAACCAGTGAAGCCCATGTAAGTCAGCAAGGGCCAGCTCTCCAGCGAAGGGCTCTAGAAACAACACTAAAATTCTCCAGCTGCTGAGCCAGAGTTACAAATTTGAACTATCAGGGGTTGTAGATCAGGGCTGTGATAATACAGTGGCAATGCAGGCAAAGGACTTGGGGCAGGAGAGCAACCATTTGCTTAAAAAACACAGATAGTGGAGATCTCCTTGGGAAGGAGACGATGAGGCTCTGTAAGTGATCCCTTCCCACCTGTCCAGCTGTATCATAAGCCAGAGAGCACTGTGCTCTTAACACAGAGCCTCCTTCTACAGACTGAATGCCACTGAGGAAGCCAAAAGCTTTTAAGTTGGTCTAAGAAAAGCACTTTTAAACACAGCCCGAATGGCTCAGTCTACCCCTTCACTGCTAATCCTATAGTCAGTCTTTTAGGAAGAGCTCAGCACACTCAATATTTAAGATCCTTTAAAACAGAGCTTTAGTCTTGGGGTGGGGGCGGGGGGAGTGGAGGCTGCATTTCTAAGAGATGTTCTCCATTGCGTGTTTCCATCTGTGGAATGTTAACACTCTTCTGCATGTGGAGCAACAGTGCTTTTCAGAGTGTGTACACCAAGGGAAGCTGCTCAGAAAAACGCAACTATGACTGTCAAGTCAAATAACAGCCCTTAATGCTGAACCCTCCCCTCTTTGTGCATAAGACTCTCCAGTTTGTGCATGGCCAGCAGTAGCTGTCTATGTCTCAGCACCTCCTTCCTGAAAGCAATGTGACTCGCACAGCTCCAAAAGCCTCCTAGGAAGTCCATAACTAAGTACAGTGGGGAAGATTCCAGTTACTTTTCTCACTTGCAAAGGATTACGGTAAACGTAACAATTTTCCGCACAGAAGGTCTTTAAAGAGTGTGCAGAATTCCAATAGGTGTCTCATTAATGCCAAGTCGTGGAGCAAATGGTGCTGCACTCCTGCTGTCTGGTCCACCTGCCCGTTGCCAAGTGGTTCTCTCCAGTGCTGCTTCAACCTGCTGACTGCCAGGTGATGGTCTCCTGCTGCCCTGACTCCTGCTGGGGAACCAGTGCTGCCCCCAGGATGTTCTCTCATTTGCTAAAAGAGCTGATTTCTGGAAGGTGCTAAAGCTCAGTGTTGATCCCTGGGAGAGTCCAGCTCCCCTTTTGCCCTTAAACGGAGCGTAGAGAGGACGTGCTGGCAGAGCACCATCTCCCTTCTGGTTTCCAGGATGGATGGCAGATTGCGATGCAATTTTCCTCGCAGTCCCTCTGTATTCATGACTTCACCTGTCGTAATCAGCAGTCATTTCCAACCCTGTCACTGTCACAGAAGAGGCAGATGAGTTCAGAAACAAGTGAGAGGTGCTGTTTCATTCTTACAAATGTTGCTGCACAAAACAGGATTGTGGTATCAATTCAAACTGCACAAAGTTCGTTTTTTTTTTTTTTTTTCTTTTGATGTGGTTTCTTTTTGTTTGGTTTTTTTTAACAGACCTTTTCAGTAAAGGGAAGGACTTGCATCATGGACTCCTATGTATTAGAAAGGAGGGGCAGGCTACAGAGTCCCCTTCCCTTTCCTTCTTCTAATATACAAGCAAGTCTAGCCAGGTGCAGTATTAAGCCCCCCAGAATGCCCTGGAGAGGGGTAGTCAGGGCAAGCAGGAGCAAATGTGGGAGAGCAAATCCCACTTCTAGGCGGTAATTTTCCTGGCTTTTACTACAAATAGAGCTGTGTTCACTACATGAGCAGAAATGCTAAAAAATTAAATTTTACAATAAACAGGAGAACCTTTATGATGTTCTGCTCTTGATGAAAAAGTGTTTATCTTTTTTTAGCCCTTTCAGAAAAATCACTTAGGTGTAAAAAAAAAAAAAAAGGGAAACACTAATTCAAAATATTCTGTCCTTTTTCTTTAGATAGTAGGAAAAAATTCATCAATCCATAAATCTGAGTTTGTAAACTTGAATTGTCATTACAGAAAAAGTTTATTTCTACTTTACAAATGCCCCAAACTGAAATGCTTTCAAAAGTGCAAAGCAGGTTTTTTGATAAAGGTATAGCTATATGGATATAATACAAAACATTTCAACACTTATAGCCAAAACTATTCATTGAATTTGGTCCAAAGTAATAGTTGCCTTTGATTGCTTCAAAATTGCATTTGGGGCAAATGAAACTGATTAGGTAAAAATAATCAATTTTTTTTTAGCCAAGTTGTTTGTCTTTTCATAGCTTTAAATTCAATACTGCATTCAATGCTGTGTAACAAACATACTAAGTTTACAAAAACTGGTCCATTCTTCGAATCTTCCTAAAATCTTGTTAGCAGGGCTGCGTCCTTTTTCCCTAGACGTATCAGCTGTAATAACTCTGAGTCCAAACTCCATCCCTCATAATATCTATATACAGCTGATGAAAGGAAATCACATAGGCAATGTAAGAGATTTCCTGAGAAAGGAAGAACTCCACTCATCTTCATCCAAGGAAGAGGGCAGAGGGTTACCAAAATCTTCAGTTTTGTAAAGCAAAGAAATCCAGCCTGGAACTGACAAATGTGAATCCAGGAGTCCTGCAATGCTATTTGGACAGAGTCACTTTTAGAGTAGAGCAGGCCATGAAAACCAGCCATGTTTGAAGGAAATCAAAACTTTATTCCAAACTTAATCAAGGATTTCAGAAGTTCTTTTGTACATATGACATGAAGGAGATCATTGTACAGGATAAGCAAAGATAGAATCTTGCACAAGGTCAAAAAAGCAGGCCTTGCCACACCAGGATTTAGAAGGAGGGCTATGCTGTGTTCATTCACCTGCATGTCCAGGAGTGCACACACATCCACGTGAGCTGCACTCTTGCAGGTGAGCTCGCTCCCTCAGTCACTGCCTTCACCTGAAATCTGCTCCATCTCACAACTACTGCCCCTAAGTAACGCAACGTGCTGCTGATGTCGCAAGGCAGGACACTTGGTCTGTGATCAACCAGCCAGCCAGAAAGAACAACACCACTGGGGATGTGCAGTTTTGCCTTTTCCCACATTGAATGGGGCATTAACTTCAAAGTCTATGATGCTTTAAATCTTTAACAATAATTAATAGGAGAATGATGACTAATATTTGTGTTTGCCCTTAAACCTCCTCTTGGGAAAGAAAATAAAAGCTCAAAGAAAGTGACATTTTGTGCAAGCAAAGTCAACAATATTAGTTATTCCTGAATTACTTTGTCTTAACTCTGGTGTTAATGCTTTACTTGGCCTTGTGCTCCCAAGTGGATTGCATTTAGCACTTCAGTTCCTACATCATGAAATACTTCACTTCATAGATCTCCCTGTGCTAACTAGAGCAACCTGAGGGCTGCAGCAGTGTCTGCCAGTTGCCAGGGGCTACTGCAGCCCTAAGAAACTGTCACAGCCCAAAGAAAATCAGCTCACACTGTCCAGTCCTGGATCCCAAGCCTTGTGCTTGTGGCCTCCACAGTGCCTTCAGAGCTGGGGAATCCCCTGGGAGGAATCAACACACCAAGTGCGCTGACACTTTCCTAGCCCAAAGGAAGATTCACATTATTCATCTCTAAGTATTAGCTTCAACATTGTCCACAGTGAGTCAATATTTCACTTCAGAAGGTTTATTTTCTTCAGATATGTGTGTGTGATGGATTTTCTCTTTCATCCATCGAGATCCATGTATGCTTCTACTCTAAAAGTGAATTTACAATAAGACTGTGTATGTTCTCCAATGTGCCACCTCAGGGAAAACTGTAAAAAATGAGAAAGCCATTCTTTTACACCAACCACAGACCTGATAGGCAAAGCCAGGTTTCTTCCACCCTGTGTGTAATAGCCTACCGAGAGAGGCTGCACAAATAGAGAGTTCAGAGACTAAACCCAGAAAAAACAAACTCTTCAGCTTTTCCTGTGCCAGCTTTAAACAACATACAGAAAGAGAAGTGGTAAAGTTGTCAATTTTTACCCAAGCTTTCACTGTAGATGCACACAAGGCCATTTTAAGATGCTGCCATGCTCACCAGATCCTGACATGGCATTTTGCTTTCCAGTATGCTAAGCTAGGTCACCAAATCCCTACCACTGCTCGCTCCAGAGCCAGGTAAGGCAGGCAGTGGGATTTTCCCACATTCAACTCTGCTGAGCGCTCTGCAGCAACAGCACAATCTAAAGACATAGCAAAACAAGGCGAGCCTAGGCTTGAAAACGTGGAGCCAGCAATTCATTCCATGCTCCCTCTGTCCTATGTTCAGGCAAGCTTGCTACCATATTCAAGAGCTGGATGAGCCACAGGATCCAGAAAATGGCCAGATTATTAGCTCTGAATTCCAGCCCACGTTTCAGAGATCTCTATTTCGTTTGGTATTTTGAAGTCCACAAATTTCTTGTTATTTTTGCCTTGTTTTAGACATCACTTTATGCCAGGCTGCCATTTAAAAAATATTTAAATCAATGTAGGAAAAAAAAATGTTAATTAGATTTTGTCAGACCATTTCAGATACCAATCAATAATGGAGCAAAACTGAGATGGAAAATGAATGTCCCTTATTTCAGGAGAGCTCACTGCAAACGCTTGATACAAAAGCCACTAGGCTAAATGGGAGTTCATGGATTAGGTTCTTAACAAGTTTCAGATGATCAGTCATTTCCATCAGTCATTTCCAGAGATGGGAATGAACTTCAAAGGGTTTGATGCTGAACTGAACTTCCAAAGCTTTCTATCTGAACATCCTGGGACTTGTAGGTATGTTTCCAATCATCTTCAGATGCAGCCTGCAATGAAAGGAAACAGAACTCTGAAGGTTCTGTATTTTGCAGACAGAGAGGTCAAAAAAAGTGTTTTGTTTGCAGGAGATGGTCAGTTCATTCTCACACTGATTCTTATCAAACACTCACACAAGCCAGCCGTGAATCACAAAACTAGGAGCCAAACTACTGGAATTTAATAGCTCATTCTCCAAAATGTATTGGCTTATAAACATACACTGTGTTCTCATTCAGTGCTAATTTACTTTAACAATAAACTTATTGTGACTTGTGTTCCCACTTCAAAGAGAGTTTTTATGTGGCAAATGGGAGGGGCATAAGTGGGAGTTTTCCTCTGGTGAATAAAACAAAGATACAGTAAGGTGAAAAAAAAAAAGCTCAGTAATTATGCTCCATAGGGTGTAAGGCTATATAATAGCAGTGCCTCAAATTATTTGCAGACGTGTCCACATTTGAGAGAAATAAAAGCTCTCAGAGGATAACACACCTGTGCCATGGGAAATTGCCCTCACTTGCAAATTAGAACTGCCCAACAGATGTTTAATCCACCACACACAGACAGCAGGAGCAGTAGGAAAGGCTTTGCCTCTTTGCAGAAGTGGAAAATTATTAAGCCCACCATAAACTGGTACAAATCAGCTTTGCCTGCACCTCCTCCTACAGCACCTGCTTCAGCACAGAGAGCTGATCATCCCTTGGCAGGATAAGCCCAGATGTGAGCTACCTCAGAGGCTGTCTGAGAGTGGGCAAGACTGGGAGGGAACAAGAAAGGGAACTCGCATCCATGGGAGGGTGCCAATAGCTAGGGACATGCAGGGAGAGCAGATGTGAGGTGCACAGGGAAGAGGCAGGCAGGTGCAAGAGGGCTCCAGCATTCCTGCAAAACTCCATCAAGCCCCTCACGGAGCCCTGGCAGGACGCATCTGCCTGAGCTAATAACAAACTGGCACTTGGGCATTTTTGAACCATTGTCCAGAGTTTTCCAGCATGGTTTACAACCCATCCCAGAATGTCTGGCTGGGCTAGCGCTGCCACAGCCCTCCATCACATTGAGGAATGGATCCCTAAAGGCACCAGGGCCTCACTGCCGTGGCTTTAGCTCAAAAGCCCCAATGTGAACGTCTGTGACAAGCTGGCTCTAGCATCTCCCCACTTGTTATTATGTCTTTAGCAAAAACATTTTACTTTCCTTTCTCTTCCTAAGTAGTCCCAGATTCCTTTCATGGCACCACGTGATTCAATCCAAGTACCCCTGGAGTACAATGGCTCCCCAGCATTATCAAAGACACTACTCTGGAAGAGCTACCCAGCAGAAGAGCTGTTTGCAGGACATTGGAAGGGACAAGGTCAGCCTGACTTCCACCCTGTATGCCACAGCTGTCTGGAAAAATGCTGACTAAAACAGTTTTTCTTGAAAAAGATCAATATCATTTTGTTCAAACCAAAATGTTTGGGGAAACATGTCAATTATGATAAAACTGTAATGGAGAAAATAGTCCAAACATTCCATTGCAATCGTACCATATAGTTAATGCTACAGTAAATATTTACTTTGACCCTTCCTAGCCATGCATTCAATATTTAATATAACTATTACACTTAACATTAAATCTAATAGAACAATTTCTAGGGAATCAACATTTTCCTGAATTTGCTTCACATGAGACGCTGAGATTTTCATTTTTCACTTCGATTACAAGGGAATTTTAATTTTTAAACACTTAGACTTCCTGCCAGCCAGGAACTTTGGCTCCTTACCACCAAGAGTCCAAGGTCAGAGTAGTTCACTGGAATTGCTGGTACACCTCTAGGCTCTTGCTCCTGCAGGAGCAACTGGGAGGTAGAGCACCAAACAGGTTATCACGGGGCAAAACTGGCTGCTTCAGCACAGAGTTGACATCTCCGTTGTCATCATTTAGCCCAGCAAAATACTTATGGGATTTTATATCTGTTTCCTGCCTTAATGGTGGACCTGTAAAGGTGTTTGATCAGAGGCACTCAAAACATGTTTAGAGTAAACACTTGAAGAGTAGTCACTAAAACCAGCCACATTTTCTTTCCTCAGAGCCCATCATACTTTTTTTCTCTTCCTTGCCTTCCAGTTGACTTCAAGCAGTTAATTTTCCGAAATTCCAAGTGCATTTTCCTCCATCATTCAAACCCACACACACTGCCTGTATAACCAGCTTCATTTTTCATCAGAAATTCTCTAAGTGATCCTGCTTTGCACATGGAGGTTGGACTAGATGGTCTTGAGGGCCCTTCCAGCCTCAACTGACTCCCATCACAACAAAACCAAACAAATGTGGGAGAAAAATTTGAACAATAAAATATAGTTATTTCTGAAGGAAATAATGGTTCTCACTTCATTCACAACCTGCTACAGAGCCTTTTTCAGAATACCTCCCAGTACCTCATACTGTCAAAAACCGATGCATATCTATCAGCTGGATGCAACTGGGAATCTTGCCAAAATACTTAACAGGAATCTTGCAATATTTGTCAAGCATCTTACAGCATCAACTGTGAGTCAGGTAAATCTGGGAGAATTTTAATTTAAAGCACACACTGGTAAGCCGTCCCAGTTACTGGCAGGGTGGTGTGTGCTTAAAATGAAGAACAGTGCACCTGAAAAAACAGAAATTGGAAGGCATTTGAGGGGTTTTTACTCTAAAGTCTCACAATTTTTAGGATTATTTGATGTGCCAGAGTTTACCAATAGCTGAGCTTGATAATACTAATATTATCAATTGAGAATATTTTTGAACATTATAATATAAAATAAATAGCTTTGCCTTATAACTGTAATTTTTGTAAATTGCTTGCAGTACACATCATAAAATCTTTCACCTGGATTAGGAAACCTAGGACTCAAAATAGGCTGAAGAAGATGTAGATAATTTCCTGGTGTTTGCAGGATAGTTTGAGCAGCTTCTTTTCTCCTCTCATTTCACCAAAGGACTGTGACTATGCCAAGACCCCACAAATTTAATACCATAGAGGGGATTCCTGTCCAAAGTGCATATATACAATGGTTTGAGGAATCTCAAATCTGCTGTGGCATGGTAAAGGCTAACAACTTCCAGATTTTTCCAAATGCTACTTTCTTTCCTCCCCCAAATAAAATGTCAGTAGAGACAATTAAAATGATGCCTTTTGGTTTACCTGTTTTACTGTGCAAACACCCCCATGGTACCACAGACACTTTTGAAAACAAGTCACCCACAAGCAGTATAGCAACTTCCTCTATCAGCATCCCTATCACCTGTCAGTTTATCAAGAGAATTTGTCTGCAGTGCTCTATACTGACCATGAAAAAATATTGCACCTTATTCACTTTTCCATCCGCACTTCCTACTAATCATGACAATCTACCAGGAAGCAAGGCTTAATACTTATAATGCATCTTGCCTGAGAGTTCTGTTACTTGAATACAGTCTGTACTTACTACCTGGTTGCAGCCAGTCCACTCTCCCTGCTGGCACACAGCCTGCCACTCTGCTCTGCTCCCTGCCAGCACCCATGGGCAGTGATGACTGCAGCCATGAGGGGCAATGGCAGGGATTTGAGGCAGTGAGTTACCACAGATGGTAGAAGGAGCGCCTTAGGGTGCAGCTCAGATGCTGACATGGCTTCACCCAGCACTCACTTGGTGAATGGAGCTGCATTGCGCTTGGGCTTTTTCTTGTTCTTGGTCACCCCACAACACAGCGTTTTGTTTTGCCCCGGGAAGGTGCATGCCACCATTTGTGTAAGATGGGGCAGAGGCTTTTGCATCCCTGTTTGGGGAGCCCACCCTGGCCCAACATGGTTATGAACTCCACACTTCTGTTGTTACTGGTCCTCTATGGCTTTGACCTTATGGTTATTCCTGTGTCATTGCAGTGAGTTGGCCTGAGCACTGGAGCAGAAAGAGTTCCTTAATATGGAAAATGAAAAAGGGAAGACTAAAAGGAGATGCTGCTGATACTTCTACCAGCTCTCTGGACTGAAGGTAGCAGAGCAAGCCATCAAGGGGCTTTGCATGGTTTGCAAGAACTTCCTTCTGGGAGCTCCAGTGCTCCAGAGGGGCACAGCTTTCAAAAAAAAAAAAAAAAAAAAAAAAAAGAACAGGCAATGGCTGTATTCAGGTTAACCTGCTGCTGTCTATGCCCCCACATGCTACCACTATGTTAAGGGTCCTAAGAAGCTGCTGATAATGAGGGTATGTACATGTATACTCTTTCCTTCAACTGCAGCACAGAAACACCCTGAGATGTCCTGCACCTCAGTTTATCTGTAAATATAATCTATTTGTAATAATTGTTCCCTATAGCTTACTTATGACTGAAAGATGCTGAGATAGTAGAAAATGGGGGAGGGAGGGGTTAAGTAGTACAGCAGTGACATGTTCTACACCTAACTCAGGAGCTCCAGGGTAAAGGTATGAACCACCACTGATTAACAGAATAGCTTATATGTTCACACATAATGATTTAGAGAATAAAAAAAAAAAAGATAATAGAACAATCGACTTACAGAACAATCCTATTTTCTTACACATTTTCCACTTTCACAGAAAGTTTTATCCAGCATGATGACATTGCTGACATGCAATATGGGAAACAGGTGTTCTTTCTAGGAAAGGCCCAGCAGTACAGGCAAATTGTGCCTCTGACATTTAAATGACATGCCGTCTGTAGGAGAAGAGATGAGACCTATTAGATGAACATTTATCTGCTGCATTTTTAAACTCTGGCACACTGCAACAGAAGACACCTCAGCCTACCTGGGTCTGTCGTGTCAAGTACACGGCCTCCTAGTTAATGAGTTACTTAATAGCTCATAAAGTATCCCCTAAGCTCCCCTCAAACTATAACCATTCCCATGCAGCAAACCAAGCATTGATCACACACTTACAGGCATTTTCCATATCAAGTGTCAGAAAGCAGAAGAAAGGCAGCGCTGAGATCCAATAAATTCTTTATACTTTTCGTTGAGGGGTTAGAAGATGGGCATCTTGTTCACATGCTAGGAGATGGGCCCTTCCAGACTGCTATTTTATTTAGTCACTAAAATGTGGAGAGACAATTAAACTATGTAATCATCCCATAACACTTCAGCCTAAGCTTTATACCAGGATCCTAATACTGAGTTAAATCAAGATACAGTTTCTATTTTCCTGGACATTAGGCACAGCCATTGGTGACTCAGACCACAGCAGGAGGTGAGCGTGGCAGAAGCTAAGCTTGGTTTACTCCAGATCAAAGGGCACAATCCATTGGCACAATAACCCCAGCTAAAGTGTCTAGATGGACTTTGAAATATGCCAGAAAACATGAAAGTTTGCAAATTAACTTTTATGTTCCATCCCATTCGGCTGGCATAGAGTGCATTAAATGCTACCATGGAGCGTGTGCGAGAGGGTACTGGACGGAGGACATTTAATGTTAACAGTGGTACTTACAGAGTCACTGGCAACAACAAGTGGTTATCTAAGTGACTGACAACCCAAGCCTCTAGCTCAAAGGTTGCTATTTGCTTTGTATTTGCCCTACTACTATTACATGTGTTTCTTGCCTCATATGCAAATCCTTGTTAAGAAATCTATTAAGACTAGAGCATCTGATCAATAGTAGAATATAGTGCAGTTATAAACTATAAAAAAAGTGAATAAGAATTTGAAGCTATCTAGCATGTTCTCTTAGAGGACCCTAAAGGGTTTTATTTCAGGAGAGGTCTGGTCTAAATGAGTATTCCACATGTAATGACTTATGGATATGCAATGCATGGCTAAGCTAGTATACCAAATAATGAATGAAATCTTAGCAGGAGACGTAGTGCTTATTGGAAGAAGGTTTTTCCAGACAAGTGTGATTTCAACAGTTACATTAGATTTATAGAATACTTCAAGAGTAAACCGTTCCTCACAGTGCATCCTTGCTATACTTCATATATTCAACACTGTATGCAAAGCATACACCACAAATGATGTATGCTCGCAAGCAAGGAGCTTATATGTAAACATATGTTCTCTGAACACATGCACTATACCTGTGCTTGCAGGCACAGTTTGCAGTATTCTATGTTCCTTAACTTTCTGAGAATCCGTGGGCCGTTTTAACAAGAGAATGAAACACCCTATTCAGTTATAATCTCTCTTTCCCCCAGCCTTCTGGAGAATTTTGGTGCTATTTTTTGATTAATTTTGCTGCCAAGCCATAAAATGCACACAATTAAAGCAGTATTAAGGGAGCTTTGGTCTTCTTCCTTTACTTCCACAGGAACAAGCTTCATTGACCCAAAACCCTTCAAAACAGTGTCACTTCACCCACATTAGTATGCATGGCTGTGCTGCTGGAGCTGCAAAGAAGGCCTCCAGGGCTAGGCATTGCAGCATGATGCCAGCAATGACATCATCCCTCAGTGATCCCTTGGAAGAACCTCATAAGTTTGGATTGGGCTGAGCAGATCTGGACAAGTGCGTGTGTGTGGTCAGGCAGAGGTTTCCAAGAACAAGCCATAGTACTGTCCCACCGTAGGCTCATGGACTACAGTGTCCCATGTCCCTGCAAATGTGGCCCTGGAGCCTGAGTGCACCCACTTGGAGAAGCACATGGTACAGCTCCCAGGAGCCACTTCTTGCTTCTTCTGCCTTCTGCATGGGATTGTCTTAAGTTACATTTTTAAGTTCCTTTTACCCTTGTGTTGACAAAGGATTGCCTAGAAGGAACTGGTTACTTACTGACCTCTGATCCCACACCTATAAACCAAGCCAAGCTGTGGCTGTGCAGGCCTGTGGGAGGTCCCACTCCCAGTCCTGTGTGGCTGCAGAGTGGAAGGGATAACTGAGCTGGAGGAGGTCTGCAGAACCTCACTGTGCAGGGGGGCATTTGCCAAGGAAGGACGCAGGTTGACTTTAAAAGCATCATGATGTATTCAACCAAGCTGACAGAACAGGAAGACAGAACAAGAAAACAAACGTTCAATTCTTTACATTTGATCTGGAAATTATTAATATTTGAGACAATAAAGACAGACCCCCTGAATACTATTTGCATAGAATCCCTCCTCAGAGCCAAACCACACTTTAAAGGACTTCATCTCGAAAGAGCACTGCCGAATTGAAACAGAAGTACTACCATGACTAGAGGGTTTTGGTGCCAAAAGATGTCAGATTGAACACGAAACAGAATTTTCATTCTTTTGTGTCCTCCATAAATATTAACAACTTGACACCCTGTAATGAAAGCAAAAAGCGCTTAAGCACGGGCAGAAAAACCAAACTAGCCAACCATTCTTCTTTTAGGATTACAATTGGAAATTAGTTGTAGAGGTCAGGGTTTTCCAGCACCACTGTAGGTTGCAATTAATTCCATGGATATTGAGTGCACAAGAGGAGAATTTGGCTTTGCATGGGACAAGAGGCTTGCAAACTCCATGAAATAGCCACCCCATCCCTCCAGCCCTTTGCTGGACAGAAGCAGCTGCCAAATCCTTGTCAATCAAGTGGCCTCAGCCCACACTCATGCCCAACAAGCAGAGAAGTGCAGCATAGAGCTACAGCACCTCGCTGGCTGCTGAGGAACCTTCCCAAAGTGACCGAACAGCTGCTGTGGCCAACAGGCACAGCATCACCCTCTCACATCCGTTGGATATACCGACACCGAGTGAGTCACACAACAAAAGAAACTTCAGTGGCTGGGCAAGAAGCAACAGGGAGAGCACAGCAGACAGGCTTTGCTGCGATGCACTGCTTTGGTTCACTCTTCTCACTTATCTGATAGAAGCATCTGAATGTCTTGACAAAAAGAAAAACTATCATTTAAATCAGAAAATAAGATTTTTTTAATTGGTTCTCATGCCCATCAAAAAGGTAGGACCTTTCCTCTAGGCAAGAACTTCCAGCCTTCAAGACATACAAAAACAAAGTACTAACTGTCATGGGAAAAAAAAAGCAAAAAGAAAAGGCAAGAAGGTAGACTCAAGTCAGTCTATTTGGGTTTGACTTGGAATATTCACAAAGCACAGGAGGTTCTGAATTCTGTTTTTCACTTTTCTATATAGCCCTTGGAGAGAACTGAAGAGGGCAGAAAATTGCCACTGTGTGGAAAGTATTGGGGAATAAAAATAAGGAAATATTTATTTCAATTATTCCCCCTCCACAGACCAGCAAAGGCTTTTGCACACACTGTCAGGAAAGAGACATTTATAAATATTTAGGTTATTGACAAGAGTGGCACAAGTCACTAAAAGTACTACTCTGTAGTACCTGGATGCTCCTCCTAAAAATCAAACAAACATAAAATAAATTTCAGAAACCAAAGTGAGAATTAAAGGGGCAATGATGCATCAGGCAATAAGAATACTCCCCAACCAATCACAAATATTTCAATTTTTCACTCTTTCAGGCTTTTCAAGTCTCCAGGGACCCTTTTGAATGCCTGCCCTGCTTACCACTTGCTGTGTCTGAGGCAGGAGCAAGCCAACCTCACTGAAGGCTCTGGACACCAAAACTAATAACAGCGTTGCTCAAAGAAAGCTCCTTTTTGATAGTGAGGGTATGCATGAACGCTTTGCCTTCAAAGTCCAGTTGCAGGGACTGGGGCCTGCCTAATCTCCGAGTTGTAATGTTTCCACATCCTCCAGTAGAAGAGGAAAGCACTGTGGAGTCTGTTACTTTAACAGCTTCTTCATGATTTATTACTGTGTGGAACAGGGTAGCCTTAGGTACATTTCTGAACCTCAAACTGTATGTTAGAAAGACAGTCCCAACCTCAAAGAAACACAGAAGACAAAGAATCTTGTTGTTTCAGGCATGAAATGGAGTCTGTTTAAAGTCTAGGGAACCCAGCAAGCAGCTCTGTGGGGAAATATTTTTGCAGAGTTCCCTAAAAATTTTGTGGGATACGACTTCCTGCCATTGTCCTGGCTCTTTCTTTAGTATAACTTTGGAAACACTGACTTTGCCCATCAAATGTCTCCTGTACAAATATCAGACCCTCCTGAAGGGAACCCAGCCCTGCCTGGAAAGTCCTACCATCTCCCACTGAGACAAATTGTATTTTCATGCTCCAGTAAATACAAACTGTGGGTGTACCTCCCTCAAGGAAGGGTTACAGTTCTGCAATGTTCCTAATCTCTAAATTGTTTGGGTAATTTCATTTGACTTTGCTGATAGGTCAGGAATGTATTTTGCAGAATCATTTACTAATTGCCCATTTCATTCCTTTCGAAGTATTTCCAGAAAGGTAAGGAAAGGACAGGGACATTTTCTATATTGTCATTCCTCCACATGTAACCATTACGATATTTGGCTTTAGGTGGTGTTCAAATATCCTCTCCAAGGAAAGATTACTTGCTCACTCTCTCCGCCTCTTTCTGCCCACCACTGCCTTTCCTACTCCCCAGACAGCTGCAGGACATGCAGGAGCAGCTGCTGTAGGAGCATACATGGAATCCATGACCTCTGGCATAGGTAACTCACACCAATGCTTCTAGAAAGGGCTGCAAGCCAACTCTCACACCACCATCTTTTTAAAACTCCTGCCACAAAGATGCTCTGAGTTCCCTCAGTTGCCTCTACAACATACTTCCGGTGTTTGACCAATTCCAGAAAAGGCTTCAACAGGTCAACCTACGCTTAAGAGAATTTTGACAAGTTTGTGCAGGTACTTTACTGCTCAGTCAACAACATGTTTAGGTTAGGAGCTTCTACCTTTAACTACTTCCACTGGATCCCAGCAGCCTATCCTATGCAGCAGATGCTAGTACCCTTCCCAGGGCTCAGGATGACTTCATCCAGCTTTTATGCAAAAGTACATAAGAACAACATAAACACATTTATATAAGAGACAAATGTGTGCTTTCAAATTAGTTCATTTCACAAACACAGGCTATTAAGCAGCCCCATCTGCACACGGAGAAGGCAGCAACAGCCAGGTGCATGCGTAGGAGAAAGGAAGGATGAAGCAAGGAGGAAAAAACAGGAATAAGAGCTGAGTGCAATGTGAGTATGTACAGAGGAGGAAAGAAGACAGACTCTCTTAACATAGCTCAGCAACAGATGGGCTGACCTGTGTCACTACCTCTAACTCTAGTGCAAAGTGGAAAGGTGATTCCGGTGATGTGGGTTTGGACCCTCCAATCCCACCACCACCAAACTTCACTCCTCAAGGGCTTTCTGCAAGCTGCTGGGCCTAGGCAAGTCTGGCATTCACCTGAGTCTGTGTGAGATTGTTAAATCTACTGTTTGCTTAGGTGCAGACACTAAGGCACAGACTAGCTGAGCATTGTCTTGGAAAACCTACAGCATTACGTATCCAAATATTTGAAATTTAACGGGCATTGGTCACTTAAGTACCATGGGGCTCATCTCAGGAGCTTATTCTCAATTTCTATGCATCTCCACCCTTATTCATGGACTTAAAATAACCAAATAACAGTGGATTGCATTATGAGTGTCACTGAAAATGACATGTCAAATGTGATTCCCCTGAACTGACCTTAGTCAGTTGCAGCTTTTTACCAGAGAAAAGTTGAGTAAATCAAATTTTTTAAAAATTACAAAACCTTTAAAACAGACATAGATTATTGTTAAAGTCTTTGACATGTATTAAAACCACCATATAAAAAAAAATTACAATTTTGCTAATTTAATTTAAACCAGCCATTAAAACAAAGGATTTAACTCTAGTGGAGTTAATGATTCCAATAAAAAAAATCCCTAGCTGTTTACATGTTCTACACAAAGACTTTTCCTGGCCCCTTTTAGCTGTCCATACAATATATTGTTAACACTTAATAACACCAGTTTAATATGTAACAGAGGGAAGGTGTACTGCAGCCTCATTTGCTCTACTTAGCCACTTCTATTAAACTCTGTTTTCTCCTTTAGAAGATCGTAAATATACCAATGTTCACCTTTGAGAAGGAAAGTCTAAAGTGCAACTTAATATGGCCAAATTGCTTGACAAGTAATTTGTGACCCTCAATTTGAAACCACATTAAAAATACCTATTCTGCTAAATGGGAGATCTGAGGCCAACTGGAGCATGAAGCAGAAGAGCATGTTAGTTGCACACTTCCCCTCTTCCCACAAATCTGTGAGCCTAGCTGTGTGAACCCACACAATATTGCTGACCATGAAGAAACACTACTTGCGAGCCCTGGCTTCCAGGTGAATATCGCTGTGCTGGCTGGCACTTTGGGGAATTTGTCTCTGGACAGCTAGTGGTGATATCGGGTGATGTTACAAAATTTCTGCACCAAGAAGCACTTCCTCTGACACTCTGAAACTGCTATGAGTTGCTAAGGGCTACAGCACACAGATGCCAGACAATGGGCAACCTTAACATGGACAAACATAGTAACAAATTCCTCCTTTTCCACATGGGAAGTGGACAACAGAAAACCCCAAAACAGAGTTTGAAGCATGGATTTTGGAAAAGATCTGTAAAGGAGACCACGGCTCAGGCTTCTGGGGACTACAAGAACCTCAACATAGAAGGGAGGGACTTGCCTTTGTAGCAGAACTGTCTTAGTTCAATAGTAGTCCAAAGGTCTGTGCAGGGCGCCAGGCACCCAGTGGGAGTTCTTACAGAGTGACCTGAGGATATGTGGGCTGGAGAGTGCAGGAGCACATCTGTCATCCACACACAGCGCTAGGCCACATCAGCAACTCAGATATGGGGTTGTAGATGGGACCTCACCAAAGTTTCTGGTTTGTTATTGTCCTCTTAAGCATCTTCTCAGGCTATGTTGACTTCTCACATCCTCTCCCCAAACCAGGAAGGCCATAGGAGCTGAATACTGTCACACCTGCACTAAGGGCCACTGCACTGCTGTGTCCCCCAGCCACTGTGCTCGCCCAGAAATCTCACTGCAGTCCATTGGGACTCCCCTGCAAGTGGAGCTGCATCCCTGGCTCAGTGCAAGATGTTTGCTAGAGAAACTTGAGAACAGCTATGAATTCAGGTTCACAGCTTTGCAGGGGTCTGCAGGGGGTAGAGTAGTTTATGCTTTAGTACAGTAGTTTTATGCTTTAGTTCTCCTGGTGACTCGTTGATGTACTCAGTCCTCAAGATTTAAAGCCTGTGTTGCAGGAACAGGAAAACCAAATCCCCAAAGAAACAAGTGTAGGAGTAGAAAATACGCTCTGACTAGGACTTTAGCAGAAAAATGGTTCTCTTGTCAATAGTTGGTAAAACACCCTCAAAAATATGAAAGAATTATAAGCAAAGTTACAAATATGTCTAGGTTTGAGTAGCAATAAGTAAGCAGAACTCCTGCTAGTGCATTTCTGACAGCCCTGACTGACTCTCGGTCTTTGATTTTGTGAGAGTCTTTTTGGAGGTTGGTGGTGATGCATATTAGCTCCTTTGCTGGAGTCCAAACTCATTCAAAGGACTTTTTATTGCAAAGTACTTAGTGCTTCAAAGTCTTACCTGAACCACCATAGAACACAGGCACCCTCAGACATGAAGTTTCAGGTCCAGCTTTAACACATATACATTTTTACCAGTTGTTCAAGGTATAATGTAATTAATTACAGCAATTCAGCAGCAATTGAGCATGCATTTTTACACAATATTATAATAAACACAAATGAAGAGATAATTTCTAGACACATCTTTTCTTTCTAAACCACACTTATTTGTGATACATCCTAAATGAGGTGAATTGATACAGCTGCAACATTACCAGAGCTCTCCTGCCTCTTACTGAGGTTTAGAGAGAAGAACCTGAAACTTCCCTATGTTGGGAAGAGCATGGAAACCCTCTGTGTCCTTTACTTCTAGGTAAATGTAAAGCAGAATCTACAGCTACCCCAAACAGAGAAATACAGAACATTTCTGGGTCTGATTATCCACCACCAAGTTGCACTTGGCAAAGATGGTGAATGTTTGAATTGTGCAATTCAGTTTAGGGCAGATACCCAAGATCACTGGGGACCTGAAGTGGTGCTGCCACACCAGCAGGGTGCTCTGCCCAGGCTAATTAGTTGGTGTAGAAAGCACTAAGACAGCTCAGCTGCTGTCCCACTCACAGCTTGCTCCAGCTTGCTGCTCCGTGCATCTGTTCAAATGCCAGGCCCCCAGCTTGCCTGCAGGTCATCTGGACTGTGACTAGCATGGACAAAGTAAAGCACAGAGAAGCCAAGCTTTTCATGACAACTGCAAGTTCTCCCTTTAGAGGGCTATACTGGTTTTGGCTGGCATAGTGTTAATTTTCTTCATGGTAGCTTTATCATGCTATGTTTTGGATTTGTGATGAAAACACTGTTTCACTGCACTCATGACATCCCTGGTTACTCACTCCTCCTAAATACAGGCCTGCTGCAGATGAGCTGTCCCAGCTAGAACATATAAAAGGATTTGTATGCCTGAGAGATTCCCTTGTGTCCCCTAGTGAGGTTTAATCATTCCTCCCCTTTGTAGGTGCTACCAGTAAAAGTCACCTCTATTTCCCCGTACATGCAGCACTTACACTGTGATCCAGCTCTCTAGAAACGATTGCACACAGCATATAATTTAACAGGGATGCTGTGGATTTAATAAGACACTGTTTATACACAATTACAGAAGACATCCAACTATAATATTGATATGGGGTGGATCACAGGGCTGAAAATTTGCAGAGACATTTTGTAATCAATTGGCATCTAACGTTACAACTTGCTGGCCTACAGGATCTGTGTCAAATGCATAATTGGGAGCTTTAATTAAAGGACTACCCACAGCTTTGTGAAGAGCTAAATACCAAGAGCCTGCAACAACTGAAAAAAGATGACGTCTGTCACGTTCTTATTACCCTCGGATATGCTACCAGCAGTGGTCACGTGCTAATTACAGGTCTCTTGTAGCAGCACACTGGGCAGTTTTCCAGACTGATATCTCCACTGCAATCAGAACCAAACTGCAGCTTATCAGACTCTGACTGTTAACTTTGTCCCTGCTGGAGATGTTTCAACACCTCACCCTTGGTTCTTGGGAATTGTATTTTATAATTCAGGCACTTAACTTCTATAATGGATAAACTGATGAAGTTGTTGCTCCTTCGAGATGTTCACGTTGAGGCACCACACCCAGAGCAAAACTTCTGTCTAAACTAGATTAGAAAACATGAGTAGTGCCAATAGACAACAGGTAAGCACACTTTTCAGAGCACCTGCATTTCAGGCAGGGGAAGCTGAAACCCAGATGGGTCACCTCCCAGCTGCAGCAGCACTCATACAACCTGTGGCTGCCAGCTTTGGGCATGGAAAGAATTTGTGGAGAAGGGTCTGAAAGGCAGCAAGAGCTGGTACAGCTGCAGAGTCTGGATACTGGATCATTCCCAATGTAGGTAGAAACTAAAGGAATCTCTTCTTTAGCACTGAGCTCTGTCCCCTTCCTGGTTGACAGTCCCATGAAAGAGCTCATTGCCAGCCACAGCATTAACTGCTTGAAATACACATCTTGCATGTATGTTATTTCTCCCAACTAATTTGTTCTTCTGCAGCTATTCCCAGTTCCATTGCCTAGGTCAATGACCCTCTAAGGGCATATAAGAAAAGGAAGGTAGATATTTATCCTATAAGAGTTTAGTGGATTTTCCCCTACCTCTCTACTGATTCTTCTCTCTATATTTTTCCAAGGCTGGAAATGCTCTGTTATGCCTAGGCTCTGTCCCCGATCTGTTCAGTCTCCTCTTCTGTTCAAGTCTGCCAATTAATTACCAGTTGCATTACAGGATGAATGATAAGGAGGGATTTCTTAGGCTTGTGCTGGGGGAAGCACGGGCTGCAGTGCACCACTTACTGGTAAGCAGCCCAAAAAACACCCAATAGCAGTACAAGGGCATTGGACAAGGCACACAATTCGAGCTGAGCCCAGCTCAGGGGAAACCAAAACATGCTTCATGCCACAGCACCTTCAGGTTGGTGGCCAGCTGCAACAGTCCTGGATTGTGTTTCCCTTTCCTTAATTCTAAGGTGGCAGCACTGCTGGCACTGGGTACAAAAGGTCTTTCTGTGAGAGCAGAAAGCTTGTTGCACTTTGCAAGTCAGCTTGATGTCACACAAGGGAATGTGCAAAGTCCCTTCTAATGGCTGCTGAGCCTTCAGAACTTACACAAAGTAAAGGCTTTCAGGCTGCTTATTGCTCTCTGATACCCTAAAATACATCTAGCTTTTGCTAACAGTGATAACTTATGCTTAGAGAGGTGTTGGCACTTACTGTATTATTTCATATAAGCTTCAGGTGCTATTTGCTATGGACTCAGAAGGTGTCTCTGAAAACATTCTTGTTCAGCTGCCTTTCCAGATAGCAGAAATCCTAAATTTTCTGCATTTGGCACTGCACAATGTGTCAAAGAGACTGAATCCTAATGTACAAAGCAATAACTATACATTTACTTACCAGTGGAAATTACATATTAACAGCTGTTAATACACAAAAATAGCTGAATAGCTAATCCTGAAGCTTCTCTATGTTCCCTTAGTTTTCAGCTTGGTCCACAAAACCCTACGCCTTTACAATCTGCTTTGAAAAGGATCCACAAGAGATTCTCTCAGAAAAGCAAAGCATGTCAAATTTCAGTCAGGATCCCCAGCTCTCCAGAAAAAAAAAAAAAGAGAAAAGCTCCATATTAATGAAGAAGAGTGTTGAGTCTGAGTAATCGGGGCTCATAACACATATTACTGTGCATGCTAAACCTACTGTCTATAATATAGATTTAATGAGAGCCTGTAATTCTGGCCACTGCATCTTTGGAGATACATGGGTTTAGAATTTAAGCATTTCTAGAAAAAGATTAATCTCCCTCTGGAGCTAAAAAATTAATATAAGCAAGAGTCTTTCATATCAGAAATCCTTCACATGTTTGTTATTATGTGAATCCTCCAGAATATTTTCTAGCAGAAATACTTGGCACAGTTAGGAAGTTCCAATGTATTTGAGTTTTAAACTATTAAAAAAAAAAAAATCAAGTTAAGATAGTAAGGCTAGTGATGCAGTCACATCCCTGAATATAACCTGAGACTCAGACAAACCAGTAGTGGGAGGATCATTTATACTTAGTCACTAGGTTCTCAGCGTGAAAACCACAAGTGGGTTGTAAGTGTAGGGTTGACTGTCTTTGGCTTTTTTATATTTGCTGATTCAGCTCTGACAATCAAGGGGCGTTGTTGTTCAATTCAACTAAGCAGATGAGAGCAACTGATTTCATTTTTTCAGTTTTGTTTGCCTTATCTCAGTGCATTTGGCTGATAACTAGGCCTGGCAAGAAGCACTGGCATTTTCTTTAAAGATTCTCTTCTCCAAATATGATCTTGCTTGTCTTCACTACCCTTGAAACCAGACATGCACAAAACCAGACACATGTGAAAAAAAGACTCCAACTACATCCATTAAAAGTTAAAAATGCTTTGTATACCACACAAGGCCAGGACTAAAGACATTTGGTCCACAGGAGGGACTTGTATGCTAGGGTAAAGTACCAAATGCACTGCCAAACAGATCAATAATTTGGGGGGTTTGTTTAGGAAGTTTTTTGAAGAGTTCATTAAGTGCCAAAACACTTTACAGACTGAGCACCTTCAAGCCTGGCTGTATACCACGTGTTGACCTTGCCCACAGTTATTGGTCACTATTAATCAGAAACAGCTCCCCTCTTCCTTAAGGAAGCCTTGCTCTTAAGCAGTTTTGGTGCCATTTTTAGAGAGCCAGTTGACCTTAATGGGAACAGAATTTGGCAAGTACTATGAAAGCCTCACTCAAAAGTAAAGCAATTAAGGAGTTCGATAAAACCAGCAGTCATGGATTTCAGGATTAAAAGCAACACAGGACTCCTCATGTTGTCCTTCTTTCCCCATTCATGGCCAGCATCATCTGGGCTTCTCAGATAGTGTGCACCTCTGCACAGCAAACAGATGCAGTCAGGGGCTACAGAAGTCAGATTGCCTGCCTGAGCCCTCCTGCTTTCCAAAAGCTCTCTCACCTTCCTACACAGTATGAAAAAAAATAATAATAAGGCACTGTTTTGATAGAGACAAAATGGTTGTTCAAATACTTCTGCTAATTTCACAAAGACGCATGGTAATGTTTCACATATGGCTTGGTGCCTTTTAATAACAGAAATTGAACACACATTTCAAGATACAAGTTTTGTTGATATGCTGCTGATAGTCCAGAGTAACTGTTTGCCTTGTGGTTTTAATTATTCTAAAGACAGCCCAGGGATCATTTACCCAGAGCTAATGGGTTTACGGGCTCTTTAAGAAGCATGATAAGCCCACAGATGTGGCAGGGAATGGCACGGGGGTCAGAGCTACCATGGAGGCCTATACTCTGGAGGATGAGAAGGTCGTAGGGGAGGGTTTATCCAGCAGCCTCAGGCCTCTTAATTATCACATGGCCGTTAGGATAGCTGTGTTCTGTGTAAACATTCCTGTTTTCTCTGGAGGGGACTCTGATCTTGAGAGCACAGTCCACAGCTTCAAGAGCCAGTTCCTGGCTTTGCAGCAGCATACTCAAGGATAGGGCTGAACCACTCATGCCAAAAAGCAGGCCCTGAAGTCAATTTCCCTGTTCCTTCCCAAAGAGTCTGGCATTTATCCACAGCAGTCACCCCCATCTGTTCTTGCCAGTCTCCCATACAGCCAAAGTGTGTCAGGAGACTGGAGCTATTCTGCTGCCCTCATGCAAGTACCTCGTGCCAGTCCTGGGCCAGTTTGAGCTGGAGTGGAAGCTGCGCAGCTCGAAGAGGACAGGCTGTGCAACTAGTTACACCAGCTAAAATGACAGCATTTTGGCTGCGTAAAGAGTTTTTGGTTGCCATTAAGTCCTGCACCAACAAGGCACAGTGTTGTCACCACTTTGGTCATCAACTGCATTAGGGCACATGGGGAAAAGGATCTGTAGAACACAGGGAACTTGCCTGAACCTCTCCACAGCAAGGAGGACCACCTCCTAGTTGCAGTGGTTTTACCTGGATAGCAAACTTAGAGGGTTTGAAAGTGCATCAGGTTATTTTAGGCACAACTCTCACTTAACACTAACCTACCACGAAGTCACTGATGCTACTCCCAGATCACATCAGCAAAAGGTGGGTAGGAATTTGGCCCCTTCTATAAAGGCTGTGTTACACGATGTTAAGCATAACTTCTTTTAGAACACAACCTGTCAATCATTCTAGACAATGACTTGTAATAGGGATTAAACATAGTGAACAAACTCATTGTATAAACTCTGGAAACATCTTGCAGGCAGAAGATGATGTTCTCTAGAATGTGGAAGTACAGACACAGAATGCAGGAAGCCCTAGGAGGTAGAACCCAAGCGTATCTTAGGATTCATTGTTAACAACAGATTTTAAGTGCCTGAAAATGCAACAGGTTGATTCTCCCTGAACTGGGAGAAAGTAAGAGGCCAGCAGCTTCACAGACACCAACACAACCACTCTTGTCAGGGGTAGAAGAACAGCCAGATTTGCCAGCTGCAAAGAAATCTTTGCAGTTCACGTGGGTCTTAAGAAAGGAATTGGGCCTGCCACATTATAAGTTTCTCCTTCTTTGCAAGAGACCCTATCAATTTTGCAGAGGTTTTCAGCCCATTATCACATTACAGGTAGACAGTTGTCATAAAGCATTAGATCTAAGCAAGGCTGACAGCATAACTGCAGGCTAGCTCCAGGCTTGGCAGTCTGTGCAGCACCTGCAGGCGCAGGACCAGAGCGCGCTCCATCAAGAGACAGGCTGGCGTAATCTGCTGTGAATCACTTTGAATTGCTGCCCTTAATTGACAGTACACTCAAGACCTGGCCCACTATGTAGACAAAACTCTAAGTACTAGTACACACACACTCTTGCCAGAAACCTGCTTGCCATCAGATGAGCAATGGCTAGACACCCACCTTTTTCACTAGAGCTGTATTTCGTTCTGCTCCTTCATTACTGCAGGCTCATCATCATCACAAGAATAAGCAAGAACAATATTTATCCTGAGAATTGTTGGAGGTTTGTGAAGGAAGCAGGGGGTGGGGGTTGAGCAGTCAACATGCTGCTATCCTGGGGAAAGGAAGAGGACGCACACACTTCAGGTAGGACCAGACCTTGGAGAAGTGCACAACCAGTATCAGAGTGCTATGTGGCAAGGCTCTTTGGGTGACATGGCAACTTCCTCTCTCTCTGGCATCCTCATGCATCGTTCAGGTTTCTTGGCATCTTTTCTTATAGAGTACATAGGGGAAAACACATCCAGATGATACAGACAGCTGAGGACAGAAGTTAGGATTGTCATCCTTGCATTCCACCATAAGCCTAATCCTGCTCCCTGCAAGCCAGCAAGCGTTTGCTAGAGCTTTAAGTAGGCAGGTGCTGAAACTTCCTTGGCCAAGTGAGGAGGACTCCTCTTTTATTACTGCTGTCTCAAGTCACCTCCTAAATAAACTCTCACCTCCTTACGTCCCAGCCTAGGCTGTAAGCTGTACACCTTCTCTGATTTCAAGGCTTGTTGCTCTTATTGATGTCAGAATTTTAATGGACTTTTAGACCCAAATTCTTATTTATGCTGTCCTGGAAGCATAAAAAAATCAAAATTGAAGGTGCTTAAATGCAGAAGTCTCCATGCTGCCAATAGAGGATGTAGAGAGGCCAGAAAACAAAAGGGGATTCAAGCCTTAGAGGCCTCTTAGCAGTCTCAGTTTTTTAATTAAAGTTTCAGAAACATTTGCTGAAAAGATTAGGAGGCAACATTGAGAACATGCTGGGGGGGACATTCTGGTTGTTGAGCTGAGTCTCTTCTCTGCCACAGATACAGTTATTTGCTTCCTGGTGAAAAGCCAGCTGAAAGAAAAGCTATAAAGAAATCACATGGCTGAAGGAGCAGTTTCCATGATCCAGCAAACCCTTCTCCTTATTCTTTTAAAGCTTGCAGGCCCCAGACTACAGTACCTGACAAGACCAGCAGCAACTTGCTTGGAGCTGCCTGATATACCCAGGGCTGCATCCTGCACAGGCTCTGCCTCCCTCAGCATCCACAGGGACCAGTCCCATCTCCTCAGCGTTTGTTTAACCCCACATGTTCACTTCAAGGGCCGATTTGTAAGAGGGACCACCAGCAACAAACATCAGATCTGGTTTAGGACTTGGTTTGAAGGCATTTAGATAGACGAATAATTGCACAGGGATGTGGTTTACTCTGGAGAAATAAAGGCTGTGTTTAAATGTCTGAAATTCCTGGTGACTCTAATAATTGCAACCTCTGCCTCAATAAAATGCACAAATAATGTTATTGAAACATTTCCAATCAAAAGGTATTATTTTTGGTTTAAAACAGATGCAGTAGTCAGTATTTAAAAGGAAGACGTCTGGGCGGGCTCACCTCTATTTCAGGGGAAGAGAAAACTACTGGAACATTGGTTTAGTCTCTCTTTCTCTGTTTTTATAGCCTTCTTATTACAACATTATAACCTCCATACAGTTCCTCTGTTGCTTTTTCTTACCAACCAGAGAGTAGCTCTACAGTCTAGTACTGAAGAGGTTTATTTACATTAAGGTACGTTTCAGAGCTTCACCTGGTAAGCCATCACATCCTCGGGGTAGTAGCTGAGCATCCTCAGTACAGCCCAACAGGCACCAGCAGTGCTCCAAGCCTGGCTGTTGTGCCAGTCTAGCAGGCACCAAATGAACGTAGGACCTTAAGAGCCCCCTGCCAATTTTGACTTGGATGATCACAGGGCTACATAACAATGGCTTGTAGAATCAAGATTTTATTTTCAGTGGCATCTTGACACTTGAAGATGCATCCAGGCACCTACAAGTAAGTCTCTGAAGGTATAGGGCTGGTAAAGTGCCCACCTGCAACTTTAAGTGCTTAAATATCAAGCGCCTGTGTTTCTTCTAAAAAGAGACCTTAGGATCCCCAGCACTCTTGGAATTTTGCCTTGAGCTCTCTGCTGACCTGCATTGCTCACATGAACTAAGTCAGATGCATCTCTCAGAAGCTGGCAGAAATTGGGCCAGTGTTTCATGATTCATGTGCCTATAGGATTAGCTATAATTAGCGTCTTCAAATAAGACAATAGTGTATCATGCTATTGCACTCCATGGATGCAGTATCAGCACATATGGAAGCCATTTATTACTATAAATATTCGGGCACTTGATAGTTATCCAAAAATATAAAATCAGGTTAATCATTCTATCCTACAATCCCTGGCAAGAGATTTGAACTCAGGTTTTTCTGGCTCAGCTTAAGGTTTTACATATATGATCACTTCTGCCAGCTGGCAGCACTAAAATCTTAGGCTGAAGTTGTTCTCCAGCAGCCAAATCTATCTGCACAGTAATGTTACAGAGCTTAGCTTTTTGCATGCCGTACACTACCTAAACATATCTTGCTGTTGCATAGAGCTATGAAAGTTTATGTAGGACAGAAGAATTACTTTTCTTTTCAGACTTAATCATTAACATCTCTCAGGGAAATAAACAACTGAGGCTATTGTCTTATTTCCAAATGTTGCCCTGGGGCAAATGAAATACTAAACTAATTTGCCCCATAATACAAGGGTAGCTATACTGTCCCATACATGTAAAATTGTTTCCAAAAATAAGCTGGAGGAGGAAATCTCAGAAGAATGCATAGCTACCTATCAAAGCAAAGGCATAGGAGAATAAACAAACAAATTTCCCTTTTAGAAAAACACTCAGCAACAGCAGCATCAGTGGTTATTTAACTTCCAGTAACACAGCATGCTATCCTTGGATTCATCAAGTCTTCCACAAATGCAATAAAATTCAGTGGCCATTTTACAATCTATTAGGTGTCATAAAAGCTACAAGACCCACGTATTCCTCTCCAGTCTTGCTCTTCAAGGGAAACTGCTGGGGTGTCAGTGCACTCAGGTCCATGACTTGCGAAGTTACAGAAAACACAGGCCCACCCTCAGTACCTGGACCTGTCTCAGCCCACCTGCACCACCACCTATGTGTATAAAATTAAGACAGTTCTCAGATACCAAATAGCCAGAGGTCTGGCCATGGCTCATGAGCCCAGAGCACACAGGTCTGGGGCCGGAATAGCTACTTTCACAGGACACAGAGTCAGAGCCAAAATAAGGCACTGATGGATCAGTGCCAGCACAGCACAGAGACACCCCTGCAGTGAGCTTCTTCAACTGGGAGGCTGGCACAGAGCCAACAGGACCCACACGCAGCTAAAGCTGCCAGCAGGAGCCAAGCTGGCTCTTTGCAGAGGCTCTGTGACACATCTGTGCCCCATCCTCCAGTGCGTCCCAGAGTGGACATACTACCTCGATTATTGCATCACCCATCAGCTCCTGGCCTATTGACAGGAACCAGAAAAGCTGATGGGATCTTATTACAAAAGATTACACGAAGAGAATGACAACTAGCAGCTGAACACAGAGATACTGGTGTCTCTCTGGGATGGGGATTCCTCCCAGTCACATATTGCTGCTCAAGTGTTTGCCTTTAAAACAATTTTCTTTTTAATGAGTGGTGTCAACCTGATGTCCCAGAAGAACAAAACTTTCCTGTACCACCACAGTAACAAGATGCCAAGTAGATAAAACACATCCTCTCTGAGCCATGTGCAAGAAGGTTGAAATAGGTAAAACACACACAAAATTTCTGCAGTATGTAACATAGGACCTCATGTTCTCTCCCTTCACTGGGAAACCTCAAGTAACACAAATAACCTGTTCAAGAAGGTTCAGGTTTCTCTTTCCTAGCCTTCATCTACTTTACAGCTTCGGGACTTACCACCACCATCTCACATGCTTGCACAGGAAGGACCCAGGCTCTTTACTCTGTCTTCTTCCAGGATGAGCCCACCAGCATTCTCCTCTTCTGTAGCCATTCCTGTTCCTCCATCAGAAGATTGTAGATAGCCCACTCTCCCCTGCTTGCTGTGCCAGGTCAGCACATACCCACGGCCTACAAAGTTCCTTGCCCACCTCTCTCTCTTGCCTTGCATGACACTGCTCACCAAAACCCTTCACCACCTGCTAATTAGAAGTGAGCAAAGCAGTGGGCTGAGCCAGCCAAGCCTCCTCACAAACACACCTGTGGACATTTAAGTAAGTGGCCCCATCCCACACACCCAGCTGGGTCAGGTCATCGAGCTGAGTGAAGCCCAACCTGGGCTGATGGCTGCTGCTCTAAAACACCTCCACCTCACAGTTCCAGTAATGTGCCTCTCCCTGCACACCACTGTGCTTTGGGCAGGGAGGACAAAATAACCAGGCCAGCACATAGCAAGTTCCTTCACTCAGTTTGGAAGGCTGGATCACCAGATGGATATTGCAGTGATTGATATATTCATTTACATGGTCATATGTGCAGTATATACTACATTTTACCCCATATATGCATTTGCCAGACAATGTCTTCTATTTATCCATAGATCCTTAACTCACATTGCATCATAAAAAAAGAAAAAATTTGCAGAGGGTGAATGCCTGTTAATCATAAGCTAAAGGGGAAAGGAAAAATTTTAAGTGATATATAAAGGGAGGAAGTGACTCAGTGGGTGGGAGGGAGGGGACAGGCATTCCAGACAGATGGGACATGAATAACTTTTCCGTCTCCCTCTCTCTCTTCTCTCCCAAGTCCTGCAGGAACTGCTGTGTTGAAATAGTCAGTCATTAACTATTTGATGAGGTTTTAAAATCTGAACTGAATTCTCTGGATGTAACCAACTATTATTACAGGCTCTGCATCGTAGCAATGCAAGTGTTGGAGCCCTCTGGCAAGCCATAGTGGTGAGGGCAGGACTGAGCACTGTAGAAAAAGCCACTAAATGGCGTCAGCTGTTCAGCTGTGCACAGCCCCAGTACTGCTGAGGGAATCAGAGCAGTAGTGATTAGTGAGTTTGCAGACCAACTGTGACCAAGCAACAGGGCTTCCATCCGCACAGCCGGCAAAAAAGCTGATATGCAGGCTCTGCTGGCATCGCTCATCCTGCAGGAGAGCCGGGCCCTCGTACACACTGGGTGAAGGTCACGCTGCAGGAAATTATTGTGGCCCTTCCAAAATCCCCTGGCTTTTGCTGCCCTCCTGAAGTGCAGTCCTTGGGGCAAATTCTTCCACTTAACAGCATCCACCTTTTCAGAGGGCTGGCGTACAGGCAAAAATGCCCTTTTGGTGCCAGTTCAAGAGCAGGATTCAGACCATGAGTGCTAATAAGCTCCCCTGGTGCCCATGGGAAACCTCTCCTGCTCAGTCCACCTTATGCTTCACAAACAGGCTCTGAGAAAACCTGAATGAAGCATTTCCCTTCCTGAATGCCAAAGGCTAATTGACCAGCACGAGACCTGCTGAACTTGGTGGAACCAGGGTGGATATAATCACTCAAGAGAGCCAATAACCAATTAACTGAATGGTTTCAGCAGTTTAGAGGTCTGCCTATTCATTCAAGAACAAATCAAAGATCAATTTCCTAATAAGCTTTGTAATATCTGCTATTCCTTCTCATTATTAGTAGTAGTATTGCAGCAGGGTTTTGTGCATATAATGAAAGAGTAAGACAAGAGCTGGGATGGCCTGAGTAGTAGGAAAGGAGGGGGGAAAGTGTGAAGCCAAAAAAACACGTATACATACACACAAACATATAAATCAGGAATGCTGCACAAGCCCTCCATAACGCAGGCCAGGTCATGATTGGATTCTGACCACAAAGCAAGTGCTTACCCCTGCTGATCACTTTTACCATTTATCAGAGTTTTTGCCTAAGGAGAAGCAAAAAACTTGATTATAGTCACCAAGTTGCAGTGTTGTGGCTTAGCCTGGCCTTCCCAGCACTGCCACGTTGGCCAGTTGCTGACAGCGGGCAGAAACCAGTGGGAACCAGCTGGCAATTGCATGGCAGCCCGGAGTCCAGCTGCTCTTGGCCTTGCTGCGGTGACAGCACGTGGCAGGCAGGTTACAAGCACACACTCTCTTCTGCCACTGACGACACGGACCTCTGACAGAGGGCTGGGGCAGCTAATACCTTCATCTGCCTGCGTTCCATCCACCAGAGCCCCAAGAGATGTGCTCCTCAAAACCCATCACTGCTTTGCCCTGCAGTTCCCCTATGTGTTTTGCTTTTGAAATTGCAGGTTCCTGCTCTCTCTGCAGCTATACCACCAGCTGAAATGATGTGCGCTTTGTCAGGAAGCCTCCAGCACTCCTTGCAGTCTTCTCTCTGCCAGTAAGGCAAGAAACAGCAGGGCAATGTACAAATTCCTCCCTGCCTCCCAATCCCTACTTTTCTCCTCCCCTGAAATCAGGGACTCTTAATGATCTCACCCATGAAGATACAAACAGCATTGTCTACATTTTTCAGCATCTCCCTCATATCACGTGTTACCAGGTGGCCTTCTGATGAGAGTGCAGGTTTCCCTTTTGGATGCTTGGCTCTGTGTGGCCCGGGGAAAGTCCTCTCCACAACACCAGAGCAAGACTGCTCTCATTTCTCTCATGTGCATTTTAGCTGAGAGTGTTTTACTAGACTGCACAACAAGCAAAACATTGCAAAAGAAGTCTCTAAAGGAGAAACTGAGAACTCAGAGGAAGGGGATGATGCTGAAGCCCTTTTTTAGAGGAGCTATAGCTGGATAATTGTCCAAGACAGACTGGCTTGTTGACTTTCTCACAGCAAAAGGCATGGGACTGTTTAATTGATTTTAGCCTGTAACTAAACATATACTTCTTTCAATATAATGAACAACGTTACAATACTGCTCTCCTAATGCAAATTGATCCATTACAGATGAGTGTTTAGATCAATGTGTGATGTCCTGATTGGAAATAAAACTGTTTGCTCAAGATCGCTATAAAGACAATGGGCACTGATAGATGATATTTATGTGACAAGGAATGGCTCTTAAAAAGGAGATTGCCAAGACCGTGTCCATCAATTATGAAACCAGCATTCACCCGGCAGCCACACAAGCATTTTTAAAGACAACAAGAAAGAGGAAAAGATCCCAGTTACCTCTCTCAGCCCCACAGTCCTACTCACTTTCCAGTATGGAAGCTCCTTAACTCCAGGCTCGCTGACATGTGGGCCACAACTGCCTGGCCAGGGCACCCAGTGCCCGTGTTCATGGAGGGGTGAGTGATGCTGTTTATCCACCTGCATTATACTGGAGCTCATTTCCTGCACAGAGCAGCTGACTTCCACTGGGAAATTGTCCCACGGTCTGTGTCCTGAATGCTCATGTTTTGCCATCTCCCTGTATTTAGGCAGAAGCTAATGGCTCCAGCTACTTTCTCCATCCGTTGTGATCAATACGTGTGCCTCTCTTGCTGGTACCTATTTGCTGTGGTCTTTCATTACCTCACTTGCATGGGGCATTTGTATTTTCTCCCCTGTGTACCAAGGGGGTTGCTGGAGTATGGGCTTGCCTGGACTGTGTCCCAGCCATTCATTACTGGGGCAGCTGCAAGTGCTTCCCTTTCTGCTGCGGCTGAGTGTCACCTTTGAAGGGCACTGTCAGTGCCCACCAGGGTGCTTGATGGGATGGGACTGCGCCTGCACTATGGCATGGAGCCCAGCAGCCTCCTGCCAGGGTGATCCCCAGCTCCACAGGCAGGAAATCTGGGCAGGATGGACCCATGCCCACCCTGGTATCCTGCATGGCAGGCGCCGGGCAGGCCAGCACCCAGCCCTCCCCAGGCACTGGCACCACTAAAATGGGCACCGGGAGGGGGGGGTAAAATTGCCACCACAGGCACCACCATAACACCTCACCATGAGCTCTCCTGACCAGCTGCTGCTGCCCAGGGAGCAGCAGCACTGGGAGCACCAGGCGTGCCTGACATCGCTGAATCAGGCAGCCACAGATGTCCATGCAGGGACAGGGCTGAGCTGGCTCGGCACAGGGACACCCAGCTCACAGGGGATGCAATGGCTGTCTATGAATAAATTGGGTGGTGGGTGGCCAGAGGTCAGGAAGGGACACTGGGTGGGGGAAATTAAATGAAAGGACAATGTTGACACAGAACAAATGATGCTAAATGGCTTGTGAAAATAGATCCATTAAGGGAATGATATTCTGCAACAGCCTTTAAATACAAATAGAAGAGACAAATAGCCTTTAAATACAAACAGAGGGGACTTCGTTGGTTTGAGAAACTGACGGCTGGGCCCTGTCGTGAAGGACCGCCTTTGCTGGTCATGTCCTGCTCCACTTTTCCTGCAAGAGTGCCCCTCATGTCTATGAGACCAATCTGCTGCATTTTGTCCTCCTGAGGGCTAACACATTCCAAACACTTCTCTGGTCATCTCTGAAGACAAATAGCTGAGACTGTGATGGGTCTCAGCGTATACTTTCACCACATGGCAAAGATGGACTGAGGCTGTGCAGGCGGGGAACGGTTTGTTTAGGCAAGAAAGAGTGGTTTCTCTCCTCTCAAAGTCAAGAGCATGTGCTCCTACTGACCTGATCTAAGTTGGGACATGGAGAGGCCACCTCTCAAGTGTATTTGTGAGGAAGGTGTTAGGAGACATCATGGTGGTTATTAATACTCAGGCATTGCTGCTCATGCTCAGGTTATTCAATTATTTCAACCCAGGAGCAGATGTCCCAAGGCCGTGACAGAGGAGCTCTGTTGCTCTCAGCATCATTCTGGCTCATGCAAGGTTCAATGGTGTCCTTCCAGCCTCTCTCTCCCTTTTTCATCCTTCTAAAGAAAAGCACAATATCACAGTAGGACAGATGAGCTGCACTCTCTCCACGACTGTGGACAAAATGGCTCAGCTGACTTTTGGGTGTTTGAGGGGGGTGCAGCATTACCTCCAACACTGTTTCATGCTACCTTAATAGCTCTGCAGTGCACAGAGAACTGTGATATGAAACAGCTTTTCTGTGAGTGGTTGTCCTTTTGGGGTAGTGCCAGCATTTAACTTTGTACTTCATGGTCCTATCGTGTCATGAAGCACATCTATTTAAACATGAGATATATAGACATGCAGCACATGGGTTAAGAAACAGGCAGGCACAGCCTGCTGACAAAACCTCAATAGGGTTGAGACTAGTGTCTGTCTCTGGAGGGGTCTACACAGGGGACATTATCTTTCTGTCTCAGAAGGGTTGTGGTTCATGCATGTGCGCTTTGTGTTTGGCTGGCACTTTCTACCATGAAGGAAGTCAGTCCCTTAGAAAGCCCCAAGTTGAAAGTTGTGCCCAGAGTCACTCTGGAGAGGAGACACTGGTTGGTGGCACATCTAGTCTGGTGCTGCAACAGAAGCAGGTCTGGAAACCTACAGCATGGGCCTTCCAAGCCGCCTGCTGTGGTCTTCCACAGGTGTGCTCATTCCTCATGGTAGTTCAGATCAGGTTTATTCTCACTGGCTATTGCTCACTTCACCACAGCTCTTACCAGCAAATGAGCTGAGACCAGCAAAGCTCTCAGCCAGGTAAATTCCTAGGAGAATGCACACCAGGCACTGGCAGCACCAGAAGGCACAAAGCACATTGCCCCAAAACTACAAAAACCTCCTTCTTTTATAACAGTGACAGATACCATCTGTGAACATTCCAGGTTCACAAGCAGCAAATAGCCTCTTTCTGTCATTACCTTGGTGGGCTCTCAAAAGGAGTACAAGGGGGAACTCCATCACTAGCCAAAATAGATTTTTCCTTGAAACAGTCTCAGCTGAACACTAAGACCTCAATTCAAGAAAATTCATTTGATCATAACAGCTACTTCTAAGAAGAAAAAATATCCTTCATTACCTGGAACTTTCACCAGATGAGAAAAGCCTAACAAAAGACAAAACCAGGAAGGGAAAGCCAAATTCCCCTTAGAATATGGTATAGATTTAGTAGGGAGAGAAACCACCATTCAAACAAACTACTGAGGCCAACAGTGATTTTCCAGCTCCTGAGGTCTTCAAATCAAGACCAGATCCCTTCCAAAGGGTAAACTACATCACTCCTCTTAGGAGGAACCAGCTGTAGCTCCTGAAACACTACCACAGGACAGAGGGGATGGTTGCCTAGAGCAATTACTGCCTTGCAGACAGAGCCAGCAGTTGCAGGGCTGGAGCACAGTGTGCCAGGTATGTGTGGGACCCCTGGCAGGGTTGAGCTGCTAAGCAGCAGGACAGAGGACAGTCTTCCACACGCAGGCAAACCTGCTGGGGAACAGCAGCCACAAGTCACCAGCTCAGCAGGTGGGCCTCACTTTGCCTCCCACCACCTTTATTCCCCCTGCCTCTCGCAAACCACACCTGCCAGTCCAGCGAGACCAGCATTTGGCTACCAACAACCAAAAATTTTGAAAGGAGAGGAAAACCTGCAGAAATCTGCACTTGAACTGCTGCTGTCTCTCTCACCCGTATCATCTTTTTGCCTGAGGTAGGGCTGACTCACTCTCAGCACGCTCCCCAGCTGGCAAAGCTCCCCACTGCCTGCACCACAGCCAAGGAGTGAGCCCACAGGTTTCCTGCCATCACAGAGATGGGGTTTTCACACTCCTGAGCTGTCTGTATGCGAGCAAAAATGAAAGGGGCCTTGGCAGGGATGCCAGAGCCACCTCTTTCCATCTTTGCTTCTGTGAACTTTCCCAAAGGTTTCAAGGGAGGCCTGCATTTGCTGTTCCCTGTTGGCTTTGTCACATCGCCTGCTCCTCAAGTCTCAGGCTGCCAGTGTCTCTCCCCTGGATGACTTGGCTCGTGTTATTTTGTGTTAAAACCAGTATGTTTTTTTAATGGCTATAAATAAGTTAAAACCGCATCTTTAATTAATCACTGCACTTTATACTGTAAGTAGAGATTTTTTGTAATTACTCGTTTATGATTTTAAGATGCCATTTGCTCACTGTCAAACGTATCCAGCCTTTATCCCTCCATGTTTAACAGGTTCAGGACAGAAACAAAATTTCATCAATGAGGATTCTAATCCCTTTAGTCTAAAATAAATAATTGGTTACTAAGTAAATGGGAAGAGATTGAGTGGATACTTTTATCTAAGCAACAATGAACTTGAGGCAATAGTCAGTATGTTCATAAAACATTTTAAACTAATCTTAACATGTTTATTTTTTTCACTCACACAGGTTTGAAATTGCAAATACATATGTCTGGATGACTAAAACATGAACAACAAATAGGAGCAGCAGCATGTGAAGTATAGAGAAGTAGAAGCATTAATAGAAATATTTCTACTGTAGCAGCTATTAAATGTTGGGGGGGGGGGTTTATGGTTTGGAAGAAGAACCCATATGTTTATGGGAGTTTTCCCCCCCCAATTAAGATTTGTGTGTGTGAGTGCATCTTTCTCTAAATATTATTTAGCTACACACACATGGAGTGCATGTATAAAACTCTCTACAAGTGAAGTTGAGAGCTGCTTCCCCTTTTGTTTCTTGTCCTACTGGCAGGCAGAAAGGACGCCCAATGCAACACCATCAGCACCTCCACAGCATCTGCCTGGGGCACAGGTGCAGTTTTGAAGGCCAGTTCATGCCCTCTGTCCCCTCCCGCTCCCGTGAAGACCAGTGGACCCCCAGGCTGGCCTGCCTGCCTCGTGCATCAGGACTGTGCCCACAGGTCAGAGCAGAGGCAGCACCACAGCCAGGCACCAGATGTGCCTGTGCCAGCTGACTGTCCCTGTGGAACGGGCACTGGCGGCCCAGGACCCTCTCAGAGGTGAGTATAGGGAGAGCACCCCAGCAGTTGTGCACCCCAGCAAACAGCACTCAACTAAATGCTGTTGGGAACAGCTTCCAGGTGCCCTGAGCAGACAGAAAGATGCTTGGTTTTATTTGGTCTCAAATCACATACAAGTGGCAAGCAGGTGTCTGGGTACCCAAAGATGTGGTTATTCCCCCCTCTTCCTTATTTATCCCTCAAGAGAGCACATAGATATTTTATATAGGATATAAATAAGCCACAAAAAAGGGAGGAACTACTGCATTGGAACTATAGAAAAAATAATAAAAACTTTTAAAAATTGCTCTACCTCAATTCCTAGACAACTCAAGTCTGATGTTCAGTACATGATTTGTCTGCTAGGATTGAATCCAGACACTTACCACTTTGTTAGCTTAAGAATTTTGAGCAATTTTTTCCATTTATCTGTATTCTCCCCAAAAACATTTCACACATTTCTCAGATACATCAATCCTTCCGGCATTCCTCTACACACTCAGTAGGATGCCCTGCTATAAATATAATAAAGCCTTTTATTATGTCCATTAACCATGGACATGTGTGCTCCAAAAGTTTCCTGACACGCAGTCATTTGTGGCTTTTTAATTATAAACAGAAAAAATCTATGAGCAAAAGAAGACAGCAGACTGGAAGTGGATCTTTGTGTGTGTGTTTTGAGTATATTCTCCTAAGGGCTGATGGCACCCACACCCTCCTCCTGATCCCATCAGAGACTCCCTGTGCGTGCACATACATGTGCACAGAATGCCAGTAACACAACAGATCAGTGCTGGGGGGTACAGATTTGTCAGCTGTGCTGAGCCCAGGGGCCTTATGCAGGTTTTTATACCCCAATAACGCCAATCAACTCTTATTTCAACAGGCAAATATGCCACCTCCATTTTGCAGACTTTGTTCCACTTGAACTCAGCAGAAAAAAGGCCCAGTAAATTACTTGACAAATTAAGTCATATTTATTGAATGCGTTTTATTTCAACAACCAAAAAATTCTAACAGCCTAACAATGCACATAAGTTAAAAATTAATTATCACTTAGTGATAACGAAGATAAAGTTGATTTACATGGAAAAAAGAACATTTACAATATGTTAATCCTTATTCACATTGTTGATACCGCAATAAAACACAATTTGTTTTTTTTATTTTTTATTTCACAAAAAAGGCGGAAAATTGTGCTTTGTTAAGAGGCACTACAAGAAAAGTTTCTTTCTCCAAATAGATATTATATGATGGATATTGAATAAATAGACATATATGCATTGTAATTCGCAAAGTTCTGGCAAGACCACAGGCTAAAATGCCCACAGATTCACTTAGAACCACTGCAAAATTGGCAGTGAAATTAAAATAAAAAGGCAAGACTCAGCATTGAAAAAATACCTAATAAAATTTTTGGTTGAAGTGTAAAAGATACCAAATGTTGATGCCATCATCAGATGAACAACCTTACTTAGCTTGGAAAATTCAGTTTCCTTTTGAACATACGGAGTGATTTCAGCTACAGGATAAGAAGACAGTTTCGAAAGCGTAGCTCTGAGAGAAACATAAAGCAGCAACCACTGAAATTCTGATTAAAGCTGCAGCATACTACAGAACTAAAGGATGAAGAGCAAAAGGGGCATTAAGTAAGCAACCCACCATAATTTTGCAAAGGTATATGAAATTTATGCAGAGATACTCATGTTTCAAACATTAGCTCTGAAAAAATCTCATAAAAACTCCAGAGGTTACTGAGCAGCTAGAATTAGCTTGTATTGCAACGTCTTCTCCCTGTATATTGTCTGTTCTGAGTAAATATCTACACGTAGAGGTTTGTTTTTCGTTTTTAACTCCTACCTTTTATACCTTTCAAATATATAAATAGTATTAACAGTTATATTACATTGCCTGGTGTAGTAAACAGAAAGTAACTTTCAAAGGTATATTGCATGAGGTCTTTGTCAAGGTAACGTGAAAAGCCCATGTGAAAAAAAGGAAGAAAAAAGCCAGAAGCCTTGTTGGTAGTGTTACGGCTGCAGTTTGAACAGGCATCTGAAATCAATCCAGCTGCAAGGTGAGGTCTCTGTCTCGGAAATCATTGCATGGAAGTGAAAAGTAAATGCTACTTGGCGTCTCTTTCGACACAATGCCTCAGAGCGGGTGGATG
Source organism: Cephalopterus ornatus (assembly GCA_013396775.1). NCBI lineage: Eukaryota > Metazoa > Chordata > Aves > Passeriformes > Cotingidae > Cephalopterus > Cephalopterus ornatus. The sequence continues at coordinate 132,167 of VZRE01012605.1, forward strand.
CTATAGTAGATTGCAGCTTTAGTGCCCACGCCACTGGAGAGTCAGTCAGGGTTAGCTCTGCTTTATGTAACGTAGCTGCGACCCGGTCACT
>VZRE01012605.1:132293-159401 GCA_013396775.1 Cephalopterus ornatus
GCCCGTGCCTTGGGAGGCTGGGAAGTGCCCGTGCCGTGGGGAGGTGGGACCTGCAGCTGAAAACACTTCATTTCACCGGCACAAAACGAGTGACACGGAGGAAGCCCAGCTAAAACAGAAACACGGGGGAGGCTGATGAGGAGGGCGAATGGGAGGTCAGCAATGGAAACCCTCGGTCCGTCTGCAATTTACCTGGACAGGATTATCGGGATTGTGGCATTTTGTGTCACCATGTAACTTTACGTGTGTGTGTGTGTGTGTGTGTGTGTGTGTGTGTGTGTGTTTCTCACTTCAGTATAAACAAAAAGCATCAACAAGAAGGAAGATTATAAATTTCAAGATCTGAAACAGAGAACAGGTAAATAAAATCCACGGTAAAAATGTGGTTGATAGTATGAATTCCATACATCAAATCTCAACACATTTATCCCTTTTCTCTTTCTATAAAGACCTCGTTAATGGACAAGTCTTCTATGCACTGAATTTCAGTTTCAGCTATTCTGAATCCCATGAAAACTCATCTGTTCACTACAGAAAGGACTATCTGGAGAGTGGAACATGCTGTAACCTTTTAAGTGTGCATTGTGTTCAAAGTACTTTTAACTTACTAGTTTTCTTTTTAAGGTGCCCTGATTTGTTTTTCCATTTTCTCTCTTTTTTTCCTCTTTTCTTTTTTTGGCAGTGTTGATTTACGTCTTTAAATACCTCAAAAATTACCCATCAAGTTGCCAGATAGGAAGCCATATAATAATGAAAAAAAAATCAGAGATAAACATAGAAAATAAATAGGACTTCAAAAATAGTCACCACACCCTGAGAGCAGGCGGCAGTTTATCAAAAAGCCAAAGCAACTCATTGTGAAGTGGTTTTAATACATAAACAAGTCTCATCTTTAAAGAACTCATTTCACAGTCTATACTTTTAGGTTGTAAAGTTCCATCCCATGCAATTTTAATATATATATATTTTATGTAAATATATATATACACACACAAAGTTGTAAATTTTCCTTCATTAATTTCATAGGACTTTTTCTTCCCATTTACTTGCTAGATGTCCCTTTCATAAGTGCAAGATTGATGAAGGCATAATCCTATGTGACTACAACAATTGCTTCAGTCAAATGTAGGAAGTGTAAGACTTGAGTGTCTGTGTCAAGGCAATGTCTGATCGGGCAATGCTGAATTCATTCGGTTTGCACATGGATCATGCGCAACGGAAACAAACAAACAAAAGGTAAAAAGAGAAAAAAAATCAAAAATAAAACCAGAAAATCCTTGGATCAACGTATTGCTTTCTGTGCCCCTATCTCACATTATCTCTGGTCAATGTCCGCTGGAGCCGCCTTGCTTTTGTCGGCGTTCTCCTCCTCAGGCTCTACTTTGTACATTTCCTCTGAGCCTTCCTCACTGTCGTTCTCCTCTGACTCTGTCAGCAGCTCCTCATCCTTGTACTCTGCCACGTCAACCACTGTTCCCAAATGCTCTTTTAGCTTCCCGTGGTGCTTTACGTGGTAACGTTGGTTCTGGAAGAATTTGATGATGGTGTGTTTGGGGAGATCCAGCTGAGCAGAGAGGGTGTGGATGGCTTCCTGATCAGGGTAGAGACCCACGTCATGAATAAAGCTTTGAAGGATACCTAGAGCTTCCAAGGAGATCTTGGTGCGGGATCTTGGCTTTTTGGCACAACTGTCCTCAGCAGGTGGAGGAGGAGCCTCTTCTCTAGGTGGGGAATTCTCCTTCGCAGGCTGGGACTGCTGTCTGTGCAGCACCTATAAGATCAAACAGACACAGACTTCATGTACATGCTGACCCCCTTGGTGCTTGAGATAAGGGCACTTGTACAGGCCTTTGCACAGGATCTGCTTTGTTTTGGTGAGGAAAAGCACAATTAATATACAAATAATCTCCACTACCTTTCTCCCTTTGAAGATTGCTGCACCAGTAACTATAGACTGAAAGGAGAAAGTGACATAAAAGGTGAAAGATATCAAATAAATATAAAGCCACAAAATAAATAAGAAATACAAAATGCAAGCAATAAAAAGAAACATAAAACAGCCAAAATAAAAGTTAAGTCAAAAGGTGTTACAGTCTCATGGTCAGGATGACTGGTCAGGTGTCCCATCTCAGACAAGTCATTCTCCTGCTTTGCTCCTCTTCTCCCCCTCCTTGATTCCTCTTGTCTTTTTAGGCTAGACTCTCACCATTCCTTCAAAATGCCAAGTACCACAAAGGCCTAGACACACATGGGATCGTCAGGTGCTACTTTATCATGAACAATGATTTGGCATTAAAATCCATCACAGCTGCTTTATGGGGAAAAAAAATAATAAAAGTGCAGAGATTTGTTAAGATTTCCCTTCTATAAAGAGTGACAGCATAGTAGCTTCACATAGGTGGCTTTAACATGTCTCCTGAACAGATTTCTCTGTATTACATCTGTACCAATTTCACCAGCTGAGGAGTTCTGAGTTCAAATAATTATAGCCCTCCATTCTGAGAAATCCTCTGGGCAAACATGCTTTGCAGTCTTGTAACAGATTTTCACCAGCAGTATCTCCTTTTCGGCAAGTTTAAAGAAAGCATACGTAGCTCTTAATCTTCCTAACAGCCACTTAAAATGACTAAGAAAGGGCCTTGTGCAGCCCTTATTCTAGGGGGAAAAAATACCTGCTCTGAATTGTTCAAAACACAGAGGAGTTCCACATGCTTTCTTTAAAACCAAATCTATACAAGAGAGATTAACGGAAAAAATCCCCTACAGGATTAAGGGCTGGATTTGCCCAGAGGTTTCTTCAGATGCAGGGAAATAATTATTAGAATTCAACACTCAGAGCTAACAAAATCAATATGGATAACTATTTTCTTCCACAAATAAGAGGGAATTCTGGCTTTTCAACCAAGAAGAAAATGTCTTTGCTGCAAACTGTAACATCCAGAAAATCAACCCTACATTAAAGCTCTCTAAATGGAAAAAATAAGGATAAACAATGGAAGCGTGCTGAGAACTTGCACTGAATTTTACACATGGACTGTTCCCCCAGTAAAACGCTACACTAGTCAAGTTATTACTGCAAAAGGGAAGTCCGCTGTGGAATATCAGCCTGTTATGCAAATAAATAAAAAGGCTCTATGCTGAAGAGCCCCTTATTAATTTCCTTCATCAAACATCGGTGCCATAGTAATTTGTAACATCAGCGATCCCCAGGCGTGGCTTCTGAAGAGCAGCTCGCAGTCCCTAGCCACTGCCTAACATACATTTGGGTGAGCCTGGAGGAGATGCTGTGACAGTCTGGACAGGGCACTGCCCTTCTCCTGCTGCACCTGGTGGCTCTTGCCTGGTCCTGAGGGGCTGCAGCTCCACTGAGCACAGAGGCAGGACACAGCACCACGTCCCTGGTGCCTCGATGAGCAGCTAAGAGCAGGTGTCCCACTGGTGACAGGCAGGGCTTGCCACACTGTGGGCAAGAGCTGCTCGTGGGCAGAAACACTGCAAACCTGTTTCGGTGCCAATACATACATTTTCCTCCCAAGCACATAAATACTTAGGGTGTCATAGAAATGGAGCTAACCAAGGAGTGGGGGAAAGGAGAAACTCAAAGGGAAATGACAGATACTCTGGTTTATGTTTTATTACATCTCTTGTAATAAAAGAGCATAATGTTCCAATGCATGGAATCACCCAGCTGCTCTTTGAGGATTTCTTTTTTGTCCATGGATTGTTTTCAAAGAGAAGGACTGATGTTCCCAAACAGAGGGGTTACAGACAAGGGTGGGATCCATACCTATGTCAGCAGGGAGCCCTGAAAGCAGTGCAGCCAGGATTGCTGACACTAGCTAAGGACCCAGCCTCATAAATTTGTCACACAGACCCTACCTACTTATTTCCCTTGTAGTGCCTTCTGGCCCTGTCCCCTCACACTGTAAGACCCAGAGTAGCCAAAATCAGAAGGATTTAGCACTACAGATAAACTGCCAGGGAACTTACAGACGGCATCACACGAAAAGCCGCAAGGAGCATTGCTAATCAGAAGCTGGATTCAAGTAGCAGTAACAGAGATAGAAACACATCCAGAAAGGGTGAGAATTACTCAGTTCGTTCCTGTTGGACTTGAAAGAGGGCTTTTTTCCCCTTTCAGTTGACAAATAGCATGAGAAATGATCCAGCTTGAAATATGTTACAAGACTTCCAATCAAATATAATGATGAAAAAAATCCAACAATACAGGATCAGCAGCAGTAAAATGTTTAATTTGAAGAGATGCCTACAGCATCTATAAAGCAATCAACCAAAGAGAGGGCTGAGAGCAGGAGAGAAAGAATGATTTCAATTAACCCTTCCTTTTCTGGAGTGACCTCTCCACCCTCTCCAGAAGAGAAAATACATAACCCAGGGGTTATCAGTGTAAAATATTAGGAAAAGGTTGCATTTTATTTTACTTACTTTTATCCTAAGTAATGAAAAAACCTAAAGATGCCCTTGTAACAGATAAATCTCATTTTGCTAGCTTCTGGGCGCTTTCCTCTGGATTGCCAGTGGCATTAACAAAGGATTTCAGCCACACTACATTTCTCAGTGACACAAGTTTACCCACATACAGAGAGGTGGATAAATGCACATGGCTGTGGTCAGTTTTACAATTCCTTCTGACAACATGGACTATTTAACACAAAAGAGAATGCTTTTCTACATAAACGAGATCAACTGCTGAGGTACATGGTACAAAATGAAATCTAAATTACCTTTTTGTTAAATATTCACTTTAAACTACATTTGTAAAGCATGCTGATCAATTTGGGTGATTTGCTTACTTCATATCTGGTTCTGCATGTCACAGCCTCACTGAGGAAAAGGACCATTTTTGGCAGTTCCAGATTTTCAGATCTTGGGTCATTATTAAGCTCTTAAACCTGCAGGTAAAATTTCAACCGTCTTCACACACTGCTGTGCACACCCTGCCGTGACACTTTGGGGTTCGGGTTAGTGGTGCTCTGAAGCAGGAGTCATCACTGACCTTCCGTGACAAAGTGCAAGGTGCAGCGCATCTCCCAGTGTGGGTAAGCCCCCAGCAGTGGTCTGACCTACCACCATGTATATGATGGGCTTCTGAGAGAAGGGATAAAAACAATGGCCATGCTCAGCTTTCCTTTTCCTAGGAAAGCTGGGACTGGGCTCGGAAGGGTGCATATCATGGCACAGGTGCCCTGTGTCCCCCTTCCCCACTGCCTTCTCCATCCCCCATGCCCTTCCCCACCACTCCCCAGCCACAGGTGGGGCAGCCTCCTCCTCCACATCTACTGCCATCTGGAGCTGACTTCCCTTCCCCATCTACTTTCAAATCAAATGTGAAGATACAGATTTCCTTCCATGCCCACAGGACTTATTCTTTCCATCCCTTCAAGAGATTTGATTTTTAAACTCTACAGGTATGGCTGCCAACTCAGCATTTCAGAACAGAGCAGCTTTGGAAGATGCTGCTTCATGAAGGTTCATTCAGGTAGACTTTCACCTCACACACAAACTCATTTTTTTCTAATAAATGAACCTGTCCTGGTAAAAAACTTGCAAGAAAATGACTGTGATGGAAGTTGACTTTAAATGATAAAGTGATTGGTCTTAGATCGTACTGCACTGAAATATGATTTGAAGGCCACAATGAAAACCAGCTGGAAGCCATGTGTAAAATATAATAATACATGCCTACAGGGAAGGAAGTGAGATATTGAATGATTAAATTTAGGAGAGTATATAATGTAGTGTATCATTACGGGAGTGATCAGGATTATTTGTAATAAGCTAAGGGTTTGTGGTCTATCTAAAATCCAAAGCCAAGAATTATTTGGGGGAAGGGATCACCAAACGGTTTTACACGTATCCATTCCCCATGTCTCAAGGATGCTTCCGCAGGAGAAATGTGACTTCAGCGTTCACACAGCAAAGAGAGGTGAGCAGACCCAAACTGAAAGATGAATATCATGCAATTGCAGTCTGTGTCTGTACTGTATTTAATTTTGGCTGGATTCACTACGCCACTGATGTTTGTTTCCATTTCTACCCACTTCCTAGCTAGAACTAGACACGTGAAATTGGTAAGTTGCTAAGGGGAGCCAAGCAGAATATGCTTGAGTGGGGTACACACATGCACTCGGGCACCAACAGCAGCGAGGCACCAGCTGGCAACACTTACTCCGTGACATTCCACCTTCCATTGCCTGAGCAGCCTTCGCAGCACATCAGAATCAGGAACTGCATCTCTGTGGGAAAAACCCCAGTTCTTCTGTTTCATAGTGTGGTTCTGCCCCTCCCTTTTCAGAGAGGATTAGTGATGTGAGCTCCTTTCTGCTAGGATTTGCTGATTTGATGAGGTGCCCCTTACCAAGAGAACCACCAAAAATGTCACACTCTTGAAACACTCTGCATTTGCAACAGAGACTGCCCTTGTTGAACAGACACCACCGTCCTCTGTCCACAGACAGAGCGAGCATCAACAGGTACCTCAAGTGGCATGTGTTGGCCAATACCAATTTTCATAACCCAAACCCAGAAGGAGCAAAGTTGAATGGATTTGCCTTCTATTTGCCAGAGGGGGTTTAAGTAGTATATTAGAAAAGATTTCTTCACTGAAAGGGTTGTCAAGCATTGGAAGAGACTACCAAGGGAAGTGGTTGAGTCACCATCCCTGGAGGTATTTAAAAGATGCATAGATGTGGCACTTAGGGACCTAGTTTAGTGGTGGGCTTGGCAGTGCTGCGTTAATGGTTGGACTCAATGATCTTAAAGGCCTTTTCCAAACGAAATGGTTCTATGAATCTTTTCTTCCCGGTGGGAAGGGGTCTCGCCTTTTAGCTTCCCTTCACATTTACGTTGCTCTCATAGCCAGCTGTAACACTGTATCACACCAAGGATTGTTATGCCAAAGATGGCAAATTTGTAGCCTGCTTAAGGAGCCCAAAATAAAAGCCAGAGAGAACACGCACACATTACAAATGTAGGTCCAGTACCTGCACTTGGCACACCCAACACCAGTCCTCTATTACATCCCTTAAAGCGTTCAGGGCTAGTCAGCAGGAGTCACCACCAATTTCACTCCATGCAAAAACAATTCACTACATACCTCATGTAAACGAGCCTGTCAGAAATGTTCATTAGCAATGGATAGCTGAAGTCAAAGGGAGGGTGGAGGACTGGCCTAAACAAGGTGTTCAGCTGCACTTTACTGAGCAACACCTCACTTCTGCAAGCTCAAAGCCCATGGGCAGTGCCTAGCTATCATGTTAAGAGTTTACTTAAGAGACAAACTCTATCACCTTGCAACAAAATCTTACACCTAGAAGGAGGCACTGTCCTTCTTAGCAGATCTTACAGGAATAATCTGCAGAAGATTATCCATTCAAATAAACAGCCTTCCACTCCCTAGCCATGGTCTCACTTTCTTCACATACAGAAATGTGCAAGAAGAGAACAGAGTAAGCTGCTGCCATAAACAGGCTTGCACCCTGACAGCCTCCCAGGCCAGGGCTCGCAGGGGTAAGAACAGTAATTAGACACAATCACTGTGCCAAGACTCTTTACAGGTTTTTAGGAATGTCTGTACAAGAAACTGTAGCAGAAGTTACAATTTGCACCTGTGTTAATTTCTTTCATATTCAAAATGTGGTTCTTAGACTACTCTTATTTTTTTTCCCCTTGCAAAAATATATTCATTTGGGTAAACACTGCAGTACTAGTCACAGTTCCAAAGGAAGTATTTTCTCTGGGCTCATTCTCAGAGTGATTTCACACCTTGACACCATAAAGCTGTGTTAAAGACTGTGGTTTAGTTTCCTTGCTTTTCTTGGATTATACAGTATCCTAAGGTCAAAACTCAGGGAAATCCAAAACTGTTATTAAAAAAGAAAAAGTATCTATGAAGTGATGACAAATTGCAGACTACAGGTGTTAGATTACATTTTGACTCCAGGCAGGTTTAATATACTTTAGTTTCCTTTTACAATTGCCCTTAGCAGGTACTGTTATCGGTAAGGGATTTAAAAAAAATATATGGTACTCAATAAAAGAAGACCGTGTCAAAAGAAATCAATATGAGCGTGCAAAATGGTAGGAAGTCTGACATGGATATATATGTTCACTTTCATCTAACTTCAATCTGAGCTTCTTTTAATTTTGTAGCTCAAATGCTGGCACATATCATGTGCATTTTTCAATGCACCTTAGTAATTGCTTCACAAGAGTAAACACCCTTATTAGAGATAATTATAATACATGTCTGTGATATGATGTGCCCAGTCTCATGCAAGCCAGACCAAACCAGCCAACCAGAACTGGTGGCTACAACAGCTTTTAAGCCAGCAGCCCTGGGTCCCATTCAGCTGCAAAGACAAAGCAGTCACACAGTAAAAAAATCCCCAAATATTCAGGCCTTTCCTATCAGCCTTCATCTGCTTCTGACCACTACTGGAGCCAGAATATTGGATCAGACAAACCCTGTGTCCTAATTTCTCAGCTCTGAGGTACAAGTCACTCTCTGAGCCAGACAAAAGGACATGAGAGAGAACTGTGAAGAGAGAATTGCGTTCCATGGGGAACCCGAAGTCAAAGGCAAGTTTGGTTTCGAGGCTGGAATGTGAGCTAGTTTAAGTGATACATTTCAACATCTTTGGAGCACACTTGCCACATGCTTCCCTTTGCTTTATGGCGTTGTTTTGCTTAAGGGCAGGAAATAGGCAGTGATCTGAAAGCATGGCAAGACACTGAACAAACTCCTAGCCTCTGAAATAGCAGCCCCATCCTGCAACTCTTCTCCAGGACCAAATTGTCAAAAATGGTTAAAAAGGTGACAAAAAAGACAACAAGAATTAAAAAAAACAAAACAAAACAAATCAACAAAACTTTCAGTTGTACATTGCTTTTTCCATCCCATGCAAAGTGATAAGTATAAGCAAAACACAATTAATCTTGACTTGAAGGCAGGGGGAAGGTGTCTCCCCCCACTCCCCGGCACACACTGCTCCCATTAATGCTAACAGGAGCTTAGCATGCATCAAAGAGCAAATACACCACAAAACATTTTTAAGAGCTATCATCACTGGAGATAAAATATAAATTACAGCCTGATTACACTACGCTGCAAAGAGGCCACATGTGCAGCACAGCTCGCAATGACAACTGCAAATGACCAGATAACTTTGGGACAGGTCTAAGGTTACTGTAAAACATCTGTGCAGTGGAATCTTTCCTTGTCTTTGCTTTCCTTTCAAGAAGCTGTGGCACTGCTGTCTGCACAGTTGTTTGAAGAATGTTTACAAATCAGCCTGACAAAGAGAAAAAAAATTTCTGCCATCACTTGACCACAATCATGATCTTATTCTTCAGTAATGCGTGGTTTATTTCCCTTTCCTGATCTCCGTTAATAGACAGCACGTGCCTACACAATAGCCACTATTTTGTCTGTATAATGTTAAAAAAATAAATCACAAAACTCTGACAATGCAGAACAGTGTCCCGGTGTTTCCTGGGGTAACTGCTCTCCCTCGAATGCTAACTCAACTCTTCCCACAAAAGCACAGGCACAACTTTCATTGCTGTGCAAGTGCCTGAGAACTGGCTGATTTTATGGGGCAGCATAAATGAGCTCATGCTGATAAACATTCATGCATTAGCTCTGAATTTCCCATCTTGGGCTGGTTCAAGCCAGATCCTTAGTTTACTACAGAGTAACTGTGGCCAGTAGCGGGCATCTCTCTTTTGAATACCTGGCTACAGCCCGTGAGGGTTGTCAATAACTACTCTTCAGCTCACAGGTGGAGCTGGCACATACCTACTGTGTAAATACACAACAGGCCGGATTCATTCCGGCTTCTGCTGGCACAAACCAGGGTGCTGGTGACAGAGCAGCCGATGCGGTCAGGAAGTGTTGCACAATGTCGCTGCAGACTCTCTCCTGAAGGCATCGGTGATGGATGGCTCCATTGTCTGGGGATGGGGCCCAGCCAGCACAGCTGGCACGGGGGCCAGTTTGCTGCATCCCTGGCAGGCAGGACTCTGCCAGCCTTGAAGAAGCCAAGCAAGCCTCTCTTGCCTGTAACCTGTGGTAGCAAGGCAGCCTCCCCCACAAGGGAAAAAGCAACAGCCCTATAAAGGTTCACACTGCCCTTCTGCATGGTGATGCTAACTGGAGTCCCACTCCAGTGGGACTTTCAATATCTGTGTATGCACTGAGGGCCACAAACCTTCCAGTTAAAATTTACCTTCTTCAAAACAAGACCGTGAGCTTTGTGGGCCTCTGACTTGTCTCTTCTGTGCTTTCTTTCACAGCCCTAGCAAGGCTCTCCAGGGCGCTATGGCATGCAGACTTTGCTTAGCAGTTTCCAAATAGAGCCTGAGCTTGGTTGTGGCTAGATGGAGGGTTTGTCCAAGATTTCAGGTCGATTCTGAGTTTCCCCATCCCAACTCTAGTATTCCTAATGAGGAGCTGGCAGAATGCCACAAGAACTAAGGAAGCAACAAAAGGCTTTTTTGTTTGCTTTTCTGCAGACAAAATACTTCTGGTATCCTCTACACTTTTTTGTTTAATTAACACTACACATGTGCTCTGCTTCTTTTGAAAATCAGAAGAATATTTGTGGGCAGTGTGAGCAAGATCTTCCCTGACAAGCCCCAACCTAGAGGTCAAGCTCTAAACCCCTAACTATGGTGGCACGAATGGCGCCACTATAATCATGTTGTTTCCCAGTTACTCAGACCAGGAGTAGGCACTGCATTATTTCAGGAAGAATATGTTTGGATTAGACACTGGATTCTGGTGGGGGGTAATTATTCGTCCCATCAAACTGTTTTAGGTCCTTACAGTTGGCTATTTGGGGTTTCAGGAATACCCAACTGTACTGCTAATTTTTACAATGGGAGCAGTTAGAAGTCAGGAGAACCTGACTGTTATGGTTAGTGAAAATAGCAGATTTGTGCTGATAAAACACTACTCAGCATGTTTTATGGCTTTCAAGATGTAACCACCAATGCACTTAATAACAGGACTTGTGCAAACTATACTGTGTGAATCAAACACATAAAAGTATAAATATTCCTTTTTTTAGAAAGCAAGTCTTAAAAAGTGCATTATAATCAACTACCATGGTAAAAGCAAAATATCCAGCATTACCACACATGCAACTGGCATAATGTGCTTTATTATACCCTTAGCTAGAAGCTGGGTAAATAAAGATCAAATGACCAAAGTACAGTCTCTGCACAGATTAGGTCACTGAAGACAGGATGCCTTAGAGAGTTAGATCTGAAATCCTTCATCTTCCTGATTAAGTTCTAGAAAAGGTGGGCATGTCCAGAAGAGAGAGGAGGCAGCTACGCTGGCATCTCACTTTCATACTGTCGAGCTCCATGTCTCACTACTCTGACCTGTACCTATTTTACAGATTCTGGATGCTGGAAGAAAATGGCTTTATGGAAAGTAAACAGCAAGTGCAGTTTATACTCACAGATTTTTGTTCATTTTTAATAAAATGGTTTAATGTATGGCTAGTGAGCTAGCATTAGGACAAAGCAGAAGATGACACTGGGCCTGGGATCCACCCCTGGCTTTGCTGCTGGCTGCTGTGGGGAGCTCTGTGGACTGCTCAGCCCACGGCTGGCTACACACACATAATCACAGGGGTGAAGCTCACTCTTAACACAAGCCTGCAGCTACTGTAGGTCTGTGTGCAAGAAGCCCCAGGGTTTTGCTAGAAATGCAAAACACCATTCTACCCTTTTGTAAGATTAGGATTGTGTGGCATTTTTCAGTCAAAAACGTCAACTGAGTGACATCAAAGTATTGCCTAAGTGAAGTCTCTCTACTTTGCCAAGCTCTCTGCCTGGGGCAGCAGGGGGGGTGAATATTCTGACAAAGTTCAAGCAGTTGTTTAGGCATTTTTCATGAAACAGCATATTCTGGTTGCTTTTATTCAGAGCAACTTTTGCTCTTCAAATTCTTCCTATTTTCCTTCAAAGCATTATGTTGCTTGTTGCTCTTAACTGCCGCAAACCTTTTTTTTTTTATTTGAACTGAAAATAATAATTTAGAAAGGACCAACATATTTTTTTCTTTCAGTATTTCAGAAATGTCAGCAACCCCTTAAACTCAGCTCTAGCTTTTCTATAGCTCTAGGCTGTACCACCCAAGGAACAGCAACTCATAGCCATCTATCTACCCACCTACCTCCTTCACCGTTGTATTTACAAAGGGTTGTACTGATGGGAGCTCTGAAAGCATGAAATGTAATGCGGTTTATAAAACAAGATGGATGTGAATCTTTTCTATCTCAAAATCCAATAAAGCTTATGATTTTTATTGCATGTGGGAGTCCTTTGGTCAATGTAATACTGATTAGCAGCTTGGCCAGTAAGTCTGATAAAACCAGAAAGTACTTTCGAATATATTCTGACCAGAGACACCTGGGAATGAAGCGTATGTGTTGCCGCTGATGGCCCCAGGCTTACATACATACCCTGGGATTTCTTCCTTGGTTCTGTTCTATCTCACTGTGGTTTTGTTCTATTCTCTCCAGAAAGAACTACTCCAAGCCTCTCTTACCCTCAGATCTTCACAGAAAGGGAGCATCATCTTAAAGCTATTCCCCCTCATCTTTCTAACATGCATAAAGCCAAAAAATTTACAACCTGCTTCAGCCAGGGCTCTGGATTGGACTTTAATGGATCCCAAACAGAGTAATGCAGCATTCTTACTCCTGATCTCATTTAAACAAGGAAACATGAGGAATAACATTACTCCAAGTCAGCAATGTTTCCCTGGTGCTAATCAGGCCATTAAAAAGGCATAAGCAGTTTTTGTGATGTAAAGGGACAAAGAGAACCACAGAAATGAATCAAAACCAGGGAAAAATTAGAGATTAAAAGTAATAATACTCTTTTCAACAAACCACAGTCTGAATGCATGATAAGTGGCTAAAAGACAACAATCACTGCAAGATCTAAAGACAAAAAAATGTCTCCTGACTGCATGAAATGTAAATTAAACTCGCTCTGGTACAGAAGCATTTCCTTCACAGGGCAGTTACTCACTGCCATTGGGAAATCCAGAGCCGGTGCTGCAAACGAGAGCTGCCACAGCTCACCCTCCCTGATCTTGCCTATGGAAAACACACATGCTCAAAGTCAACAGTTGGAGAGAAAGGAAGAAAAACCCAAATGCAACAAACCTGTTAGAAGAGATTTTCATTGAGGTTCCCTCTCCAGATTAGCAGATGGCTTCCAGTTAGTCAGGGCCTGGGACTGCCTGTGTGGTTTCCTGCCTGCTTGCCTTTGTAGCTTATCTAGACCTCATCAAGATATGCAGTTCGAAAAAATTAGAATAGCTAAGTACAGGAATTAGGGAAACTAAATACAAATGAGCCCTGGTCTGCACTTGTGCAGAGGAATAGGGGAATCTGTGCCTATGGGTGGGATGGAGGCAGCAGTGCCGACCCGTCCATCAGGGCAGCCACTCTGGGCCGCGGCACATCACATCTGCAAAGGCCGGGTCAGGTCTTGTTAATGCCACAGTGCCTTTCCAGACACCAAAGCCGTGCCTAACTCCATCCAAAACACCCTAGGCAACAGCCCAGCTGCTTTGAAAATCCGCCCTGATGTCAGTTTACAACCCTGCCTGCTTTAGCCGTGGTGCCGGTGCCCGCTGGCAGCCCAGCTCCGTGGCATATTCCCAGCCCCACTGGCAGCCCAGCACACGGCTACAAGATTTGCAAAGCTCCAGGCAGACACTGGCCCTTGCAATGCTGTGCATGGGAGCAAAGCAAAAATCCACCAGGAGTGTACGCACAAGCTGCCATATGGAAAGGGCATTCTCAAATTAAACCCTGAAACCCAGATGAGATCTGAGCGAAGGACAGTTTCACTTAAAGGAAATGTCTGAGGTCAACCAGCAATTAACTGAAAGGTTCTGATTGAATACGCTATTGACTGCGCTCCCATCAGACAGCTTCCTGTTTATTATACCTTATGGGCTGTCTAGGTGCCAAGACATTAAGCTGTCAATAATCTATTAATACTAAACAGCTCCTCCCTCCTTACTCCCCCCATACAAATACTCTTAGGCTAAGAAACTGCATGAAAAAGATGAAAATTTTTGAAGTGACATGGAAATGAGCTTTTTAGGGTATTTCTTTGCTTGGTTCCAGCTGCAAGTACAGCAACATTCATAAACAATATAACATGCAGCCTATAACTACATGGAAAAAATTGTGTTAAAAAAAAAATCAGCTATGATTGAGACCATATCCTGAAATCTGGCTTTCTTTTCCAAGCCATCTTTAAACAGTCTAAGTTAAATTTAATTAACAATTTACAACAAGGAGAGAGAAGTTATTTAAAGAGAGGCCTACAGGTCCTTAACGTTCAGTGTCTGGGAAACAGTTGTATATAAAAAAAAAAGTTTTAATGAATTTAATAGAGAAAAGCACTTTAATTAAATGCTGTCAAAGAGGATTGTATTAATGACTGCACACAAAGGAATTTAAAGCAAGCCAAGTATATTTAGCAAATAGGAAGTAGGCTTTCAGAGGCTGCAACTATTTATGTTTCTGCCATTGCAATGCATCTAGGAGATCGCGTTGCCAATTGAAAGCAGTTATGTTATTAGATATGATTTTATTTATTATGGATTATTAAAATTTCAAATGCTGAAGGGAACACATTTATTTCACTTCTAAAATGAAAGAACAAAGATATTTCCTGCTTGTTCAGTAAGAGGAAAAATAGAAGAGGAAATAAATAATAAATAATAATAATAACCTAGCACTTAACTAGTGAAGCGCTGTCCAGACAGATCTTTTTATGGGGCTTGTTGAGCCCTGGAATTTTAGTGTGTCTCTTTCTTTCTGCTACAACTGGATGGATTCACAGTTGCTACCCAGCTTCCCTCAAGAGAGCACGGAAAGAGAAGCAAGCTCTTACTCCTTGTAGGTACAAGGGACTTCTGTGATACTCTGCCATATTTCAACTCTAAAAACTACCAAAATCCCACATAAAGAAATCTTGGTTGCCAAGCCTTTTGCAAGCAAGATTGAGAATACCCAGGTTTTCCTGACCTAACCATGAGACTTAGCCACAGAACTCTCTTAAAAGGCCAGAACAATTACAGGTCTGCATTAAGACTTTTTGCAGAATGTGCTCACCTTCCTCGATATCCATGTGATGGGACTTGCACCAGGAAGGAAGAAGGCTCTTCACAACTCTCCCTGCTCAAGTGCAGCACATCAAATGAGCGTGGCCTAATAAGTGCATAATGTAGAGGTCCAAACCATAAACTTGAGAAAAAACAACTAGAAAATTCAAGGGTGTCAACATTGTCTTGTACTATGATGGCACAAATAGCATAAAACTAAATTTAGCCCCAACTGGAAACCAAGGAATGTTTTTTGACACAAAGTTAATGAGATGGCTGGGTCTGTAATATCCAGAATGCGTTCTGTGATTTACCACATCCTTTTTGGCATATGCAATGCTAAGTGGTTAATAATGATTTTAGATGTTTCAGACTTCTGAATGTTCCAACAAGGGTACCTTAGGCATGCCTGTATTCCTTGGTTTCTGAACACCACGCCTTTTTTAGGCACCGCAATGGGAGTTCGTCTGAAATTATTGGGTTTAAAATGTTTTTATTTGTACTGAAGATTTTCACCTTCTAATTTGAAACATGAAAAAGTGAGTAGAAATGGGGAAAAAGTCATTGGAAAGGAGGCACAAGGGGATACCTACTTCCTTTCACAATGTGAGTAGCATCGTAAATGGCAAAGTTCAATTTTCTAAATACATTATCTGATTTTTGTTTAAGACTTTAATAAAAGTCATGTGTGATGTGTTGAGAATGTAGCCTTTGTTGTTCCACAGCTAGGGATCTTGCAAACAGCTTCGCTTTGTCTGTGCCAAGATATTTTGGAATATTCTTTGAAACACTGTAAGCATAGATGACTGTGAGAAAAAATATGTGCTACTGTACTTCTGGATACTTGATGCGTGAGAATAGTGCATACACACAAAAACACTTCCCCTTTCAATCTGCAATTCCTGTAAAAGTCCATACAAACATGGAACAACATACTAATCCTGGAAAAAAACCCATATCCCACACATGTTACAGTCTCTGAGTATTTCCAGCTATTCGGGGGGGGGGGGGGAAAAAGAAAAAAAAAGGAAAAAAAAGGCAAAAAGAAAAAAAGCAAAAAACGAAATTACACACCAAAGAATTTAATCAAAAAAGACTGGCCCTGGGTGAGGAGACTGACCATCTACGTCATCTACATCCTGCTCATAGCCTAACTCCCAGTACTGCCCAGAAGCTGCACCATTTCCTTGGGGGACACTGTGCAACATGGGAGGAAGAGCAGCACACTTGGTCTCATAGATCTTTAGGGGCCAAACAGTGCAATGTGCTCTGGTAGCACAATACACAATGGTTTTCCTCCCCATGTAATTTTTACAATTGCCTATCTGCAGAGAAAGGCCAGCTGCAATCATCCAGGGCTCTGACTTTATCATAAGATTTCTGTAAGGAGCCCAAGAATAAAATGCTGCATACAACCTATAGCCTATAAACATTTACATATCTCTAAAGCCTGATAATACAATTTATAAACAAGTGTGAGGGACACAGAGTATTTAGGGAGCATTAAAATGAAATTAAAAAGAGCAATATTTTTAACTGCAAAAATTCTCAAACATAAATGGAACTCATCTAATGGCTTTTCAGCCTTCAAGGTTTGCCTGCTGCTGGCAAGCTTCAAAGGTTATGTGAATTTAAAGAGCTTTATTTAGTGATCTTGCTCTAGATGTTTGCTCATCCTCAACCTACTATGACTTCTTACAACACTGGCAGCTTAGCATTTACCGCAGGGCCAGGGCTGTAAGAAATGTGGGCTAAATCTGGTCAAATGGTGTGTGAAAGGCAAAAGGGTGAGACAACAGGGGCCAGAGCTACAGTGATGTCATTTGCTAAAACAACAACTTGTCAGAGCAACACCAACACAAACCACCACCCTGCTGCTTACTGCCAAGTCTCCACAGTGCTAAATCTACACATTCAGTTTTTAAGGGAAGTTTCTGCCTGGAGCATCCTGCCATGGGAGCCACAGCAGCCCAAACAGAGCTGCTCTGGAGCAGCCTCACACAGGATGTACCCTCAGAGATGTCTTTGTTGCAAGAAGCTGCAGAAGAAAAACATCAGCCATGCTCACAGGGCTCCCTCACTTCAGAGTCCCACTTCATCCCTGCCCTGTCTCAGTTGATCCCGGACCAAAGGAAATCTGTCCAGCAGTAGGTAGCACTGAGGTGGCCTCGCAGTTTCGGGAGTCTGAACAAATATGGAAAGGGTGTTCTACTCCGAACAGACTAAACTTGCCACCACAGAAAAACTCAAAACTATGCAGTTAACTTGATCACCCATTTCTAGGGTTAAATGGAACAGTACTAAACCTAAACTAATTTCAGAACAGAAGCAATTTGGCTTTAATTGCAAGTACACTCCCTACTATCATTCAAGGGGAATAGCGGGCCTAATGTTAATAAAAATCAGCAGCACTTTTCAGCCACATTAGATATCCACACTAAACAGAAACAGCTGAGATGGCACAGTCACAGGTTTGGCTATAGCAGTCACAGCTCAGTGGCTTTCCACTGCAATTGTGGTAGCTATCAATCACCAGAAAATCTATTGGACACCTCAGAGTCAAATGTAAGGGGTTCACTGTCTGATATGTACGTGGTCCTGTTTCCTTTGTCAAACCTGTGCAAGGCTCCTGAGCTATTGTGATCCATCAGAAAAATGGTGTGCACCAAAAGGATGGAAAACCAGAGCACACAGATACAGCTTGTGTTTCAAAATGCAGCTTCTCTGACTACAGGGCACAGGTACTGGAGCAGTATGAGAAAGCAGCTCAGAAGTGGAAGCTTTCTGAGGGTTTTGCCTGTACTGCTTTGAAGAGAGTCCCTTACCCCCACCCAAAAGCAGTCACACACACAATAGAGATAAATGCAGAGTAAGTGGCATTTGTAATACATATTGCCTTAAGCTTTCACATTGCACAGAAATAGAAGTTTCATAGTTTGAGATTTTTTTCAGTGGTTTTTCAAGTTTAGACGGAAAGGAGATACCAAACTTGACTGTTATTATCTAATTTTGATAAGAAAGAGAATGAAACTCCAGACAACATAGCAACTAAGGAAGACAGATATTCTCCACTTACAAAATTCACAGACCTTGTTCTGACATGCATTTCCCTCTGTAGTTCTAAATCAAAGAAAAAATATACTCCAGCTGCAAGCTTCCCAAACCAAAGCTCTGAGCTTTTTGAGTGGAATAAATAAATCTGCAATACAAATACCTCTTAAAGTCCCTCTGGGTTTGCTGAGTACAAATTGTCTCACCAGTCTTGACCACCCCTGTCTGAGAGGACATCACACCTCAGGGAGTCAAGAAGAAGTGGATATGCATCTGTGGTCTGTCTTTTGGGTGCAGAGAAATGATCAAAAAGCAAAACTATCAGGGTGTAGCCATTAAGAATGAATTGCAGGGCATACCATCCCCACAAAAAATTGTCTCAATAAAACAGTAAGCACCACCATCAGAGAGCTAGCATTGTTTGGGAAAATCATTTTTGCCCAAGTCTCACAGACAACTCAGTCCTAATTTCTAGTATGCAAAATCCTCAGCTGTAACTCACACAAACATGGCAAAACCTCACTGTGCACATCATCCTATAGATCACTAAGCACATCGTGTTCCCCTATGGAATAACACAGTTTTGCTTCACTCATCATCTGTGATTGCCTAAATATTATTAATTAATATTATTTTTTAAGAAAAGAAAATTTAAGTCTCGCTGTTTTTTCCATCTGCGTGCTATGCATTGTGTGACCCATGAACTCCAAGACATTGTTTAGAATCAGATATTTCATTAGGAAGCACGACTGTAGTGTTCATTCCCCTTTTATTACTTCTAGAAAGAGAATATGAAATTAGTTTCACTGGACTGCCATTGCCACTTGCCTTGACCCATTTTTATGAGGGCTCCATGTTCTGCTCTTTTGTATTTCATTGTCATTTCTAAAATGTTTGTTCCCTTCCATCCCTCACAAAATGACAAAATTAGTATTTAATTTACTTCTGTGGTACGTTACTTTCTGCATATTTAAAGAGAGACCACAATGTTTGCAGTGAACTCCAATACAAAAGAGCTTTCCTAGAGCTTTCTACTATGCCTTCTTTTATTTACTAATGTTCCCCCATGATTTATGATCTCAACTATTATAAATTGCCAGATTTGTCTAAATCAAAGCTTCTGACAAAAAAAAAAGGGTGGGTGGAGGGATGTTATTTTAAAAAAGTGACAAAAGTAACAGTGTATCAGAAAGCAACATTTGATTGCTCTTAAATCAATATGTACCTACCAGCTTCAGCAGACCTATCTGTCAACTCATGCAGGAAATGAAAGGCGAGGTTTCCCTGTTCCCTGAAAAGTAGGTACTTTGCCGCAATGCTGGCTCATTACTCCAAAGAACTGCCTTATCCACCCCGACACTCCCGAGACAACTGCCTGATTCCTACTCTTCCCAATGGAGTCAGGTTTCTCTGCCCCAGCAATTAACAATGAATTAGCACTACATTAAAGTGCCAGGCAAGATGGTTACTCTCTGGAGTAGTCACCTTGGACACAGCAGACGAATGGTGGGAGAAGGAGAGAAATTAGATTTACTGTGTCCCAGCATGTCTGTAACAAACACGGAATCCCTGGTTGGCAATGGGAAGCAGCTGTAGGCACTTGTCAGCATTAACACTCCAGAAAGGTCCAACGCCAGCAAACAGCCCAGGATCGGTGGGATTTAGCAAGACAGGGTACCCTCACCTCTGCAGAGCAGGGAGCTAAACACAGAAGCATGAGGACTGCTTGCTGCAAAGGGAGTACCTTGCACACAGTTATAAGCCAGGCCAAGCCAGATCAAAGGTCCAGCCAGGATCCCACACCTGGCGGTGGGGTAAGAGGATGAGAACAGAGGATGAGAAAAATACAGTAATGCATTCCAGCATGCCCTCCCTCCCTCCCTCCAGGAAACTATGGCTCAGGCACTCTGTAAATCAGAGGTGTTGTCCTTGTGGTAGCCCAGCTAGCACAACCTCACAGGTCTTCTCCTTAGTCCTACAGCAGCACTTTGTGGTTACACCGCCTTGAAATGGAGGGAGAGCCACTCAGCGCACACCTGAATTTCCTTAAAAACCAAGTGAGAGACTGTGGTGAGCTCAGCCTGCATGCACAGCAACATGTAGGTGTAGCATGGATGCTCTGCAACCAGCATGTGAAGGAAAACCCACACTGACACATCCATATGGTCCCACCCAGTGCTGCCAGAGAACACAGCCATGTCACAGAGCTCCACAGGGCTCACATTTTATGACTCCTCAGCACAATAACAAATAAATCAAGTGTGCAGGGAGGAATTTCTTGTGCACTGAGCTTCCACTGTAGAGGTTTTTCATTTCAGAAACAGGAAAATAATTGATTAAATGGATTAATATATGGCTAATGGGAAAAATCTAATGGAAGAGAGAAAAAATAAAAATGTTTCTTCTTAAAACCCTGGACCTAAACCTAACAGTGAGGTGCAGGCTAGTAATACCAAACAGAGGGCAAGAACCTCTCACAAAAAAAAACAACTATCCCTTAAACATCAAGAGCCAACTTGTGTGCAGCTGATTTCCTAGAGCACTACAACCACTGCCCCACTGCGCACAGCCTGCCTTTAGAGGACAGAAACCAGGACAGAAACCATACTTGGACCTTGGGGTGATTCCCTCACTGAAGTGTCCTGAACCCTGTAATCAGCAACTGAACTGCACAAAACCCATCACAATGAAGTCTTCGCCATTTCCAGAAGCCATACCAAGGAAAAGGCTGAAATTTATCCATTATCTTTTGCCTAGTCATGCCTCTTGTGATGATGGCCAGGATCTTCTTCCAAGTCTGACAGAGGGACACGCCCAGAACGTCTGAGCCCAGAGAGGGCTCAGTCATGGTGGCAGGGAGCTCTGGCAGCAGCGTGGGGCAGCTCGTTTTCAGGCTTTCCCAGTCTCACCGCTGCAGGAGCAGGAGGCTCAAGCATCAGACAGAAGTTACCGTATGCACGCCAAATCCATCAGTGCAAAGAGAAAGATGGGGTGGACAGAGAGAGCAGAGGTAAGAGCATCCTGCCTGCTTCAGTGCTACAGTACTGCACCTGCTGTTATTCACAGTGCTGCTGTTTGTCTTTTCTTCAAAGGACTGCTGTTTTGACATCAAGGCTGCAGGTAAGGGCTCAACTTAGAGCACACTTTTCACTTGCAAAGCCTGCAAAGCAAAGTAGGTCGGTGACTGCAGCTCTTGGATGTTTCCACCCGCTGCTAAAGTGTAGCCAGGCACCGAGGCAGACATTCTGCACCCGCCACTGCTTTCAGAAGGAAATGAGAGTTTCTTTCCCACTTGACACTACAAGGGGAATTTCAGATAGGCAGAATGTAATTACTTGGCCTGGAGTTCGGCCAGGAGCGGGGCCCAAGACCCCTACCCTTATGTAAAGTGTCACAAAATCTCCAATGACTGCAAGTGCAAGGACCTCAGCTTTACATCTCTGGCTGCCGTCATTGATTCTTCATGGCTAATTACCTAATAGTGACCCTTGCAGCAAAGCCAAAAAAACAAACCTTGCTGCTTGAAACAATTCAAGTCCCAGAGATCGAAAACTACATAAAAAAAAATTGCTTGGTGCTGGGTATCTTTCGAGTAGGGAGCAGGTGGGCAGCAAGCCTCCAGTGCCTGGCACTGCTAGTGTGTCACTCAAAAACCTACTGGGGTTTTTGGATGGGCAAGCATAGCTTTAAAATGCAGCACCCCCAAAACACAAGCCTACTGTATCAACTGCATACCAGAGTCTCCAGAGTTTTGTTGTATGTAGTTGCCAGCTGGTTCCATTTATTTTTCTTCATTTTTCATATTTTGACTGTAATAAAAAATTAATCCATGGCTTTGTAACTTGCTGACAAATACAAATGCACAGCATTCCAACACAGTGCAACGTGTCACTCACAAGAGCCAACCTGCACAATGCAGAAAAGTGATGTGCAGAAGGCTTTAGAAAGTAGGCTAATCATCAAGGTCACCCACAAGAGCCCAGGGAAACTTTTCCTTCTAACTTCCCTTGGAGGATATTCCACTTGCTGTGAGCATCAGAACTGGGCTAATGTGTTCAAATCTAAGCAGGTCTAGTTGTCTTCCCACCTTAGCTTGGCTCTTTACCCTTTTGTAGCTTCTTACCTTCAAGATCCCGCAAACATTTTGCAACGTTCATTACCTAGAGTGCTTCCCCTACTTTATAGCTCTGAGAATCCAAACCCCAGGAAACAGATTTTTTCTTCCAGGCAAAGACCAAAAGGAAAGCAAGGAGGAATTTGTTAACAGAAGAGACAAAGCACTAACTAGGCAATAATTGATCTGTGTGAGACCTATGTGTTTCAGGTGGGGCAGGACAATGGGACAGAAAAACCTCTCGCCTTTAAAAAGAGGTGACTAGACGGCTGGCAGCAGTGGTAGCAGCAGCAGCACGAGCAACAACAAAGAATAGAGGCTCAATGCCAAGCTTCACAGCAAGAATAGCAAAGCAGTGCAATCCTCCGTCAAACAACATTGGGGAGAGCGAAGGTGGGAGGAGGGACTGAGATGATCAGAGAAGAGCAGTAGGGATGATACTCAGAGTGGTCACACAATGGGATCGGGTGAATGGGACTGAGCAGCAGTGGCAATTCAAAGGGAAGGTCTGATGTGGGAGGTGTCGCCTCAGCTTTTTAGATAGAAAAAACATTTCCTGAGCCTCTCTTGACCATCTGCAGATGTTTGGTTTTGTGGCATGCATTACTAGTTATTAGAATACACATAAAGTTGATTTTCTCTTCTGTCTGAAGCTGGAACTGCAAAGATGAGAAGTCTTGCAGTATTTTCATTTTATTTTCTCTACACATATTTGTATCTGTTTATTTCTCATTCTATTAACACCTGAGACAAAGACAGGACAAGGGTGTACAAACCAAAAATTCATACTAGTCAAAAATATTGTATAGAGGAGCAAAACAATCCTAAGAAGGCTGTGAAATGAAGGTCCATTCCCCACAGAATGCTCACTATGGTCATTTTAGAACTACTTTTAAGTTTCAGTCAATATATAAAAAGCACTTCTCTGTGTTACACTCTTCAAACCCCCTATGTTACCTCC
Organism: Cephalopterus ornatus; assembly: GCA_013396775.1. Taxonomy (NCBI): domain Eukaryota; kingdom Metazoa; phylum Chordata; class Aves; order Passeriformes; family Cotingidae; genus Cephalopterus; species Cephalopterus ornatus. The sequence continues at coordinate 155,592 of VZRE01012605.1, forward strand.
CACACAGCCACTCTGAGGAGGCAGTTGTTGCTCTGACCTGCACAGGCTCCGGAGTGAGCTGGACAACATGCTGCATACGCTCGCTGTGGTGATGTCTGGATTCTTCCTCGTAGATCACATCCCTCTCGTGCTGGGGAAGGTTCAGGAAGCGGCGAATGGTGCAGAGGTTCTCCCAAAGGGTGCGGTTTTCTGGACTTGGGTTTTCTTTCCAGCGAAGCAGCTCACACAGCCAGCCCTGCAATGGTAGGGTCAGCACAGTCAATTCACTGAACACCAAGGAACCAGATGTGAGTGGAAGGTCAGCTACTGTGGTGCAAGTTTTGCTGGTCTCATCTCACACACAACATTCCCCTCAGTCCTCAGCTGCCCTTTGGTCTTGACAAATCCTTGGTATATTCTATTTCCTTTACGCTGCAGAAACTGAAACAAGTAGCAGTGCTTAGCAGGAGCCAGGCAGCACAGCATCTTGCCTCCATCGTATTCAGACCATGTTCAAAATACTTGGAATATAAATATTTCTCCTATAGAAACCAGAGTTGAAACAAATATGTGTCTTCACTTCTGTTTCAGGGCCCCTTTATTTCTTCATCTAAGCAAGAGAAAAGGAGTCATATTTCCTGAGACTTGCTAACAGCCCTCACTGCAACCTGCAGCTGCAGAACCAGAAGTTTAACCGCTACTGAAAATGTTTAGTACAAGATACTATCAAGTAAAGACTTCTGATTTGCTGTCACTCTGTTGCATTGACTACCCCAGTTCTGAACCTCACTGAAATTTGAAAGCTTTAAATAATCAAATCTTAGAGAAGACATAACCTCACAGAAAGGGAACCCTCTGGTATTTAGCAAAGCAAACAGAGTCCTGCAGAAGTTACTAGAGAAATGAAGATACTAGGCGGAGATAACTCTAAACCTAACTACAGATCATAGTAATAGTAGATTTTAATCCTGCTGTATTGTTTTAAGGTTAATTTGAAATGCCTTTAAAATCTTACTGCTGTATGTAAAGAGCTGTAGGACCTCTCCACAGGGACTGACTGTGCAGACCCCTGAGGGGAAAGCGGCAGTGCTCCAGGAAGAAGAAACCACCCTGAACACCAAAGGCAAGGAGAGAGCCCAATGACAAGAGCTGTTCAGGTGAGGACAGCGGTGACCCAGTGTCCCCAGAAGGTTACCCAGGGATGGTGGCTGTTGCTGCACCTGCCCAGAGTGGAGCACAGCCAGCCTGTCCTGCCTGCCAGCAGCCAGCCCACTTAGGGCTGGAGACAGTGACTCCCCTCCTGTGCCTGTGCAGGAGATGTGATGCAAACGACAGAAGATGAGGAGATAATGCCGAGGATGCTGTCAACGCGCCTTACTGACTCCTGTCAAAATATTTTACCTAGTAGCTTTATAACCCATCATTTTTGAGCTACAGCTCAGCATACTGACACCATTTTGACAGGCACCTTACAATACCTACAAGATAGCTTGATCAATGTTAAAAATGTTTGGTACAGGAAGTAGCCAAAACTGTGTTTTTCTGAACAGTGACCAGAGCAAGCTGAACAGCCGGGTTCATTACCAGCCCATGGGGGGGGCTTTTTGGTATTGCTTTTTTTGTGTAACAACTTGTAAGCCATTGACAACTTCTACTGTGCACTCTAAACCCCGTGTATAATATCATAAGCCGTTGTTTGTCTTGCTCTCCACAGTGTCTTCTGCCTTCACCCCCCCAAAAAAGGCAAGATTTGATTATCTCCGCTGCATCAGCCAAGACAGCAACACCAGCTGTTCTCATTGTGCAGCCTCTTCCTCACGGCCTACATGTTAATAACCTGATCATTCCATTTTCTCCTTCAACTGCCGGCTGCAGCACAGCGAAGAGACAAAAACCCAGGCCCATCTGCAGCAGCTGTAGGCACTGAACTGTGAAGCCACCAGGGATTTATAAACTAATCTGTAACACAACACTGCCTTGTTTTTACAAGTGAGAGGCCACATTTGTGCAGACCTGATCTTTTCTTGCAATAAACTAGGAGGGCTGGGGGGAGCAAGGATGAAAACAAGATATCTAGTCATTTACTTAGGGAAAGAAAACCTGTATTATATTTTCAAAGTGTTTTGATTGGTATTTGGGCAATCTTTTCGCCAGGTGAAGTCTGCATTTTAATGTAGTATAGCCATATCCCCTACCCTCACTTCTCCTCTGACCCCTTCCACTGCTCAAAAATCCGCCAAAAACTTTCTCTCTTTTAGAGAAAAGACAGGAAGAAAGTCTCCCAACTCCACAGTGTTTTCTCAGGGGTTCCTCCATATAAAAGAAAATAATTTTTGAAACGGAAAATAAACCATCTGTGGAAAAAAATAAGCTCCCGTTTCTCCCTGTTTTCAGTGAGCTGAATAAGTCTCCAACCGAACTCTTCCAAATGTCTCAAACAGGTATGTTTAACATCTCCTGAGGGATGCTGCAGCAAGAAGACCCATTGTGTAACAGAAAATACAAACAAAACCCTGCACCTGGTGGAGCTGGAGCCTATGCCAGGCAGGCCCTGGGGAAGGACACCTCCTGGGGCTCCCCGAGGGCTGCAAGGCACTGCACAGTGCCTGGCTCTGGCAGAGCCCAGGGACAGCTCAGCAGGGCCACCTCCCCTTCCCGGGGCTGGACCGGGTAGCGCGATGGCAACTGCTGCACTTTGATTTATCTGTCCCGTTATAATCAGCACTCATTACAATCACTTAGAGCAACACTACAGGCCTCATTATGGACTAGGCACTCTCTGCCATTAGTCTTTAAGAAGGATAGCGCTCAATTTGCCTGGCAACATTTGAGGTCTTGACCTTGGAGCTATTAGGGAAAAGATTAGACCGCAGTGTGACCATGTGTGCAGACATGAGCAAACCAAATTAATTTCTGGCAAAGGGAGGCACCAGGCAAAGACCCCGCCATCCTGAGGACACCTGAGAACTTCTCCATTCCCCAGAGGAGATAAGCTAATGGCACGTTTAAAGGAGCCTGGTTCTGAAGGTGAAGCACATCCGTGGTATTTAGAGAGATATTAATCCAGTTTCCCCACAAAGTATTTGCTTGGCTGATCAGATTAAGGGATCTAGCCTTCAACAGCACACCCCCACCACAGCAGGCCCCAAGAAATCTGTGATACTTCACAGCCTCAGACATATTGCACCATGTGTACCCAGCTGCTACAATAATTAGCTTATGAATGTATCAGCTGGTTCTGTGATTTTTATAAATAATAACTAACCTACAGAGCAGAAAGATTTCCATGAGCCTAATATTAGCAAGAAATTGCAAGGTGCACGTAACTGAATTGTCATTGTGCTAAAGGCCCTGTCTTCTCTTACATTGTGCTGGATCTCCCCCAACACCCATTTATAAATATTTATTTTTGCACCAGCAGCGACGATGTATTTGTGGCAGCTTTCTTCACAACAGCCATTATTCGCTCACCCCCGCACATACACGCGCGTACCCGCTGCGTGCATGCGTACACTTATCTGCATCAAATCTGGCCTTTCATTGCTCTTTTTCTACCCTTCCCTTTCTTTATTCAGGCACTCATTCAAGACCCTATCTATCCATCTATGGGGCTGTTTATTAGGCAATAGCTTTGACTAATACGTGAGAAAACACGGCGCCGCATTACTCGCACGTTCCTTATGATTGCAAGTAACCGCCTTCCCCATGCACAGATGAAAAGTCTGCATGGGCTTTTTAAAATTATTTATTTAAATAATCTTCGCACGCCATCCAAGAAAGTTTTGCAGTACCAGGCAAAAAAAAAAAAAAAAAAAAAAAAAAAAAAAAAAA
>VZRE01012605.1:159409-260424 GCA_013396775.1 Cephalopterus ornatus
AAAAAGTGTAAATGTCAAATAAAACAGTGACAGATGACAGTATTCTCTATTGAATAGCACCGTTTCTTCGTGCATGTTCAATGAGAACTCATGAATTATTAATACACAAAATCTCCTTTTACTGTTAAAAATCTCAACTTGGGGTTTTTTGGTTACTATTTTTTTATTTTCTTTTATTTATTTCTTTGGGGTCTGTGTATGTTACACAGAGCTTTCCAGGAGAATTATTTCATTTAAGAAATGCTAACATACAGAAATTCTTGGAGCTACAGCCATTCACAGTGAATTTTCATCTATAGCTACATTTATTGGCACGAAGAATGAAAAGTGAAGGAGACACTATCTCACCACCTTTTCTCCCACTCATCCACAGTATCTGACTCACTGCATTACAAGTAAATACAACTTCTGTGAACGTATTCTGAAAATCTAACAAATAACACACCCTTCCCCAAACCCATAATATGCCGTGTTTCTGATCCAGCCTCCCCTGAACATCACAGGTCTCGCTCCACCGCACAAACAGCCCCCTCGGCTGTCACAGAGTTACCAGGAGTTTGATACACACCAGTGTCAATATGGGTGGCAGAATCCAGCCCTTAATGTCAGCTTCTAAGGTTCTCAAATGGGAATGTCTTCCATTAAAAATAAGAGGAGGAAAAACAGCACAATTAAAGGATGCTTTTGGCTCTACATTCAGGCACACCCAGTGCTTGTGGTTACAAGGAATTCTGCTCAGAACTTCCTTCATTTCACCCCAAAACTTCTAGAGGCATCAAGAATGCAGCCCAATTTAGCTCATTAAAGAGAGCTGCAGAGAAGTGCTGGCCTCTATTTTTGTTGTTCTCATGAGACAAGATAAACATTTTCTAAGCATTTTATTTGATAAAACAAATAATATCATATTAATGTCCTATTTTTAACCTCTCTCTCTGTCTTCTAATCAAATACATTTCCACATAACTAAGCAAACAACAACAAAAATCTGCAGGAAGCCAGCCATTCGCACTGTGCTTTTATGCTGTTAAAGAAACAGCACGCTTACTACACCAAAGCACGAGCCCTGGCGCACTCGAACCCCCCCGAGGACAGCTAGCTGGTGCAGCAATCCCGAACCATATTCTTTGTCACTTATCCCCGAGCCCTGTCTAGCAGCTTGACCCTTTCACTTTAGCTAGGCTTACTCTGGAGCAGGGGAGGCTGCTCCGGCAGCCGGAGGTACCAGGCTATAATAAGGTCAGTTTTTCCAGCGCTCAATGAAGGTATGCACAAATATACCAGCCCCAAAACCTGCCTCCTGCAGATCTGCTGACCTGCAGTCTGCCAAAGACCAAATTTCTGATTAAGGACAAAATTGCACATGGGAAGAGTGCAGGCTCACAGCTGTGCTGAGGTGCAGGCCAGTCTTGCGCTTTGAGCAGCATCTCTGCCAAAAGCCACCGCAGGAGGTGGCAGTTGGGTGTCCACAGTGAATTAGTCACAGGCAGCCGTTCTGCTTTGAGCATGGATAACAATGCAGCTAAACTGACCTTGTGCTTCCCTGCAGTTACATCAAAATTAATAGCAATAATAATACTACTACTACAGTTCATTTTCTGTGCTGATATTTTCTAGGGTCTCCAGTGAAAGCATGAGTAGGCAAACGAAGAGTTTTTAGTAAGAGTGATTCAAGAATAAATCTCAAAAATAAATGTAAAAGGCCATTTCCTCACCCACATCATCAGTGCAGAAAATGTCAGCATATGTGACAAAAGGGAAAAAAAGCAGCAATGATTGACGCAAGTCTTGAAAGATTAATAAATCTCTGCATTCCCCAGAGAAGTCTCCCTTTCTACATGGGATCACAGGAGTCCTCTGGACAAACTTCCTCAGCCTCTCTTCCCTCTGCTCAGTTTGGGACTCTCTGCAGTGCAAAATGAGCCAGATAATATTCAGCTCTTGTTCCTCAGTCGCCAAACTCTCTTTCCATGAATCCAATAAGTGTCTATTAAAATAAATAAACCCCCTAATGATTCAAGATAACCTAATCAAGAAAGCTGGAATGGATAAAAGACTAACTGTAATGGAGAGTTCTGTCATGGCTTCAATGAATTCTTGATGAGGGCCGGGGGAGGGGAACTGAACCTGAGAAGCTTTACTTGGAGCATTTTGATACAGTTCAAGGTTAATCACTCAGTAGCCTGGATTTTCTGTAATACTTGGTATTTTCCTCCTCCAAAAATTTAAGGCAAAATGCAAAGCACTTACACGAGGGTCAGTTTCTCACAAGTCTTATAAAACATGAATATACCAGAAAAAAGAAAGAGATACATGAGCCCTGGTGTACCTTAGATTCATGGGAACACCAAGTTTGCTTAAAGCTCTTGGCCTCAGAGGGAAGGATGCTGTGCACTGAGGGTATTTCCAGCATGCCAAGTTCAAACTAGCTTCTCCCCATGCTAGAGAGGAAGTGTGGGTTTGTGGTTAGGGCAAGCCGCCCACCATCAGCTCCCAGGTCTGCCAAGGACTTCCTGAGCAAAGCCCCAGCTCCACAACTGTCCCTTATTCACTCAGCTGCAGAGGCAAATGCACTGCTGCAGATGCTGTCACAGAATCACAGAACAGTTTAGGTTGGAAGACACCTTTAAAAGTCTCTAGTCCAACCCCTCTTCAATGAGCAGGGACATTTCCAATACATGAGGCTGCTCAGAGCCCCGCCCAACCTGACCTTGAATGTTTCAAGGCATGGGGCATCTGCCGCCTCTGTGTGCTGCCTGTTCCAGTGTTTCACCAACAGTGTTTCTTCCTTACATCTTGTCTGAATCTACTGTATTTTAGTTTAAAACCATTACCTCTTGCCCTATGAGAAAAGGCCCTGCTAAAAAGTTTGTTCCCATCTTTCTTATAAGCCCTGTTTAAGGTCTCCCTGGAGCCTGCTCTTCTCCAGGCTGAACAGCCCCAATTCTCTCTGCCTTTCTTCACCAGAAAGATGCTCCAGCCCTCTAATCATTTTTATGGGCCTCCTCTGGACCCATTCCGTCAGGTCCACATGTGTTGGGGTCCCCAGAGCTGGGTGCAGCACTCCAGGTGGGGCCTCACCACAGCGGAGCAGAGGGTCAGAATCACCTTCTCTTGACCTGCTGCCCACACTGCTATTGATGCAGCCCAGGACAGAGTTTGCCTTTTGGACTGTGAGCACACTTTCATCACTCTTGTCCAGCTTTTCATCCACCAGCACCCCCAAGTCCTTCTTGGCATGGCTGCTCTCAATCCCTTCGTGCCCCAGCCTGGGTTGGTAGCGGAGGTTGCCCTGACCCAGATGCTAGACCCTGCTCTTGGCCTTTTTGAACCTCATGAGGTTCACAGGGGCCCACTTCTCAAGCTTGTCATGGATGGGGGTCACACTGTGACTTCATATGGAAGTCTGTATAGGAGAAGCTCAAGTCTAAAGGTACTTCAAAGAAATTCCAAGTTCAGTGAAGGAGAGAAATGTCTTTCTGTATTTCCTCAGTATGTAATAAGAACATCAAAATATCAGCACAACAGATATGCCCCAGCTGTAGAGATTCACAGCATCATAAAGGCAGTGAGATGATACAGCAGTAAGAAGTGCCCTATATGCACACACTAGATACACTACACATCTTCACCACTAGCTGCTTTTTCTAGCTGCTGTTCATCATCACTAGAAGCTAATTAGTTTAAGGGGACAGAAAATACCTATTATAATCTAAAAGGGGGAGAGAAGGCATCCCATCATATTAAATGAATACAAGGGAGTATAAATTGAGAAGGAAGAGGGAAGGATGAAATAAAGGGTTTCTAGAGTTAACCCTTCTTCCAAGTTGCGCTGCTCATTCCTCTCACAGTACCTGCACTTTCTTCTTGTAGGACTGGTGGGAGGTAAGGGCATGGGAAGGTGGCCATGGTGCTGAGTCCCATCTAGCGTGGGACCGTACTTGGGCTAACACCTTCCTGGGCCAGAGAACTGGCTCCCACACAATCCTGGCAATAAGGCAGGGATCTCAATGTGAAAAGTCAGAGAAAAGGCAAGGAACTGTCACAGTGGTTCCCATTCATAAGCCGGGGTTTCTCTTTACCTAAAGGGCCTCATATCAAGGACTTTCCTGCCCCCAGCTTCCAACCCTCAGTCAAATTTATTCTGTGTTTGCCCACATTTAAACAGGGCAAAGATGCAAATCAGAGACTGAGCTTTGCCAGCTTAACGTTTTTTCAAATGTTGCTCCATGGGGTCTCTCTTGCTTTACTGTGGTACAACTGGAACAAATTCCGGTGCCTTGTGAAGAATTTCAGTTTCAAAGCTGTACTTTTTGTTTCGCTGGACTGGTGAAGGTTCCATTTGCCCTGCCCAGAGTAGATACCCAAGCAGCATGCACCCTACTTCCCCATGCTGCCCTAGCCTGATTAAGAAGAGTTTCTTGCCCTGGGAGAACTGTGTGGAGTCTGGTCTCCATGTTCATACTAGCTCTTCTCTCACTCAGACTGTCAGCAAGCACTCCAGCCAGCTTTGCCCACTATTTATTTTGATAGTGACTGTTTATTATGAACAGAACTACATTCCTAAACTCATTTTGCACAGACTAAGAAAAAAATGTCTGCTGAGCACAGCACAGCCTCTGATGTAGCCTCTCACTATCAGAGGTCAAAGGGGTGATGCTGCTGCACAGTATTACAGAAGGGCTGGCTCATGGTCATGGGGGAGATGATTTTCCTGAAGTTGTACTATCAAGCAGTTGCAGAGCTGGATGTAGAAGTCAGCTTTAACGACCAACAGTCCAAAAATGCAGCAATCCAAGTCTCTGACTGTCCCAATGCACAGCTCTGCAGATACACAGACCATCCAAACCTCTCTGAAATGGCACACCAAAAACCCATCTTCTTGTGAATTAAATATAACCATGAGAGCCCAAAGTGCAGATTGGAAACCAAATCCTGATGTTCCGGCCACACTCAGAAACAGTCCCAATGTGCTGATACAGGTTCCAGGTTTAGCCACTAAAAGGACAAAGGGCACAAGCAGGCAGCATCCTAACAGCTGGCAACCATAATAGCACGACAGCTTTAGAGGTTGTCCTGTGGCACTGAGCTCTCAGTTCCTGCTGGCTTCAAAAATACAAAGGGATGCACACCACTTCACAAACGAGGCTAAAAATGTCTGTATGTAAGTTGCAAGGAATAACATGCATATTAAGGTAAATAAGTGATGATTGAATAAGTCAATGTCTAAAATGAATGGCTTGAATTCTTTATGAAGGTGGATTCCCTTAAAGAATTCTCACCATACTACCTTGGTACCTCCATGAGGCCCTGATCCTTGCATTTATGTTGACTTGTGAGCTCTGTGATTTGCAAACTCAGTTTGTAGAAGCTGCCCTTCTCTTTAGTTGCTGAACTGAGACTCTGCCATGTCTTAAGAATGAAGATGGTTGCTTGTTAAATTAGAGGTCAATTAACTCCACCAGTAGATGATGCCACTTGCAATAACTGCTCTCAGTGGGTACCACTCTTCCTGTACGGAGACAGAAGACAAAATGAGGCCTCTATTGCCTCTGGATGTTCTCTGGGGTACATGACATACAGCCCTGTGTATAAAATGTCAAAACAGCCCTGTCGGAGCCTCACTGCCTGCTAAAACTGTGAAGATCTCACAGCACCATGGATTGCTGTTGACAGAACAGCAGCGCCCAACATAACACATGCCTTGTTAGCAAACTGGAAGCCTCTCAGTAGTCTGGGGTGAGGGAATAATAGAGGAAGCCAACACAACACAAGCCAGGCCTGTGGAGAATAGCAAGTGAACGAACCTTGGCGGAGAGTCCAAGCAAAGCCTCAGACTCGCTCTTTTTTTCGCCTCTTTCAAACTTTCTCTTCTGCAAACATGGGCAGTTTTCAATGAGTGCTTCCCACCATGTAACTCAGCTGCTGAAATCAGCAGCATCTTCACCAGCAGTGGTCATGACTGGCACAACTGGACCGTGCAAACACTGGGAACAACCAACTGTTATTTTTCAGACAAGCTAGACCCAAGGCAACATGCTGACCATGACACCATGGCTCTACTCTACACAAGCAGCTGAGTCCTTGCTTTTGGCATTTCTGTGGGCCACAGAGCACCCCAGCCTGCAGCAGGGACACCAAGCGACCCAGAGGCAGGCACACAGCTGGGCTTTAGGGCAGGCGGAGGCCCCACACCACTATGGTTCTTGGCTATGGCTTCTCTTCCCTGCCTTCCAGTGTCCCATAAACCACTTTCATGCTCCAGCAGAGTGCTATGACATCTCAGCATGGCAAATGCTGGGTCATCCCAGGGAGCCAGTATTGCTTTGGCAGGGCCGTGAAACAAAAGAAACATCAGCCCCAGAAACACTGCTTTATTTGCTGCTGCTGAAGAAACAAAACCTTTATGTGCAGTAACTTTGCTTTAAACAATAACATTTGTGGATCCTGTTCTTAACCTTTTGCATCTGGTGTTCAAAATCTGCCCTGTTCTTTTTCCATGCGAAAGACTACGCGTCTTATTTTTGTTTTGGCGCTGGTGTGCAATGCTGCCAGAGAAGTGCACTCAAACTGGCACAGACCAAAGCTGGTGAGCCACCCAAATTATTGTTGGGTGGTTCAGCCCCTCTCTATTTCAAGAAGCCTCTGGGTATAATGACAGGAAGCTTGCAGGCAATTTTAAGCCAAACCTCAGAGAGGCTGGCATTCGGTCTGTGTTAAACGCTCCTTATTAAAAGCTGTCCAGTCCGGATTCTGGGTGGAACTTTGATATCTGCATGGAGTAAAGAATAAGGGGCACGTTTGCAAAATCAATTGTGCAGTTTTTATATTTACTGCACGTTTACCACATATGTCATTTATTACACAGTGGAAAACCGTTAAATGCACAGTAGTTGTGCCAAGTGGCATTATGCTTTTAACAGCTTTATTCGTTTAACAGCTCCAGTTCTCATTATATTTTGCCATGTGGTACATGAGATTTTTATGCATTTAACAGTTTAAGAGGGTTCCATGGTATTTTCCTTTTATGTATTTCATACTGAGCCCAGGATTTGGTTGGGGGGTAAAGGGATTGTAACCCCTGCACCCCGACAAGAGAAAGCAAAAGGCAAAGAAAATTAATGATTAAATGAGGAAGGAAAAATTAATCAGATCTCCATGTGTCAGGGCACAAATACCTGTTACAAGGACAAAGCTCTCCCACGTGCTTTGATAGCCTTTGATGCTTTGTTTATAAGCCTTTCAACCACTTATTTTACATCTACTTTAATTACTACAATGTTGTTTTCCTGCACAGAGGAAAAAGAACGTATCTTTCAGAGTGCATGCACCTAGATACTTCTATCCCTCTCTCTCATTGTCACATACACATTTGTGCATTTCTGTGTGCATACTGATGCCCTCTCCTAGCACAACTGAGTAATTTCATACAGGATCAGAAGCAGCTCTTTTCACTGAGTAAACAATTCCTTCCAACAATCTCCAATCCACTTGCTGCCCTTCAAAAAAATCTGTCTGTCCTCCTTTCCACAAAATCCCTTCTGTGCATTATATTTTTTTAAAGAGTTGGATGAAATTTTTAAATTAATGGATTCTCTTCAAGAATTTCACCCAGACCTCGGTTTGCCCGCATGTATTTTTTACACCCAAGGTAGAAATTAATCCAGGAGAACTTACTGCAGTGCCTCCTCATGCCTTTTTGTAAAAATGATTGGATCTGATGTGAATTATTCACATGGCAATACTGAATGCAGCACATACAACATGCAAAAAAGGAAACACCTGCCTAATATGCCGTTTCCCATTGCCTTCCCTCAGTTAACCGCTTGAGAAAACAATTTCATTACCTGCCAAATGAGTAGGATACCACCATTTTAAAAGTTCCTTGTCCTACTAGCAGAGGTGTAAGTTATATACCACACGTGGGAAAAGACATACATGTTTGTACCAAAGGGGAGAAAAAGCTTGCTTGTGAGCTGACCCTTCCCTCAGCCTCTTCTAAAAGGGAAAAGGAAACCACTTAGGCAGGCAAAAGCCAAACACGACAGGTTCCCCAGAGATGAAGATTATTATTATTGTAGGAACAGATGTAATTTTATTGGTGGGAGAAGGAGGTGGGTCTACTCCCAATCCCAGAGTTTGCTTTAAAAACAAAACCCCAAAAAGCCCCGCAACAATGGAATCCTCTATACCACTCACCTGACTTTTATTGGCAGCCACTTTGGCAAACAGAGCTTGAGATACCTTGGCCCTTTTCATCTCTTGTTGGATCTCGTCATAAATGGCAGCTGTGATGTTGACGTTGGCACTGTCCGCCTTAATGGGGAGGTCTGTTGTTGGTGTCGAGGTTTTGGCCTACCAAGAGACCATGAAAATAATAATTAAAAAAGTGCTGCTTTCAGCCCAGCCATCTGTGCAGAAATTATCAAAGGATTTCAGTCAGCTGATGCCAAACTGCATTAGCTACAGAGGGACACTTCCTGTCCATTATTCTAATCAGGTTAATTGTGATTGGAAATAATTGCAGTGCATTCCTATAGGAAATGCAAGGCCCTGTCAACTCTCCCCCTCTCCCTCTCCCAGCGTGTTTATTGAGTAGCTCAACAACAGGATAGGTAGCTGGGGCACTCGGCTGCAGGCAGTTGCTGAAGTTGGCTTTGCCAGCGAGCTACCCAGCAGTCAGGCTCTACCTTCTCCCCCCTCTCTAAAAGTGGCCTACACCTTGGAGGAAGAGCCAATTCTCCCAGAAAAAATGAGTAAATGGGTAGAGGTCTCTAAATAATAAATTATTACTCAATTTAATGCACTCCCTCAAGTCTCCCTCATCCTTTATTAAAACTATACGTATGTCACTTGAGTATGTATGGTTTCCCAGCCTCATCATCATTATGCTAGCCAGACAGTCACCTAATTTCACCTAGGAAATCAGTGGAAATGAAAAAAAAAAAAATCATTTCATAAAGCTGGGCTTTGGCATGCCTTTGATGTGCTGCCCTCATTCTCCTAAACTCATATTGAGATTTTGTGTATTCTGCTGCACTCCTTTTAATTGAATGATTTCCCATCAGCTTCTGTGACAAATGAAGGACAATAACGGACACTGCCAGGATTTTCCCTGGGCTGGACTACCCCTGCAAGGCTTCTATCAATACAGTTCAGCAGACTGCTACAAGACATTGATTTTAAAGCCCCTTGGCCGTGGGGGTCCCCAGACTGCACTGGCAGGTGAGGGAGCAAGGGCAGCGTGATGCTCACTGAGAGCTCCTGGCACCAGCAGCCCCGTGGAGACAGATCTCATTTGCTTTCCTGAGCTCAAAGAGGAGAGAGACCAGGACTGATCACTGCACCCCTTACACCTTCTAAGGGAAACATGTGGGTTACTAATATAAAATCTCTGTTTTCTCTTGAGATGTAAAGGTCTTAAGAGACAACACAACCTAGGTGGCAAAGCTCACACTTCCCAATAGATCCAAAACACTCATATACCCTGGTGACACTCATATTTGGGCCTATTATGAACATTTTCAGCTGGCTCCTGTTTTTGTGTCACAGTTGAAGCCTGTTAGAGTACATTCAGTGTTCTTTTTTAACTAGGCAGACATGCCTAAATACTGGGAAAGTTAACTAGGAAAAACCAAACCTTCTGAACTTCTCTTTCCGTTTTATGTCTTTTATGTCCCTTATGTCTTTATATCCTCCAAATCTTCCTCTTCCTTTTTTGTACCAAAGGCCACATAAATAACAGAGCCAAAATTCAATCAAGACAACAATCTAGACTAAGCATTCCTCCTTACCGCTTCCAGATAAAGCTTTAACCAACCTGTATCTTCTCCCTTTCCTACTTCCCAGCCCCAGTAGGCACTGCTCTGGGCTTGTTCCCCGCCTGTCATACGGCAGGACACACGTAGAAAGGGCATAAGATTTTCCTGCTCCCTAAGTCCAGCCCCCTGTGTTCGGGCAGGGGCAGCTGGGACAGCCCATAGCCACCCGTGCCCTGGGAGCCCAGAGCTAAACGTGCTGCCATCCACAGGCCATGAGCACATGCTGGGTACAGACCGATGGATGGACTGACAGGGACACCACACTCGGAAATTCAATGTTTACAGATACATGAGAGTTAGGGCAATTGTGGGAAACATAAGAAAACAACAAAGGGATCATGGGAAGGAAGAGGACTGTCCAAGTCTGTCAGGACTCATTTAATGGAGCTTTGTCGGGTATAAAAAAAACCTTCCCAGGCGCTGGAGCCTTTGGCTAGCGCAGCAGCCGAGGTCACCACAGCCTCAAAGGCCATTACAGAGGTCTGAGATCCTCAGAAGAACAAAATTAGCATGTAAAGGAAAGATTTAAAATATAGTTCCATCGTGCATGGGTCTCCTAAACGTCTAGCTCCACATCTGAAAAATACCATTTCCCTGCACACCCTGAAAGCTGCACCATTTTTTATTTAACCACTGAAATAGGCAGGGCAAGTACCAAACCAAAGTATCACAGTGACTAAAATAAAGTATTTTATGTTAGAGGCCTAGATTCAAAATTGGCCTTAATATTAAGAAGGAGTTTGTCAGTATTGAAACATCTTGTTGCAAACAATAGGGGAAAAAGAAAGAGAAGTGTTTGCAGCCACATCACCAGAGCACCAAAACCCAGCCCTCAGTGCTGGTGTTCTGCATGCACACAACCCCCAACAGCTTGGAGCCTCTTCCCCACGGCACTCGTACTCATTTGCTGGATCAATCTGCTGTTCTCATCTTAAGGCAAGTCCTGATCCAGGGACATTCCATGAGGGTGGCCTGGGGCTGGCTCAGAGTCAGGGACAGCAGAGCCAGGTTATTCTGTGTACCCTTACATCTTCTGCATGACTTCCCCAGCACCAGCACGTCCACAGGTATCTGCCATTGCTCTCCTCCTACCCAGCACACTCGATCCCAAAAGCACTGCTGCAGATCAGTATCTATGGAAACCATGTTTCCAAATGCCATTCTATCACCTTCTCCGGCTCCCTAATACAATTCTTGAAAGGATGGTACCGCTCCTACCGCTGCTGCCCCAAAGCACCCTACTCCAGGGTAGCTTCTGGGGGAGGCAACGCTGCTGGGAATCGCTGCACTGCCAGCAAGGATGGCATTTGTATCACAGAACTAATACCGGGCATATGGAGAAGCACGGTAGCCGTGCTGCCTGCCCGGGATCTGGGAAGCAGCCTCATTTGCAGAGGTGTCCAAGTTGTCAAAACAGCACCTGTGCTGATGGGTGCTGGCCCTCTGAGGGCTGGGGAAATGTTATCCAGCGGGCACAAGGCGAGCACTGGGTATGCAAACCTTTGTGTGTTGCTTCTGCTGATTAAAAACCTTACAAAATTTTATGGGATTCTTCATAAGGTGAGGATGAGCTGTTTTATACATCTAGAGTATGGTTTTCTAGCAAAACTTAGCTCTTACAAATGCAGGCAAAATTTCCATTATTTTAAATTATGTTCTAGTTGTGGATAGAGCATGGGACAATGGCATATTTCAACACAGGAATGACATGGGGCAACACAACTCAATTTTTATTCTCACTGGATTTCATCTAAACTCTCAATTTCCTTTTGGTACTTGACTCTAGTTGCAAAACCTATTGCAATAAATATAAGTAGGAGTAAGCTAATTCTTAATTGAATAAACACATGCAGAAAGTGGGTACATTATTTAAATAATAAAATAGTTCCCTGTATATTTTTATTTTCACTTAAAGGTAATTAAAAAAGATAAACAGCATACAGTGAGTTTCCCATGTAACAAAAATTCAGCATCAAATTTGGGTTGGCAGGATACGCTTGCTTTCAGTGAAAACAGTTCTTTACATCATGTACTGATGATGTACTGATGGTGTACTGATGGTGTACTGATGGTGGTGAAGTGCACCCAAATGCCTGGGTTAAACTGAACAAGTTCAACAGTTTCTACAGAATCAGCACACGTTCCTTAGGGGTGATCGGTTTGCATGTGAAACCTGGCTCCCTTCACATTGCTTACTTACTTCTAGCAGCTGTGGCTACAGAATTCAAGTCCTCAGTGATACTATTATAAGGGTTATACAGATCCATTTACTAAAGAACAGAGAAGTGCTAGAATCTGACCCGTCATGTTTGCACTGTTAGAAAGTTCGAACTCAAGTTAGGCAAAATGTCATGACAGGGATTAATCACCACCCTTGTGCAACCACTCTCACTGTCCAGACTATATGCCTGGGACCACAAGCAGCCTGCTACAAGGGGGGATGACTATTACAGTATAGTATATGGATGCTCTTTCTTAGCGCAAAGGAAGAACCTACCCAGGGAAGAATGGGCGGCAACAGCACGTTAATAAACATGTGCAATGGGATGACAGCTGCTTCGGAACTCTAAAGCATCATCTTCCTTCCCAGCACCCTGCCCATCTCCACTTTCTGTACTTCAAATAATGACTCATGAAAACCTCTAACTCAAGGACTGTGACTTCCTATGCAGAATACGGAGCACTCTGATTTCCAACAACGTCTGTCTAATCCACTATCAACCTCTGTTCCCTACACAGTTTTTATTGCAACATATATGAACCTCTCCACAAGCCCAGAAATTTTCTCTGTATTCTGAAGAATGTAAAAGACACAGGTAAAAAGCTACATACACTGTTTTTCTATAATATATTCTATAATAGTCATTTAATGGACATATATCAAGAGCCTGTATGTAATGCTCATATGTACTCTTTCAGGCACTAATGTTACATACTCTTTTGCATTTATGGCATTGATTAAAGCTTGAATGATCATCACAGTCTCTTGCTGCAATCCACTAAATGTCTCTTAACAGCCACTCCATCCTAAAGAAAAAATTTTCCACAACTCATCTGGGCGAGGGGAATGACAGACAGGAGAAGGGTGGAGAGAAACTCCTTCCCTGGAGTAATCCACACAACAAACAGGTAACAAGAGATAACAAGGGATTGCATCTTACCTGGGGGGTTCTGGAGGAGCTTGGGCTGCTGGCAGCTGAAGACACCATGCTCACATTTGGGTTCATACTTCTCTCTCTCTCATCCTGATAGATACGATCCCGCTCCGAGTCAGGCAAGTTGAGGAAATTCTGCATTGCCCTCAAGTTTACCAGAAGGGACTGGGAAGCTGTCCTAGGGTCTTCTTCTTTACGCAGGATCTCTGACAACAAGCCCTGTTTAAAAAAAAAAAAAAAAAAGCCAGTCATGTGTTGGTGGGTTTCTTTGGTTTTTTTAAAATTTCTTTAGTGTAACCAGCTGGGTTGCAATACTGAGAACCTACATCAGAATCTCATGGGCTCTCCCCAAGGGGATATTTTGTAGGAAAATGTTTGTCTTCTGGGGGCTGAGGTTTATTTTGGGACTGTCCTATTCTGGCACTGTAATAAGCTTCTGAGTATGGAGGTGCTGGATAGGAAGGTAGGTGCATTGGGTAGAAGAAATTGCAGTTATCACCAGGTGCTTGCTGCAAATATTTTAGGAGCTGTTAGATATCTCTCTCTCTTTTTACTTGAAGCTGGGAACACTTGGCAATCCTGTTCATCTTTGACAAATCTGCCAAGGTTGGTAAATTTAGTTTCGACATTTAAACAGTACAGGAGGTTTATAAAGAAAAACGTTTGGCTGGGTTTTGATGTTACAGTCCGTTCATTTCTATTTGGACAGTCATTTCTGAAAGGAGAAAAATGAAGCAATAATAAAACCTTAGAATCTAACTTAAGGGATTTAACCCATTCTTTCATTCCTCATTTTAAAATACCACAGGCTTCACATTGCAATCATGAATGAGCATATTAATCTAGTTTTTACAAAAGCCAATATACAACATTTCCAAAAAATAAGGAGGGGGGAAAAAAAACGAGTTGGAGAGATGAAAATATCATTAAACGAGGCTTGAACATAATGATGGGATTAAATTTATGCATAACTATATGCACTCAACAGTTCCACAGATTATCTAGAAGTTAAAGGCACGGCACACAAGTCTGGACCAGGGCCTACAGAAACTACAGGGGACACAGTGTGTGCCACCAGCTTCCCCCAGGCACCTCCTCATATCTGACACGTAAAAGGCTATTCTGTCAATATGTTTCCCTGAGCAATCCGACATCCTTCCCGCTTCCCTCCTATCACAACCCAGAGGCTGTCTGCACCACTGCTCCCAGGAATGCCGGCCACAGAAGCCCTGTGAAATCCCAGTGAGAGCTTGGAGGGCTCACCTTGACCTGCTGCTGGGAGAGGAGCAGCGTTCAGCAGCCGCGTGCACAGGGACCCCGCAGTACCCCAGACACGACTTTGCTGTCGCTGTTGACGTGAGCATTTTGCAGTTACTTTACAGCCTCAACCAAGGCAGGCTGCCCCACAAGTAAAGTCAAGGCTTACTCCTTTCTTCTAAGAAAAATGTTACTAGAAAACAACCACACACTCAGAGCCCTGTAATACTAGTTTATTCTCTTAGTTTATATTCTTCCATGTCAGAGAGTCTCCTCCATAAACCCTTACTAAAACACTTCCAACTGCAGCTGGCCCATTAACCAAATGCCAACATGTTTAGTATGTATGGATCTTAATTACCAGGCTTCCTGACAAAACCATCTGACCAGCAAAGGATATATCTGTATCTGCATTTATCTGTTTTCTGCTATTAAACACCTACACTAAAATACACACATGAAAGCTCTACTTCAGCAGTGTTTACACCAGCAGTGCTCAAAACAAGCTCCATACACAACCTGAAGGTAGGCTGCACACAGCTCTGTCTTTTCAGCTCCTCATCTACATAACCAAGCTAACACACTTCCAATTACATTCTTCTGCAATTACCAGAGTGGGCACCAGAAGGACTGGAGCTGGGAATGGAACCAAGGTGACCTCCACTCAGAAATGGGATGGGAGGGAGAAGCTGGCTGTCGAAAAAGGTCTGTGCTGGGAAAAAGTCTGAAGAAATTGCAGTGCTGGGCTGCTCTCTGGTATTGTGTGACCTCAACACAACTGCATGTTCATACTTGGCTTCTTCCTCAGGGTTTACCAGCCCCAAGAAATGCTAAGGACATTTTCAAAACCTTTCTAGCATTTGATAGGCTCATAGGCTGGGGGAGACTAACCAAAATAAGGACATACAGGAGATTGAAGCCACAACCTGCATGATTCCAAGATCGATACACCAAGTCCCTATTAAAATTTTCCCTTAAAGGCATTGAAAAGTTCTCCAAATGAAGTAAATAAATGAAACATCAGTCCAATCAATTCTGTAAATTCCTAATTCCCTGTGTCTTTTAAAGGATATATAACTTCTTTTTTTTTTTTTCCTAAAGAAAAGCTCAACTTAAAAAAATTATGAGTTTAGGTTGAAAGAAAGGGTCCTGAAAGCTACTGTAGCTGTCTCTAAGACAGCTTTTTCTCCCTCCCATCTTAGCCTGGCTAAATTTATGGTCCAATTTCAAAAATGGAGAGCAGAAACATATGTGAAAGCATGCCAGCAATTACTTTTCTGTGCAGTCATTGACTCTGTATGTAAATCAGAGGCTCATAGGTACGAGAGGCTCGGTCATGGCACTAAGAGGTATCTCACTGCCTGAGATAACAACTCTAGTGCTTGAAGGCTCTGATGCATCACCAGAAACATCTTACCATGGGGTAGACAGTGCCTGTGCCTCTTGCTTCTATGAGGGTCTCATCTTGACCTGCTACGAGGATGTAGCAATATTTTGCAGCGCTGCTGTTCAACTAGCAGGCTGAGGGAGCCTCACGTCCTCATGCAGGCACCTGCTCCAGGGACGGGGACTCGCTGCTTCCCCCAGCACCCTGGCAGAGGCAGCCCCTCAGAGGGAGCCCTGGTCCAGGTAGGAAAACCTGCTTGCAAAGAGGGTTTTTCTGCAGCTCCTCTAAGTGCTTTGGCAGCTTAGGAACCATGTAAACAGCAGGAGAGCTAATAAGAAAACTGATTCACAAGGGAAAAATCTCATGTCCTCCTGCAACTGGAGATAAACAACGCCAGTAAACAGAAGCAGCTAGATAGCTGAGTGATAGGGTAGGACGATAAAAGAAAGTATCTTGAGAGCAATAACGTTTACAATAATATAATTCTGAGCTACTGAAGTATATGCAAACTAACCGGTGAGCAACATTATAAAAAATAAAGTGATATTAAATAATCTGTTCAGCCTTTTTGTCACCTGCAACAAATTAGGCTTTCAATATGCAAAACATCTTCCTTCCAGAAAAACAAATGATCATGATTTCATTTAATTGTAATTTAATGAGGCATAATGTATTTTTTAAAGTGATATACTCCAGGTGTGTGGTGAGGAAACTGGCCCAGCCAGTCAAACCCTACTGTTTCTATTTTTGAGGAAACCCTAAAGCCAGCCAGAAACTGTTTTCATTTCTGCAAATTATGTTTCTGCTGGAGGGGGTGAGGGAGGGAAACCCGCAGCATTCATACATTTGTTATAAAATTCCATTGGCTAAATTAGCTCATTCTGACTTACTTAAATCTTGCATATTAAAAAATAAAAATAAAAAATTGGCAGTTTGCAGAGTAACCAACTCTGCAAACCTAAAAGAAGATCTTCAGGGACTAGAAAGTCTCAATATGATTTTAAATAGCCAAACATATCTTCTACACCGAACACAGCTCCCAGGATACATTTTAGGACATGTAGCTTGATAATATCTTTGCTTTTCCACTCCTCTGAATCATTTTTAAACAGGCTGCTGAAGAGGCAACTGATGAAGCTTAATGTTCACACAGGCTGTGCTTGCAAACGAGGTGTGTGCTCACCCCGAGACAAGGGCTCTGCACAGTCTGGTTTACCCTTGGAACTTGCACCATTTTTAAAATTACACACTGTATCCATAATTGACTTTAAGAAAATAATACCTGTGGTGGAGAAAGAAGCACATGTCCAATCAAAATAAAAAAGTTACTGAATCTATTTAGGGTAAGAGTAATTTTGACAGTGTTTTTTCAAACTAGCTGAAATGTAGTCCCCTCAAGCCAGCAAAGTCACAGTTTTAGGGGTTTCCTTTGCATTAATTCTGTGAAAACCCATTTGTGAACTTCTTTTATTTTTATTAACGATGGGATTTCTAGGACAAACAACCCACACCTCATTGGCAAAACAATTTTTTTTAAAAGCAAATTCTGAAAGATGATGCAGTACAACATAGAAAGAATGTTATTCAAACTGACTCTGACATCCAGTGGACAAACTGACCAGCCCTCGAGGCAAACAAAGGCTTGACTGGAGCCCACAGAAGGTGAGCTAAGCCTTTCTGCCCTTCTCCCAAAGGACTCCTGCCCAGGCCTGGAAAGGGTGTAAACAAGATCTCAGTGGGACAGCAGACTGCACTACCAGAGACCGAACACAGGATAATTTTGCAACCAGAACTTTTGAAAAGCAATCTGGACGGAGGTGAGGCAGTGATGCTGGAGTGCAGCCCAAACACCAGTGTCATGGGGACAGACAGACCAGGATAAGGCCCATCAGGCAGCAGGAGACTCCCAAGCGCTGGCCAGGGCCTCACACACATGAGGTCTGATGACTTGGATAGGAGCTGTGCTCCCTCTTGTACAGACCTAAGCCATTTGACTACCAAAGCAGGCACTGGGATTAAAGAGTTTCAGAACAGACTATGGACAACCAAAACACTGGCCAAGGCAAAAACTTAAATAAACCCAACTAATGCGCTAAACCTCAGTTTTTATGTTCTGTATAAGGAGATTATATATATGATGGACTAAAAAAGCATAAACACTTTTTTCAGACTTTTGGTTTATTTGTGCCTCCCCATACTTCAGCTATGGCCAAAAGCAACAGAAAAAAACGCTGAAATACTAGAAAAATATTGTTTCTGTAGTACTTAAAGTTCCAAGTATTTCCAAGTACTATACTTGTAACTGACAGTCTCAATAGAAAAGCTATTCTGCTTTCCATCAGGGATAGATGCTACTCTGAGCAGGACCAGAAAATGTAGGGATTTATTCAAATTCAACATCTGGGTCTTAAAGGTCAGTAATGTCAAACTGTCCTCCCTCAGCACACAAGATCTATTTCCAGCATGGAAGGTAGAATTTGGAGAACCCTTTGGTGGCTACTCTTTGCTACTGAACTACACTGTACCTTCAGCGTACAACGACAAACTTGATTTTGCCCAGCTAAAATAACCACTTATATTTACAGTTGTCTGCTACTTGCAACTGAAAACTGGAGGCAGCAGGTCAGCCCAGGAAGCTCTGCAGCAGAAACACCAACTTCTCAAAACCCTTCAAGGAATAAAACACCTGCTGTGTTTTTCTCACATGAAGACAGGCTTTTACCATGACATCTCTTTGCCTCTCTGCATTTACTCCAGGTCCCACCTTCAATATTGTCTTCTGGGCTGAACAAGATACATTTAACAACCCTGAAAATACTTCTCTTTGCCTCTAAGTATACAGCACTCAACAAAAAGCTCTATATGAAGTACTTCAGCAGGCTTCTTAGGACTCGAGCTCATTTTCAAATGTTCACTGCTTTGTTTCCATTCCCTTGCATCTCTTCCTAATTCCAACTAGGATATGAAGCAGAAGTGCTGGAAGTCTCTCAAAAATGCTTATCCTGGCAGTGTGTCCCGTCCAATTTTGCTGAGCAAAATTGCTTTAGATAATCAGTGGAAATTTTCAAGTGGTTAGCCAAACCAAGCACCTTCATATTCATTCTGTCACAGTTTCCATCAGGCAAAACTGTGTTTATACCCTGCTCCCTGACCAACTCTTCTGTCTCAATGGGCAACATGTTCAGTGCTACATTTGTGTCAGTTCATATGGGCTTCAGAACTTAAAGGACTCTGACTGACTCCATGAATGGGAGACCAGCAGTCTCCCAGTACCCTTCAGTGTTGCTGAATACATCACATCAGTCCTTCATTTAGAAGAAATCTCCTGATCTCTAGATTCACTGCCTACAGCCAGAGTATGAGCTTGTTCTTAAACTCATTTAACTCGTGCTAAAATACATACATCTCAGGAGAGAGCTGCTTAGGCACAAAGCATTTAGAGCCTGATTTGAATAAAACTTATACGGGGTGCAACAATGACAATTTGATTTTTATTATTAAAAATGAAGTGTTTAAATCCTCAAAGAAAACGCCTTTATTGCATTAGTTTAATAAAGCCTCTTTTTTATTATCGTATCTCTTTTTATGAGGCAAGACAGGATGTGCATGTGGAGCTAAATGTGGATGCATGGGGAAAAGGAGGAAGAGAAAGACCGACCAAGTGCAGCCACAAAGTGCCACCATTTATATGGGACGCATGTCAGACCTTTATACTGAAATATGCTGGAAAATGAGCAAAGACACACAGCTCATGCACACTGTGTATATCCGTGCCTTTGCTTCCAAGGCTCAGGACTCCTGTGCATCAGCTGAGCAGGCAGCAGCCGCCTCCTACAAGCACACATTCTGAAAGCCTGACTCACATGCTACTTAAGATCTTTTCATTCAGCCTATTGAATACAATTAAGTTAATTGAAACTGAAATTTTGGGCAGTGCAAAACCCACTGTTGGAACAAATATCCCATGTACCAAAAATCTGCAATTTATTAAATTAAGCACTTCCCTTACAGACTGCCTTCTTTCCTGTGAGTACAACAGAACGCTGCTTGTGCCACATTACACCCAAGAATAAAACAAGCAGGCAGCATGAAAGGGTTTCATGCAATGAGAGAGTTCTCTATGAGGGTAAAAACCAACAAAAAAATTCTCCCCCAAAACCAAACCAGAAGCTTTGCTAATTGAAAGTCTGTGCACAATGGGGCAGACACCATAGCGATGAATGCAGCATGACTGTCACTAGATACTGGGCAGAGAATTAAAGCTGCTTGTGTTCCTCTCATGTGAGTTAAAGGGAAAATTATTTGCAAAAGGAATTCTGTCCAGGATTTGGCTCACAAGCACATAGAGGTGGAAGAGTTGGCTATTTCAACAAACCGTATTTCTGATCTTAATGCTTCTTAGAGAACTCTTTTCTGAACCCACTTCAGTTTGGGGAATTTTGCCAAAGAAAGCAGAATTAGACATAAATGAGGAGTCACCGCCCACCTCCCTCTTTGCCTGCCTCCATAGCCTTTCTTTGGAGCTTCCTTACTAACCACACTCCTGCTCTGAGAGCCCCCAACCCTCCTTTAGGTGACTGGTGACACTTATGCATGCCACAGAAGTGTTATTCCCCTCTTCCTCATTGCAGAATTCTGGACTTGCCTGCAGTTGCACCAGAAGTTGGGGCCTCATCCAGCATCAATCCTATGTATCCCTATCCCTCAACTCACTCCTGCAGCCAAGGTGCAACCAAATCTCTCGAAAAAGAAGGATCAGTTTAGTTTATTTCTTCATAAATCTCACTACATCTGAGGGTGGTGGAGTTTCCTCTTCCTTGGGCTGTTACTTCCTTTAATCCAAAAAGGCACAGTTGGCACCAGCCGAGCTGGGTAAGCGCTGCTTTCCCATCTGAGGGCTGCGAAGCCAATGGTCTCACACAGAGCTACTTGGGGCAGGAGGAAGGGAGCAGGAGGAAGGGAGCAGTGCTCTTTGTGAAGAAAGTTACAAGCAGCCTGAACATGCCCAGTGTTTTTACCCAGCTCTCTTTGTATCTGGCACCACAATAGTTTCATTTACAACGCCTCAGGTTCAGGGATATTTCCAGTTTTGGAGGCTGTTCTGTGAAACAAGCACTGGCTACTCGCCCAAACATTTTACTAGTTTTGGCTATTATGTCAAAACACTGGCAAAAAAGGATAATTTTAAAAAAAGAGGAAGTTATAAACAGAAATACTCCTTCAGTCTATAGGGTTTGCAGTCCACTGGGCACTCCCGAAGAGGGAAGCAGTTCATTGATCCAGTGATTGAGACTATCCAGACTCTTACAAAGAGCCTGATAAACTATCCTGACTGCAACTCCATGAGCCTGCAGCAAAGAGGGATGCTGAACAAGTGGGGAGAGGAGGAAGAGTATGTTAATTTTCCTCATGCAGAACAGGATACAAGTGACCTATTTTTCAGCTTGGATTTTAAAAAGCACAGATCATTTCAGCACCTCCAGATTCACTAAAAAACTTTCCAGAGAAGGGCAAGTGCATTTCCTTTAAAACAGTTCTCTTAGTCCTATTTTTTTCTGTAACACCCCTACCTACCCATTTATTAAAACACTACAACCTCCAATAAGTAAGGTCCAGTTCTTACAACCTTTTGGTTGCAATCTGAATGCTGTATTAGGAGACATCATAGCGCAAAAGGGAAATAGTACAAGGACGCTGCCCTGAGGATGGCCAAAATCCATGAGTGTATTCTCCTCCAGGAAGAAGGTAAAGCCTTGGTAATAGCTTTGGCCTGCCTCCCATTTCACAGTATCTTGGCTGGCCAACCCAAAGGATGCTCATACTTCTAGAGGCCACTAGTCACCTAGATTTTATCCTGATGTAAAGATGATGCACGCTTCAGACAGGTAGGCATTTTTGGAGAACTCCAGCCTGCACTGGAGCAGTACTGCACTGTACTGACAGTCCCATTGACTTCACCACACTGTTTGAGACCAGTGATGGACATCAGTTCCCTCTGTGCCTTGAAACCTTCTCACCCTCTGCAGCCTGTATATTGCAGGCGTTTCCTTCACTCGAGAGCTTTTAAAAATGTGCACAGGGCAATTCCAAGTGCAAGGTGCATCTGCTCTGCCTCTGACAGTTGTACTTTGCCTGTGGATTTCAGTATTAATCAGACTTAATTACACAAGCAAGAATTACACAACCTCCTGCCCCAGTAATACTGCTACATGCCTTAGCCATGGCAAGCTCTCTCTATGCCACAAGAGCAGGGAAGGCTGCAGAGAGCCTAAGAGGGTGTTATTCCAACAGACACCATTCTTATCATTGCTGAGCAAGCTGTAGGCAAAACCATCTTAGAAAACATGGTAGTGTGCACCACAATTTCAAATATTTTGAAGGTTGTGCAGGATTTTTTTGCTCATTGGTAAGTGTCATTAATACCACCTTCAATAATTATATTGTCTCTGTGGGTGCGCTTCTACCCGTCCCCTGTGCTGAATAAATAGGCATTTAGATTTCACTGTAGCATGAGTCAAAATCACAACACTGAATCTCTAAAGATAAAATAAGAAGAGGCAGAGATGAGCCCTGGGCACTTACTGAAAATGAGGCGTATACACTTTGAGGGTCCTCCATACCCAGTTTCAAATACACAGAAAAATGTTCACTTTGGAACTTTCTGTTTGAAAGAAACCCTCTTCATGGCTATCACAGCCTGGGCCAGCTCCTACCCCATGCAGCTCTCCTGTGCACACAGCAGCTACTGAACTGCCTGATGTTCAGTCCCCATCTCAGAGTGGGACCTCAGTGGGAGCACTGTCCCACAGGAAATGCACAGAACTTGTTACAGAGCCTGAATTGCTTTGTTTCCATGTGTGCAGATCACATGGCCACAGGTATAAGCAGATATGTGGTCTTCAGTTATACATTTCCATCTTGAAGAGAAAGATTTGCATCTTTCATAAACCATACAATTGGCTCTCTCCTTCTTCTGATCTTTCTCACATTCTCCTTCCCACACACACGTGCATACATTGAAGTGTCAGCCATTTGTTCCGATGGATTTAGCCTAGTTTGGATCAAAGCTTCCTCTACTTCATTTAACAGACTAGCTCAGATGGAAGGTCTCAGGGGAGAAATAATGTTAGTAAGAGGGGGCTTTTCAGCATTGAGTATGTAGGTCATTGGACTTTAAAATAAATTAGAGAATAGTTTATCTATTAAACAAGCCTCACAGTACATATTTCATGAAGCTATACTTAATTATAGGCTAATGTGCACCACAGAGCTACCACGAAGAGAGATTAAGCAGTGGCCCATAATGTGGTGATTAATACAATTATTAGCTGGCTGGCATACAGCATTTATTATTTGGTACCATCATGAGAAACAACAGACCTCCAGTTCCTAATGCTGGCTCTTCTGTGAAGTGCAACAAACCCAAACATTTCCAGAGAGAAACACATACCTCCCTGTACCTCGGAGGCAGCAGGAGGGATGCGGGAAGGTGAGAGCGGCCTT
This sequence comes from Cephalopterus ornatus, assembly GCA_013396775.1. NCBI lineage: Eukaryota > Metazoa > Chordata > Aves > Passeriformes > Cotingidae > Cephalopterus > Cephalopterus ornatus. The sequence goes on from VZRE01012605.1 coordinate 182,530, forward strand.
GAACTTCCACTTCAAGTGCCTTTTACAGAGTTTGCCTCTGCACCATGGAATATCTCACACCTTCTATGGTGCAGTGCAACACTGATTGTCGGAGCACCTCTTCTTAATACCCTGAACAGTCCCTGATGGGAGAGGAGCTTGTTTTGAGTTGGAATTAAAAGCTGAGGACAAGGAAACACAAGCTAGTATCTACACTCTCTTGCTACAGTGATGGCTGCTAGAGACATGATGCACTGTAAGATCACTGGTCTTCTATATTAAAGCCCTGTAGACTAATGAAACAGTTGTGAGATGAGCAAATCTTTTGTGGATGCTGTAAGACTTGCCTGTTCTGGAATCGGCGTCATGAACTGTACAGTACATCACATTACTTATGATTGAGGTATAAGAAGCAGGTAATTTCTTTCTTATTGGGGAATGAGCTCTTGGTTTAACAGCAAACTTGGGTGTTACCAACCTGGCTCTCCCAGTCTGGGTGAAGGAGAGCTTCATGTTCAGTGACGGTGGCAAAGCCCTCACCAGCGATGTTACTGCTGACCCCTCACTCAAGTTCAGAATATGTCATTCTGTCAATACCATCTACCTTGATTATACCAGGCTTTATATACAACAGGTTATGATCCCAGAGGGATGAAAAGCTTTTCCAAATTAAAAGCAGCATTTTAAAGAGGAAATACTCATACATTCCTATGTAGTTTTCATTTGATATCCTCAAGGCTAACCCCAGAACTCAAAGTCATGTTGATTGGAAGTGAATGTTTTTTCTGTCTGCAGCCATCTTATGAATTTAATGGAAGAAGGGAAGTAATAAAATGTGCTCCATACTTTAATTAGTTCCCTCATAACATGGCATTTCCAAAATGGCAGTGCCAAAGAAAATCATTAATCTAGCAGAAGAGACAAACGCACTGTATGGGGTAAGGGACAGACCTCCAAGAGACACACACCCCCTCGTTTTTTTTTCTTGCTGGTAAATCTTGCCTCAAAGAACAACTCCAACTAAACAAAAGGAATTTGTACCAATATTAAATATTAAACCTTGCTAGAGTATCACAATTGAGAGATCATGCGTTATATGCCTTGAACAGCAGCAGGATAAATGGCCTGTCTTTCTGAACACACGTTCACCCTGGCTACTCCAGATGCCAGGCTTAAGCTCACGCTATCATGCAATCACTTCAACATCTGCATTTCACTAGGCAAGTGAGAAAACCTGTGTATGAAAGCAAACACAATCTGCTACAAATGGCAGACACCTTTCCCAGCAGTCAGTCTTTAGGCCTATGCACACTTGCCTTACACACTTCTTACGGGAGCAGCCTCTGGCACTACTTGTGGCACCAGTTGTACCACAGAAAGGAAGTGAGGAAGTGGCAGAAGCCCAAAGACATCTCTGACACTTAGAGTCTCTTGTTACCTCTTCCTGACCATCAGGCAGGGGCAGACATGGAAGTTTATAACCGCAGAGAGGAACTCGGGGAAGAACTCACATGAGCGGAATGACTGCTAGAGAACAAAGCTCAAGTAACAGCACAGGAGTGGCCAAATGCAAACAAACAGCTGTTCCAGGAAGAAACAGCCTTGTTCGATACCGACAAAGAGACTGGGGGAAAAAACGGAGAGTGGTTTGACCTGTTTCTATGGCACAACCCCTGCCTTGATCTGCAACAACCATACAGCCCCACAAGAGCCACAATTTTGTCCCTTCAGCACTTCTTGGTTATAGAATAGAAATTGATACCTGTGTGCGGTTGAATGCTACTCTTGCAAAGACAGCTTGAGACACACTGGCTCTCTTCAACTCATCTCTGACTTGCTGGTAAATATCTGGAGAGACTTCCACCGATGAATTTGATGGCTCTGGTTTGACAGCTCTAGGGATGGGCGGATGATTCAAGAACTGCTGGTTGATAGCCTGTGGGTGCTGGTGAGCCAACAGCCGGCTGACAGCAATCTGTTGGTTTATCAGATGGGCCATTGCTATCTGCTGCCTCACCAGTTGTGGACTGAGCTGAGGAGACAGGAGCCCAGGATTTATCATTGTTTGCATCGTTGGCACTTGGTTTCGTATTGGAGTACTGTGGTGAATTTGGCCATGAGGAGACTGTTCGTTAGTTTTTCCCAAAGTTGCCAGCTGGTTGATATTTGGTAAGTGCATGGGACGTTGACCAAGAACACAATAGTCTGAAAGGTTTTCTCTTTCCACTCTTTCCACTGTTAAAAGAGAAAAATTTGTTTGCTGTCATTTCAGTTTGCACTTAGGGCACAACAGCACCTGCTTTACTTTTTAAGTCTACACTTGCATAGAAGTTTCACAGACACATAAGCAAAAGCAACACAGAGTAAAAGTCACAACATTAATTAACATTCTTTTGGACTTCTCAGGCTTCAGCCGCTGCTCAGGAAGCCTCTTTATAAATGAGTAGCAGGTGTCCTCTCCAGCCTCATTTCCTAAAGAAACAAGCTTGGGCACTTAGACTGATACTGTCACTAACATTTGAATCTGTCACAGAAAATTGAGTAACTTTTAAGAGTAGTCAATGTTTCAGAATCACTGGCATCTAGGTAAAGGAAAAAAACTCAAATTAGTATCCACTCACACAAACCCCATGGAAACCAGACCATTCCCTCTGCAGATCATGGAACAGCTTCTCATTATAAACTCTGCAACTATTATCTTTTCCAACAAAAACTCCACTTTGCACTGTGTGTGGATAAAGCTATCTGGTATCCTCAGTTCACCCAGGTGCACTTCATCAGATTCATGTTGGTTGGGTGAAAGCATATTACAAAACTGTGCAATTCACACATGAGAAACATCTAAAGCAATGGTTCCCAGCCAAAGCCTCATCACTATGAGTCTGTCCAGAAACCTTGAAGCACCTCTGCACGAATGCCCACTTTAGAGGAAGTGGCTTCACACTCTTCAAAAAATCTTTGTTTAGCACAACAGAGACCTGCGATCCCTAAGTGGCACTATGATACAAAAAAGAAACAGTACACATAAAATGCATATATTGTAATTTTATATACTGACACATATTGTCTCTGCTAAATGTGTTACGTCCGCAATATCACAGTATCTTTTCATGTAACTGCAAAAGTAAATGCACACATTACAAACCCAAATTTCCTCTAGAAATACTATTTGAAATAGGAAATGAAGATTATAAAGTACATAAATATAACTCCCTACTTAGATAATTTTAAGTAATCAGAAGTCATTTTACAGTACGTTGCAGGTTCCATGAGCCTCTCTGCATGCAATTGGATACACACTTATATATTGATGTGATATAAAAGTGTTCAGGGATGTATATCATACAACTAGAAAACCGCTACCTCATCCCTATATTGCGCTCAGCTAATAATAAGACAGGATTTTCTTTCATAAATGCCATAGTACTATTATGACTTGTGTAATTATTAACAACTGCACCAGGCTTCGAACTCTTTCAAAAAACTTAATCTATATAAAGCTTTGAAGCTTTACACAGTTAATACTGAGAACAACAATTCACTGATGACTTGCTCTCTTTCCTTCTAAATAGAAAGACAGCTCTTTTCACCATCCAGAGTTAATCTGAGACAGAGAGGGAGTAATGCCTTGAACACACAGAAACACACAGTTACTATCTTTAGAACTGTCACTCTGGAATATCACAACTACTGAATTTTACGATTAGGTGAATTATACCCAGGATTTCCTCACTCGTCCCATTCTTTTAAAGGAAAACCCCACAACGTCTTTGATCTTCTATAAAATAATTGCTTTTAAAAAACATTTGAAATAAAAATTAATTTGTAAGAAAACTAATAATTCAATTTTTCCACAAAAGCCAATTCTTCAAGCTGACTAAATTTCTAGGTAAGTTCTTACTTGTGCAGTGTATTTCAACTATGAAATGCAATGCAATATGTGTGATACACAAACACTATAATCAGCAAATGACCATTTTGCTGTGTTACTCACAGGCTGTCAGATACATAATGAAGTATTTCAGTTTGCTGAAAATACTGAAAATCCCTGTTCAAAAGCTGTTCCTCATGATGTTCAGTAGGCATCCCTGAAATCAGGCACAGAAAGCTCTATACCTCCAGTCTCTGGCATTAGGAACAGACATGAACTCAATGTGAAGTATGAAATATAAGCAGTGCTAATTCCATGGATTGTCGTTGACCGGCATCGATACAGACATGTCATGTGTGGGCAGGGGAGTGGGGAAGAGGGGCTGCTTTGTCACGGCCCCAAACCACACGGACAACTCGGAACCACATGGCCATACTATTGCCTCCTCAGCCCCTCTGCAGTAAGCCTGCACCTGAGTAATTCCATTATATACACACAGTTGCCAGCAAAACCAAATGTAATTATTCCAAAGGTGCCATAGCTACTTGGCAGGTGTAACTACAATAAAGATGTTGCTCAGTGTACATGAAATAGTTGGAGCATCCTGCTACATCATTTACATCTCTAGAAATCTAGAGTCCTTCCACTAGGAGTTTCAGAAGAGCTGAAATAAATTCTGAACTATTTGTAGTTTAAGAAGCACACAGAGGACAAGTTACCAAAACCAACAAATTACTACTTGTTAGAACACAAAAACAGTAACCAAGTGTTTTTGAAAACTTGGTGAGAAATAAATATAAATAACATTGACTTTCTGGGCTGAACCACATTTGCCAAGTTTCCACCCACTCCTGACTTCAGTGCCAAGTTATAAACCCCTATAAAAATAAAGTTTAATATGAAAAGGCTGCCAGGCTGTTAATCTCTGCAGTGCTACTTGGAATTACACAGAGACATCACCTGACTTACTTCCATAGGTGTATTTTTCCCTTATTATCAGTTTCCTTTTTGATCACATTAGACTATACAGCCATGCATGTACTCCCTATAAACAAACCAAATTCTAGTCACGCCAACCACTTCAATAATAAAAGGTTACCATTAGCAGTTACGCTGGATGGAAAAAATGTGCATTACTCAACTCCTCAAGACTCTTTCTTTCCTTCTGTAACGCATTGCCCATATCTGATTCCCTGTTGTTCTTTGGTAACTATGGATTAGTAGGGTTCTACAGGAGCAAGACTGAGACAACTTCAAGATGGAAACTGGCACTGTCCTGGGAGACAGCAATGCTTTAAGAAAAAATGGATACAGGAGCCACAAAGCTGCTGTGACACCAACATTCTGCCTCAGATCTTCCTGAGACAGGACTTTTCCATTTGCATCCTCCATTTTCCATGCTCATACCTGATTAGAGCCTTTCCTTTTCCTTCCCTTGTTTGCTATTGTTCCACTCAAACTAGGGATATATTTACAGCTCTTGTAGTCCTCCATGAACTGGCTGGTACTTGAATATATTAATTGGAATATAAAGCAGTGAGGACAGACCAGCAGGACCTTAAACTGGGAAGGACGGGGTTCCAAGGATGCGTGCTGCCTACATTCAAGTACTGCTGATAAACTACTTCTGCTAGTGATGCCTGTGCTAGCTAAACAAAAGCTGGTTCAGGAGGCTGTTACCTACCTCCATCTGTGGTGCGACCACAGCAAAAGACATTGCAGTGTTTTCCTTTTCTCATTGCATCGCATGCTTGGTATACAGTTCTGCAGTTCTGTGCTTGAAGAGCTTATTTAAACCAAGTACAACAGTACTATCATATTGCAGAGCCACCCACCCTTCTGAAGCAAATCACTAGGTAGGCAGAGACCTGTGTCTGGATAACAGGTACTGTGCTAAGCTCAGCAACCAGATCCCAGAGCACTCCAGGAGAGAACCTGCCGTTAATTTTTCTCTACCTCCCTAAACAACGTCACTACCTCTACAAGACAGTCAGAAACCAACATAATCCCCAGAATGGGAGCAGCAAATTGTTGTATTTCAATGTTCCGTTCTGGTCCTGTAATGATTACCATGTGCGTCAATGTATTTCAACTCCATACTGAGTTAAAACTTCCTGGATACAGCACAAAAGGAACTCAGTGCACCCTTCCCCTGTGTGATGCTCTTAACCTCTACCCCAGTCTTCCTTGCACAGTCAAGCAGCTGACGTAGTCCACAGCACAATAGCTTGGGGTGGTCTGCATGCAACTTTCCATTTAAAATAAAACCAGCTCAAAAGATTTAAAATAAGATTTATTTCTCCACCTTCCCTTCCCCTCACACTTTATTTGCACTGAGTTGTTAATAGGAACATTCTGACAAACATCCCGTGGGGCATTTAGGGCTTAAGAGTGGCACTGAATTGACTGACAGCACTGGAAACCAAATTCCTGTGCACAATAAGGGATGCAGCAGGGAGAGCAAGAGCGTAACATGTCTCCCAGCACTGCACTGCAGTGGGGACACAGAGGACCTGCCAGCGTCCACGACCCAATGTGTCCGGAACTTTTCAGTCCCGCAGGCATACAGGCACTTTGCCCCAGAGTAGGAAGAAGCTGGTAAAGAAAAGTTTTGTAATAAGTTACTAGCCGGCAGAATTGCCATGCCTCAATTGTGACAGGATGTCACCACCCAGGGCTGTTCTCCAGTGCTTCAGAGTTTGCTTCTTTGTTTTATTTATTATTTAAAACCTGGTGATCATAAAAGCCATTTCTAGCAGTGGTCATGGCTGAGCTGGGAGAGCTCTGTGAACTCTGGTATACCCTGCACTAAGCTTGAGACAGAAAGGTTCTCACAATTTCTCCTGGCTTAGCACCATCCTGCTCACTGGAGCAAGACCTGGACTTTGGAGCCGTGCTTGGGGGGCAAAGCGTCCTCCAGCACAGTACCACCCTCTGCCTTGGAGAGACAGGGCTGTGCGCTATACCCAGAGGGTGCCCTCCTGCTTATGCTACATAATAATGAACTACCACTTTGCAAATAACAGAAACACTCCAGAGCACAGGAGAGGCTTTTAAAGTGGTAATTCTGTATCTTTTCATCTATAATTAGGATAATTACTTATTTCTTTTAATCACAGCTCACTTAACCACTTCAGTGCAAAGGGCTGGTCGGAGGAGTCTCATTTTCATTCAACATCTAATCTTCATATTTACCCAAAGTCATTCACTAACTTCACTGCCTGATCTCTGCCTGGGCCACTTATTCCTGCAGTCAGAACTGGAGAAAAAGCAAGTTGATGGGAGAGGCAGACTTGACAAGAAGTTGTAACTTTTAAAACCTTTCCCTTCCTCTACTCCTGCAGGATAGCACATAACCTCAAAATAGCTATAGAGCACATACAGAAATTGTTTGGCCGCTGGCTGTGGGTAGCAAAGGCCTTTATCCAAGCCTAATGGAAAACAGACAGGAAAGGCCATTGTCTGTTCTTTGTTCTGTTGCAAATTGTTCAGTTCCCACCAAAGCACAAATCACTATTTTTTTCCTTAAAACTATCATTAAAAGTGGGCCTTTAACCAGCACCAGTCTCAGGTGAATGGAGCAGAGCATATCATTGCTGACTCTCTCTTTGCAGCTGACGCTCATCCTTTATCCTCGAGACTAGATCCAAGTCACCCTTTGGGACACAGAGATGCTAACATGTCTTCTGTCACTTATGCTTAAACATAATAAGTCATATTCTTCCCATGGGCTGTCCCCGGACTGCACTGCTTCCAAAGACAAGCATCATCATCTTATTTTTAGGTTTATTTTGGGGTTACTGTGCAGGCTCAAGAGAGCACACAGAAGTATGAACTTCATAATTCTTCATACTCACGCTAACATTGTTTGTCAACAGGACACGCCAGATCCATCTAGCACAGAAGAGCATTACCCTGAAGGTGCTTTAGTGACCACCTAGTCTTATGCAAGAATATGGGTCAGGTAAAATGGAAGAGGAGAAGCAGGGAAAACATTACTTACAGCCATCTGACAGAAACACAGAGAGTACTGGTTTAGACGGCTTGAAGTTCTCATCTGATATAAAAATATCTCTTTTCCTGTTAAACTACTGTGACAGAAGTATGAACCTTTTGTGGGCACCTCAAAAGGGAAGTGCAAACCTCCTAGAATACTCAGTCATTTGTGCAATCCCCCTGGGAAATACATATACGTGTCTTCCTGACTCATAATATCAGAGATGGTGAAAGGAAGGAAACAGAACACAAATATCGTTAAGGCAGAGCTATAAACTCTTCAGATACTTCAAGTAAAGAGAATGCAACTCTTCTCTCAGTGTTATATACTCTATGAAATCCATGGGATCACAGGCAGCCAAACTGCAGCTTTCCCACAAGGAAAGCTTATATCTATACCTAAACTTCAAGTTATCTTCCTGTTTCAAACTAATCTCCACTAATGCTTACTTTGTAAAAATTTCTTTCCCTTTGAGCTAACATGTCACTGTTTGGAAGCACACAAATAATTTTTTTTAAATACAAAAGAAAATTAATTTGGGGATTCTGCAGATTAAAACCAAAATATGCTTGCTTTTTGGAAAATGAAGATAGCTATTCTTTACTAAGTTGTGGGCAGAAGTCCCAAACTCTGCACACAACTGGTCCGCCCCGAGAAAATCACCATACTGGCAACAGGAGACATCTTAAAAACATAAAGTTAAGTGACATTTTTTGAGCAGGTTTGGTCAGCATGGCAGGGACAAGACACAGGACAAGGCAGTTTGACCACAGAAGGGTTTCCAACCTTTATTGTCTCATCTATATTCCCTAAAGCAGCACTGGCTGCGGCTGACAAGGCATTCAGCTAACTGCACAACTGCACATATCCCTCTGCCACGGCACTCGCATGGTTAACAGTGAGAGTCACTGCTCCAAAACAGCCAGAAGCCATGGAAGGCATTTTGCAAAGCTGAAATTCATATATGCATTTACTTTAGATAAAAGTTATGGTTAAGTGAAAAAAATAAACCCAAAGAGTGTGTTTTAATTTTCTTCAGAGAGAGGAATAGCCAAGAGGGCCACTACTCATACGCCCCTGGAATGCATGGCAGCGGGTAAATTCTTTCTTAACAATGCACATGCTCAAATCCCCCAAACTGGCATTTAACATCAGGGACACTGCCAAAATCCAAAATACTAATGTGGGCGGGGAAAACAGCAGTCAAGGGGTCTGTAATTCTTGCTGAATCTTGACACTGTTAACTTATATTTAAAGAGAGATGCCACTTTTTCCTCACCATCAGTGCTAACCGATGAACTATTCTCCTTATAAAATAGCAAAGCAGGCCACAGACTAAGAGGATGTCTCTGAGTCAGAAATGATCTTCTGGTCATGTGTGTTACCTAGATGCTGACAACCTTGCCTGTGATTGATATTATTATCCTTCATTTTTGTTTAAGAAAGTGGGGAAAGTCCTATTTTTAGTGAAATAACACAGACAGAAGTGTAAAAATAAGCAAAGGGAAAATCAGAGTAATGTCAAGAGCCCCATAGCTGACCTGAATGACCCTAACAGGTTTAGTGCTAGAGCCACAACTAATATCCAAACAAGTCATGAAATGTATTTTCTTAAAAAAATTCAACCTTTTTGCAAAAGGTCAAGATCTATATAGGCATGCATATCTATCTATCTATCTATATATATATATCTATCTCACATATAAACCCCTCTGTGTACACAGAGAGAGAGAAATAAATGCACACGTATCAATAAATAAGATCTTTTTAAAAGTCAAAAACACTGCATGGGAAAGATCTGGTGTGCCTTTTCATGAAGCTTCCACAACATCTGCTTCAGAGGAACAATTAAAAACTATTCCTCAAAGCACATAATGACAGTTTTCCCCAGACTCACACTGGCATTATCACTGTGCTGCAATCCTCAGTTCCTTCAGCCTGGAAATAAGAAAGCTGGGAGCCCTTCTGAATCCTGTTTCTAACCTCTCTCAACCCACAATGGCCTCTAGGAACACATTAAAAGAGAAACAGATTGCTCTGTCTATCCATTATGGGAAGTAAGCAAACATACTTTCAAAAATAAAACAGCACACAAACAACAAATCAGTATTGGAAAAATCAAAGAGCAGCCAAAGCAGATTCTCAATTTAAGGAAGCTATGAAAGTTTTTTCTTAAGTTCTTGGTCTGTTGGATAGGAATAATTGAGCCCTCCTCCTTCAAACTGAAAAGCCTCATCATTCCACAAAAATTTTGAGACATCCACAGTCTCAAAACTCACATCCACAGAAAGCTGTATTTTGACAGACATTGATGGCAGGAGCAAAGATGAAATGTTCTTCAAATGCAGACAAAAAAAAATATGTCTTTTTATTTTTAAGTTCACAATGTATTTATTTCTTCCCGCTGCCTTCCTAACTTCCTCCCACCAAGCTAAGTTGTGTCATCAGGCAAAAACAAAATATTCACACCAGTTAAGATTTTCAGTTGTGAAAAAATTCTGATACAGTGATAGTCCTTCTGATAAAAATAGAAAGCATGACACTTAAAAGAGAAATATCTATTGAGAAATACAGCTGAAAAATATTCTAAATGCTACAGACCCAAAACACTGGGCAACAAGTAGGGTAACTGGTATGAGTTTGGTCCCTTGACAATTATCTATATTGCGCAGCTAAGTTCTGAAAATTTTCTCTTCACACATACATATATATACAGGTATATAGCTACTTACAAAGCGTTATTTTTATTTCTGTATCTATCTGTTAATCAAACTTAGAATCAACGCAAGCCTTTTAAGCAGTTATTAAAATCGTGCATTTGTAGGTTTAAGCATACTTAAATCCTGTCATGTATGCACAACTCTGTACTAAAAGGCCTTGCATCCCACAAAAAGATTGAAACAAAGAGTTTAAAAAAGGTTTCACATACTAATATTAATACATGGTGCATATTCTGAGCAAAATTACAATACAAACTAGATAGATTAATTACCACCTCAAGTGATTACAGACATCCACGAGGGAAAGAGAAAATCCACAGAAGCTTTTTGATTCCCAACTACTGTCCACGTTCCATTAGAACCTCGCTAATATAAACAGTCCTTCAAATATATATGTGTATCCCAAGGAGACTGGAAAGAGTGGACAACCTGTTATAAACTCCAACATGTTCTCACACATATCCCAAGTGGTAGACTCAGAGCCAGGAGGAGACAAAAAGCCTCCATCCTCACACCAGCCAATTCCCAAGTGTGTCTGTGCACTAACCCTCGTGCCGCTGAGTAAACTGTGAATGTCTTAAAACCTTAAGGGGCTGGGGTAGTGTGGGAGAAAAATATTCCAGCAGAATTTCGTTCAAACATCATCCTGACACAAGACAAAATTGCCGTGCTGAGCTGAACTAACCGAAAACTTTTTTAAAATTACAAGCATAAATAGTTTAGCTGTCTCTTTGGTGAGTTCAATGGAATGTACACTAAGAATGTTTACTTGAGATTTGACACAATTACATTTGTGTACAGCTTTTACATCTGTTGCTAATGATATCAAATTATTGATTGTTCACTTTCTTATATTTATTTAAACATTAACTATACACTCAGCAACTTGATGCTTTTCTTTTTTTTCTTTTTTTTTTTTTCTTTTTTCCTGAGAACTTTTTATTTTTGCCTGGCTTCAGTTGTAATTACTTTGATCTTCCAGAGAGTATAATTAATTTACTGTTTATTTATTTCTATGAGAAAGGAAAAAAGTTTGACCTAGGAGATCTATATGTGGCAATTTGTAACAGAATCACATAGCTTATGTTTAGGAAATCATGGTTTAGATTAAGAACCAACCATTTAGTTCCCACTGTTTTATTAAAACAGACATTAGCAGATAATAGGAAACACATTTAACACTGTAGGCTGCATTTAGTTTGCAACGTCAATAAAGTTATTTTGAAGCCCCTTCCTATTTTGTATTTACCACAGCTCATGTGAATTGTTTTTTGTTTTTACTTTCTAATAACCAGATCTAGAGTTACACAAAGATGTGGGTGCTGGTTCCAAAGACACTAAATTATAGTTTTACGCAATCTATCCAGATACAACCCAAAAAACGGATTGCTGCATCATCCATTCACCTTCATGGAAGTCCTTTTTAAAAATTATTATTAAAGGAGTATGTGATGACTGAAGCATGTCAACTCCAGTCACTGATTTTGCACACTAACTGAGCTGTCCTGCAGGAATATCTGGCTGCAGCAAAGAAACAAAACATCAGGAAAACAGAGATGATGGGAAATTGAAACCACTCGAAGTGCAGAAGTCTTCCTGTTTGCAGGGTGTTTAGATTACTGCTCTGAAGTTGCATGACTGTTTATTCTCCATGCACCACTGTACCTGCCACAGACTCTTTGTTTTCTCTCCCACTCATACGGTTGATGAATCAACACTACTTGAACTGCTTTATAGCAGCTTGTGTTTACTTCACACATACCTTAACCTTCCTTTTTCTCCTCCTACTAACACAAATACACTTCCAAACAGCAACGACTGGCTGTGCCTCTGAATAGCACAGATACAGAGTTATCTGGAAGACTCTTCCGGTTTGGATCCTTGACCTTTTGATTGAGGTTTCATTCTGCTTTTACTGCACTTAACAATTTAACTGTGCACTTACTAAGTAAAAAAAAAAAGTAAGAGCGTAAAGAATTCAATGCTCAAAGAATGAAAGAATGTGGAAAACAGCACTGTGCTAGAAACACTCAGAAGCTGTAGTAGCATCTCTGCAGTTAAGAACACTACAGTTAAGGGCTTCCAGTGCCTCTGCAACTGGTACCCTTGCCCAGTTTAAAAAAAAAAAACCAAGAAGAAGAAAAAAGGGAAAGAAAAGCCCATTTCTGTTCTCCCAGAACAGCAAGTAAAAGTGAATGCTGATGACCTCGAAGTTGTTTGATTCCTTTGATTGTTTTTTAACCAAGAGGAAATGTTAAAGCACTTTGAATAAATTCTTTTATTAAGAAACACCATTTAGAGAAAAGAAACACTTCTGAGTCACACAATGGCAATTTAGAGAGAAAAGAAACTATCCAGTTTATTTGGCATGAGGGTAACCACATACTAAAATATCCAAACAACATTTTTACTTCCAGCCTAAACCTTTTAGTAGGTGAAATACAGCATCTCCATTTCCTTGCCTGCATTGTTATTCCACTTCTGCCTGAACAATCTTCCTTCTAGACACAAATAATTTTACCATAGAACATTCCTTTCTTTTTCTCCCTAGTGAAAATCTAATCACTGCACAGCCAAGGCATGAGCATCTTACAGGTATGCTCTGCACAAGCCAGATGTGCAGAGGAAAACCAGATGCCTCAGAACTTGTTCTGATGTTTTCTGCAATTTTGTTTCATGTGTTACTAACTTAAGCAGCAGACTCTTTACGGTATTATTATGCAGATTTCTAGTCTGTCCTAAGGAAACCAAAGAAGCAACCTTTCATAGCTTATGTATGCCAGCCTTTTAAGAGAAAAGACAGCAGACTCTTTTTGAAAGATGCTGATCTTCCTGCATCTAAAAATACAAACGCTTCTCAAGAAGGACATGACATTACCCCATTTCTTCATAATGTTTGTGAATTCTGTTATGATTTTCCTGGCTATTGAAAGGATCACAGACATTAACAACAATAATAGTTTATGACTTCTTTCAGAGAATGAATCTTCCCTTCAGTGGTGTAACAGAGAAAAAAACTAGGAAAAAAACCTATCACAGGATACAGCTAATTTAAAGGGTTGATGGACACTTAGGGAGAGAGGAGCCAGTTGGAATTATGGAAAAGCTTCTGACTATCCTAAACTCCTGCTCAAAGCACATGAGTGTTTAAAAAAAACTCTACTAAAATAAATGGTCCAGTGCACACTTAAGTCCCTTCCCAAAGGAAAGAAAGAATAAAAGAACAAACTACACATGACAGATGCTTGTCGCATCATTTTGTGCACCATTAGAAGGTGATCAGACAGTTCAGTGGTGACAGGGATGAACTTACATAGAAGAATTTTGCTGCCCAGGCATTCCCCACTAAACAACTAATACAATTCCACTGTAGAAAAAAATACAGACAATGGGCTATTTTTATCTTCACTTCAGTGGGTGCAGCACCTTGTTATTTAGAAGTGTCTCCTAACAATCAAGTATTAAATCCTCCACTGGTACACAGATTCCACATGATAAAACACGGCAGGAATACCAGTACACTTTGTGGCATTGGAAACATAGAACAAGGGCGCATGTAACTTAGAAAATCAGTTTTTTAACTTTCAGGAATAACATGCAATTAAAGTAACTTACATCACAATTTAACTTTTAAATCCTGAGACACTAGAACATTTCTTTTTTCAAAATGTTTTAGCTTAATTCAAAACACAGTTGATCTTTCAGCACAGCTAAATAGGATATTTTAAGCATGTTTTAAGTGGCCTGTGTTTTCACGCCAGGCTTGTTTGTAAACTATCAGATTTAATTTCAAATGTGCTGTGACTGTGCCCACTTTGTAGACAAATTCACTAATATTGTTATAGCTTATTATCACTTTCACTTAAAGCAAATAATCTCAAACTGTCAGCAGAAGTTCAAGACCTTGGAAAGTAACAAAAGATTCAATTTACCTTTAATCTTCTTGTACTTTTTGTACCATCTTCCGAACTCCTGGCACTTGGTTGCTGACACATTGGCATAGTATGTACTATTTACAATGGATGAAATCATACTCTGGAAGTACAAAAAGAGACAGAAAGTGATTTAAAATATCTTCCACAATTAGAAATATTTTCCAGGGACAGTGAATGACATGGAAGATCATCCATTTGTGACTCCAAAACCAAAATTACTGTTTGGTAAGCAAAAAAATTCGGTTTTATTCTCTATTCTATATTCCAATCCATAAATAAAATTACAAAAGAATAGTTATTATTTTGCATAATTATGTAAAAATTATGTAACAATTATTACGGACCTAAACTGAGACCTGCAGCTCAGGCTGGGGGGGAAGTTCTGTTTTATTTTGTATTTGTGATATTAGAATATCTAAACTTTAGTTGCATAATAACAGGCAGCACCATGCTGGGGAACACATGCTCACTGCACCTTGGTGAGAACAAGAATGGTTTAGGAACCAGATCCTAAAGGTAAGATTAGATGCTCCAGCATGCATAATCCAAATAATGCTTTTCAGATGTCTCTGTTCTGCTTCCAAATGCAGCAAGACCACACAGCCAAGAACTGGAGAACATCCGTGCTACTCGCTGCAGAACAACAGTTAGGCAAATAAGTTAAATTAATATAATTTATAGAAACGTGTGATTAGCCCTCGTGTGAAAAATCACCCAGAAGACAAATTAGCAGTTCCATTCAGAGTGAAGGGAACTACACATACTACAACACAGAGCAGTCAAAACCCTCAAAAAAGCTCAACAGAAATGAAGTATCACTTGCCTATCCAGCACCCCTCCCACTCTGCAAATTGCCCCAAGCGACTCCGTACAAGCAACTGAAGCAGAGAGGTGCAGACTGGTTTTGCAGAACCCAGCACCAATAAAAAGGATATTTTATATCTGGGATGCTTCTGCCCATCAGTGGCAAACAGCCTGATGACTAGTAATTCTTTCTTTCTCTTTTTTCCCTCCCTTCATACATGCTCTAGAGGAGGCATCAATTTTGCTCTCTTTTTCCCCTCTCTGAACTCTTCCAGGGTCAAATCATTCCCAGCACTTGTACACTGCCAGCAAGGAAATACAATCTAACACCACTAACACATAGGAGTCAATGCACCTTCCCCAGAAAACACGTTTTCCTTATGCCCTCCTTCCTCACTTACGTCAAAGCTCAGAAAAAGCCCTGGAATGTTGCACGACCTTTCTGCTCAGAGATGAAAGAGCAAAGATGATCTCACAGCTCCAACAAGCTATTTACCATAGGTTCAAGCTCTGGCCCATGGGCTCCTGAAGACTCCTGTGCAAAATGGGATTTTGGCCATCTCTGGAAAGCTACAAGGCTTACACATTGGCTCACTCAATTTTAACAATGCTCTAAAAGCAAAAACATCCCTGCCCTCTTCCAGGTTTATCCAGCCTTCTACTCAATTCACTGCAATATCACAGGACTCTGGCTGTTCCTAACTCTTGAGCTTTAAGGACTTAAAAATGTAAGCAAAACTAAGAAACTTTATATAACTGGGTAGCACAGATTACTTTCAGTTTCCAACAGGTAATTTCACTTTCAGTAAAGAGGCTCTTCCAACTTTTCACTTTTAACTTTTCCACTCAAAGGGTGCTATGGTGCACTGCAGTAAAGTCTGAAGGCTATGAAGTAAGAGCCTTGTTAAGTAGCAGCTTCAATTTCTAAAACTGAGGCTCAATTTTCTAATTAAAATCAATATTTTGAGACATAAACCTAGCATTGTGGCAGTCAGCAGCAATTCCCTGCCCATAAATCCTCCCTTGCTCTACAGCATTTTAACAAGCAATAGAATTCTGAAAGCCTGATATGGCGATAGCCTCTGCTGAGGAAGGATTTTGAACAAAGTCGAGCTTGAGATAATGTGGGTTTTTTTAACAACACTTTAGTTAAATTTCCAGTCACTAAGGAAGGGTGAGGAAATTGTTTAACTCTGTCTACATATCAGTTTGGGGTTTCCTGGGTGTTTTCTCTCCCTCAAATCCTCTGGTTCTACAAGAAATCAACATTCCTGAAATTGTGGGGCTATTAAATATCACAGAATATATTAACCCATTAACCTTTATTTGAGAAAGTAAAGCTTAAACTAAATAGTAAAATCAAACAGTAAATCAACCACTGGTGAAAAATCCCAGGACAGGTTCTCTTCAACTGCTTGAAAGTAGAGCAGGCAAAAGAACCATAACAACTTTCAAACCACATATCCTCACTATTAAGTGCAAAGCAACCCTAGGGGTATTTCTGCTAGGAATCTTGATAAGTCTGCATAAAGGAAATATCCATTTAGAAGAGTGGCAAAAAACCCCACTGACTAATTGCAAATTTCTAAATAATGCACAATATACCTGGGAAAATCCTTAAGGAAGAAACAGATTCTGTTAAACAGCAGATACGTTTGGTACGTGTGTGGCCATGACAGCCATGTGGAATGAAAACTACTTAGACCAGGAGCTAAGAAATGCCCACACAAAGAAAAGCCGGTGCAATAAGTTCAAGGAGGAAAGTATGGGATGTGCTCACATCCCAAGAAAGCTCGCTCCAGCAGAGACAAAATGCATGGTCAGCGCTGAAATGAGTTACATGAGACACAGGAAAGACAGAAATCTCTATGAAAAGATGGAAATGCTGAAATAATTGGATTTCTTTCTGCCACACGCACTCCCCCCACCGAACCCTCCTTCCTCCCAGCTTGGTTAACTGGGATTTATTTGTTTGAACAGGAGCTGTATGCTAAGGGTAGCTAAACTGCAGACATGTAATACACCTATCACAAAAAAACAGAACAATTTTAAATCAAAGTGAATGATTACATTTCCCATTAGCAGCAATCAGAATCCCCATCTGGGCTTCATGGAGAGCTCGGGCACCGAGAACCAGAGACGGAGCTCCGTCGCTGGTGGTAGCGGGGGCTCCCCACACTGCCCCTCTCCACTTCTGTACCTGAGACACTGTGAACACATTAATAAACAGCAGCATTTACTCTGCAGTTTGACTCCTGAGAGACCACTCTGCAATTTGCTGCTGTCAATAATATATTAACCACAAGGGGGTTGTAATGACATTTCACATTTGGCACGATATTTTTTTAAAACTGATTTGGGAGAAGGAATTGTATTAGAGGCATATTCAGATCATGGTAATAGACAGATCCTATACAACCTTCCATTGTATCTTCTGCATTTTGTGAGCCAAACCAAAAGGAACTGAAACTTCTTATGGCAATAATAATATTAATAATAATAATAATAGTAATATAGGCTGCATTCTGCAGTCTCAGTTCAAGGGTTAGTCACTACTTGGATCTGTGCTTAAAAGTAAGCAAACTCAGTTTTCTACAGAAGGATCTCCTTTCAGTTTTTGTCCACTAAATAAATATTGGGGCAAGGATTTTTGCTGCTACAGTTCTGCCATCAGTAATTTTGTAAATACTTTTCAGACTGAGGCTATAGAAGGAGTAAACCAACTGCATCATTTCCACCTGGTAGGTTTTGAAACTGAAGTGGGAGGAAAAGGACCCAGACAACAAATGAATTCTGCATATGAAATGATGCCTAGTTTAGTTATACTGGATGCTGAGGAAGACTGGGCAGAGACAGCCATATGCTGCAACCATCGTTAGCTGACCAGATTCCACAGATATTCTATTTCAAGAAATTAAACTTAAACTGTGTGAAAAGAAAAATACTTTCATATTCAATGCGTATTCAGTGGTCTGTGTATATCTGGAGTCACTGTTACTCCTTGGGTAAATAAGGCAAGTTACATGGTTTTTCCTTACACAGCCTTTCCATCCCTGTTAGTTCTGCAGATCCCACGTGGCTAAGGAAGATGAGGAACGTAACTCCTGCCAATTGCAGAGATCTAAATTCTGCTCTGTATCTCACCTCTACACTTTCCCTGGAGTTGTAATCATAACACAGCAAGGCAAAATTGTGGTGAATAGAAGGAATTCTCTTGGTTCATGCAGACTTTGGATCACAAATCACAGGATGAACATACAGTGCAATGCAAGACAAGCAACCACGGGAGAGAAAATGTTGGATGCAGTCTAGCAAAACAACGGATTTTTAGCAAGCAGGGATTACTGATGTTTTGCCTGTTGAAAGATACAATCAACAGATTAACCGCTGATTCTAAAACAGGTTTTAGAAGGCAATGTCTTTTTCACGCCTAGCAAAGTTACCTGGTCTGGGTGCTGAAGTGTTATTCTGTTTTTTCTGAGAGGCAAGGAGGACTCGGTCATGAAAATTTTATGAATCTCTCATTATGACAATCTGAAGTACAAGTAGAGCTCATGACATCTGTAGGAACCTGTGTCTTAGTGTCTTAGATATGACATCACTGCCGATTATAAAGCAGCCATGGAGAACGAGACTGAGTTTTTGTTCTTTTTTTAACATAATTACATATACATTTTTTTGTTGCTGTTTTCTAGAAATTGGGGCACAACTGTTAAAACTGCATACTTTCTGTTATGCTTGGAAGCTGATGAGAGTTACCTATGGGTTAGTGGGGAAGGCAAGCCTCTGCTAGTGGGAAGAAGCCACTCAAATCTTGCACTTGAAGATCATTAGCCTATTACAAAAGGTTCAGATAAAAATCTAAATAAAGAATGTACATCTTTCTGCAAACAAACCAATTCACTCACAATTTCCACCTGGCAACCCACTGAGAAAACATGGTATATACTCTTTATTATATTAATTAGAATTTCTCCTTTCTAACGAAAACAAGAAATTTGTTTGGTATTTATGGAACTGTTTAGTCTAGGCTCTCTACTAAACAAATACGAGCTTCAGTTCTTGCAAATCTTTCTTTCTCTAAGCCTGTTAAAAGCACTGACCTGTGAGAGAGGGCATTCTTTGGCTAATGTGCTCTGATTCATCTCTTTGAGCAGTTCCTTTAAGGCATTGCGAACTGTGGCATGGTTCCACTGCTCTGCTGGCAAGTCTTCCAACTTTGAACAACTGTTAAAACAGAAAGCAAAAGTAGATAGAGATATCACCTTCACAGATGCTTACTTTTTGCATACAAGTGCCATAGAACTTTAAGCAACAAGCACAACCTTGGAGTTTCCTGCTTGGCCAGCCCGTCAAGGTGTTTCTCCCCTCTATCACCTCCCCATCAAGCATGATTACCAGAAGATATGCAGTTCAACACATAGCAGCTAATCCTCCTATGGTATTATATGTGTGCATAACCATTCCCTCTGGGGCCTGATGGAGAGCAAAGAAACTGCATAAAGCAAGCCCCAGAAATGGCTGGATAAAGCCATACTCTCTAGACAAAGGTACTCCTGCTGGGATAGAAAAATAAACATATTCGCTGTGCTGCCACTAACAAAATCCCTAAACAGCAAGGGCCCTCTTTGTGTGGAGGCAAGACTTTGAAAAACTAGTTAAATTTTATACAGGTTCTTATACTGCCCTTATCACTGAAGTATCCAAGAGCCTTTCAGAAACACATTAAGCCATATGCCCAACATCTGTCACATGTAGTTGATTCTCACTTTCATTCTACAAGAACTGCATATGTAGTGAAGCTTTTGTCTTCA
Organism: Cephalopterus ornatus; assembly: GCA_013396775.1. Taxonomy (NCBI): domain Eukaryota; kingdom Metazoa; phylum Chordata; class Aves; order Passeriformes; family Cotingidae; genus Cephalopterus; species Cephalopterus ornatus. Next base: position 202,650 of record VZRE01012605.1, read on the forward strand.
CGTGACTTGTGCCTCTTTTAATTTAACAAGCTTATGGTTTGTGTCTACACGCACAGGGACAGACCCGAGAAGCACATCAAAAAGCTGGGAGAAGCTTGTCACTGCCATTTCTACCAGAGAGAATTAATGGATGTTCTCCAATCAACCTCTGAGGCAGTTCTGCCTCTGCCCTTACAGCCTGGCTTGTCCCTCAGAGCCGGACGTTCAGCTGTGCTTGAGGAGTTCAAGTAGTCAGTGATCACCTTTATCTCGAAGTCATGGGCTATCTTTTACTTACATTGCATCCAGGCATTTTGAAGATAAAGAATGAGACCTTAATCTTGGATTGATACTCTTCGCTAATACAGATGTGACAATAGGCTAGAGGGACTCCTGGTAGCTCACACGTCCAAGGAAATGAGTTACTGCACTCCAATTTCATAGCAGCTATAGTGTCTAGGTACTTTTTTTACAACTATGTAGCAGAGATGCGGTCTAGCTGAAAAATTATAACTATATAAAACCAAGGAAAGACCTGTTCATGGGAATTGGAAACATCAAGCAGCATCAGAAATATAACAGGAAAGAAATGTTCTTGTCTGGAAGTTTAATGTCAGTGAGGCACCAACTACTTGCAAATTCTAAATTGAATTGAACAGTTGGAGGGTATGTACCTGCCACCAAAAGGACACACACGTGTCCCTGTGGACCCCTCTTCTGTTCAAGCCAGACCTTCAAAGAATTGCTGGCAATTTATTCCAGACTTATTTTTCACTCTTTCCTCTGGCATGTCCTGGCCATACAGCTACAGCAGGCTGTGCAATGTAGGCTTACCAGGCATGACCAGAGTATGCCATGCACTGCAAGGGACCTGTCACACCTCCTTACATTAGTAACTATTTGAGAACTCTTCTGAAGGCCAATAGAAAGGAAGAGGAAGAAGAAAAGGCTGGGGGGCGGCGAGGCGGAAAGAGGGAGGAAGGGAGGGCAAATAAGTGTAAAAGTGGAGTGAGCTTTTGCTTTGCTAATCAGCACTAGTACTCAGGGAAGGAAAATATTTTCCAAATGCCATATGCAGCTGCAGTGACATTTTCCTTCCTTGTCTTCTTTTTGCTGGGAAGACCACCGGAGAAAAAAGAGAAAAGTCAAAAAAGCTCCCCTCCCCCTCATCTCAGCAACTGGCAGTGGAAGACTTGGATTCTCACAATGCAGGCCCTAGAAAAAGGCAAGGAGTTTATTATTTGATACAATTAGACCTTAAGAATCCATTAAATTAGGGACTGTCAGAAGGTCTGCCTTTAAAGCCCCATAAACTTGATTGAGTTTCTGCCCTTCCCCTCTCTGCTACCATATTGCTACTTCAGAAAACATACAATATCAGTTGGAACACACACCAAAAAGCTGCCAGGTGACCCACCCTTCTCTTCATTTTCTTTTCATTTCATCAAAAGACCTGAAATTAATGAAGACAGGATGTGCTAATCTCTGTAGTAATGCTGTAACCGACAGAGCAGCTCAGAGAATAGAGAAGGACAGATGTTCAGAAACACCCACCTTTGTAATTGGATTTTCAATGTCACAACATGATAGACATCTTGTAGCATGTCGGCTACTGTCGCATCTGGTGCATCAGTCACATAACTGAGAGGGAGGGGATTCCACCTCCCAAGCTTGATTATTCCTGAAAAGAAAACAAAAAATTCATACTTTATATTTTACCGGCCATTTACTAAACCCTTTGATAACATTGTTTGTTCCCAAGATTCAAGATCTGCCTTGAGGTTTATTGCACTCTTGCCCAGAAAGATGTGTTCTGCTGACTCCTGAAACAAACAATGGAGAAGAGCAGGAATAGATTTTAAATTCTTAAGAGACAGTGGCTGACATGTTCCTGGCTCTTAAATTACTTCAAGGAAGCACAGGAGACTTCCTCCCTTCACATCTTTCATCAACCCACTAGAGCCTAGTTCTCTAAGTTAAAATAAGCTTTAAATACTCTCTAGTCCTGATTTTTCAGTCTACAAAAATCTTTCAGTAAATAAATGCATTACTTTTGACTTGAACAGGAAAATTCCTATGTGTGGGCTTTCAGCACACAGTTAAAATCTAAGCATGGTATGATTCCCAGTGGATGGATGCCACTGGAAACCCATGAAGTAGGAAGAGTTCAGTCCCAGATACAAGTTGCACTATGCAGACGGTTGCTTTTCTTTGTGAAAAAAACAAAACCACCCAAAACCAAATAACTGTGAGCTGCTGACCACAGATCCAAAATAGAATTTTGGGGGCGAGGGAGAATGTTCTAAGTTCTATTTCTACTTCTGTTCATTCTTTAATAGAGATCATCACCTCTTCTGGATGAGCTTGTCACAAAGTCTGTAAACTTGGATGGTAAACCATTTGCTGCAGAGGTATTATTTCTGTTTAGACAATTGCAGAGGGCCCACCCACACCAAAAACAATGACTAACACCCAGGAATGACTTCCAGGAAGATACCAAACAAAGAAAGCCACAGTGCCATTTTACATGACAGCAAAGCAGTTCAACCTTGTTCTGCACTGCTGCCACTACTGCTTTTATTCTCTCCTTCATCATGTTCCCATTGCCCTGCTGTTCTGCTCACTTAACTTTCCTCAGCTCAGCCCTACAAGATCCATTCTCCAATTTAAACTGATGCCTTTTGGGGTTTCCTTACATACTGTTGAATCTTGGAAAAGACATCCATAAACTCAACTGCCAGAAAGACCACTAACACACTGATACAGGAGAAAACTATTTCTTCTGCAATAACAGGTGCACGAAGAGCTCTTCTTGAGTATCTTGGAAGGATGCTGTGATGCCAAGAAACTTCAGCTCTGTTCTCCTCACTTTCTACTCCCAGTTCTTCACCAGCTCTGGAACTATCAAACCGAAATAAATGACACCAGCTTTTTATCCTGATCTCCCAAACATGATCATAAAGTAAATACCACGCTGAAACAACAAAACAAAGCTTCTTGCACAGAGACAATAACAGAACACAATGAGCCCATGAAGTACCTGCTGTGGGATATTTTTTCCCCTACGCAAATTGAAGAGGGAATAATTTTAGTACAACTCCTTTTCTGTAGCACTTAAATCTTTGCATCTACCACTGATGTACTGCTTTGCAAGGCATTCTGTCAGCACATACTGAAAGAAGCGGGAAGTGACCTAGTTCATCCTCAGTGGCACAAAGTTTCACTGTAACATACTGGTACAGACAGGCTAATGTTTCAAGAGCAGATCAGAAAGCTTTCGTCAAGGAGAGATATTGTCCAAATGAAACAAAAAGTTACTAAGTGTTGCTTGATATCCAATGCTTGAAAATGGGACATAAACAGAACAAAAACATTTAAATGATGCACTGTTTCAGTATTAAGATTTAACAATCTGGTGCTGAATATGCTGCAGTATAAATAGTGCCTAGACTCGGATCCAGTAGAGTAACACACAGCACTCATTCACAGCGCCGTATGTCTCCAGTGCTGGTTCCTTGAGTCATATTCCACTTGCCAAGAAAAGCTGTTTTTCTTAAGGGGATAGTTTACTTAATGTTATCTCTGGTGACAACAAGAAATGCATATAGTACAGCATATATTAGTCATGAAATGAGCATCAAGGGTCCACTGAGTGAAATACATGCTGGGAAAACACAGTTTAGCTGCTGACTTCCTTCACCCCCTTCTGCTATATAATAATTTAAAGCAAAATCACCTAAAAATCCAGAAATCTATACTGGCTTCACAGAACACTTGGCTTCCTATGTTTAACCACGCCAAATTTTCATGTAATTGAAAAAATAAGCATCATATGTGCCCCATAAGTCACATCTAAATTGGTAATATTTTACAAGAGGCTTTACTTTTCATTCAATTAAGGAAAGCACTCAGAGAGCACACCATCTGCAACTGCTCAGGCCTGGCAACACTGGCAAGGGACAAAGAGATGCCTGGGGGGGGCACCGAAGCTACTAAAGGTGTCCCCAAACTAAAAAAGTTTAAAGAGAAAAACCCCAGTGCAGCCAGAGCACACTCTGGGAAATAGTATGCAAATTGCTTTACAGGAATGTCTGCTACTACTGGAAGGTAGGTAGATTTTCTTTTTTTTTTGGTTCCCCTTAATCCTCCTCTACAACTGGAGAGGAAATTGTTTTGGCTGGATTTAAACAAACACAGGTGTTACCATAATGCTCGGTGCCTCTGCACGTTAACACCTGCTGCGCGTCCTTTACTCTGTGTTACAGCGCTGCTGATGTCCGCTGTTTTTTCAGCCGGTGTGATGTGACGTGTGAAATACTTTTTCCAGAGCACATTAAGCTGGTCCAAACCATAGCCAGAAGCCATGGTTTCCATTCAGCTCCTCAGCAGACTTCACAGGTGCATATTTCACAGCACCAACACCGTACTTAAGGAAAACTCTTGGGCTGTGACTGGGAAGATGATGCCAGCTTGTTGAGCAAACATCTTCTCCACATGCTAGAACACATCTCCAAATGACTCCTCAGTAAAAACTGAGTGGACCAAAATTTGCCCCCTAAAAAGGTCCCTTCTCATCCAGGACTGAGTGTTTCCAGTATAATAGCAACTCCAGGATGAAAACAGCCTGATAGCAAGGGGTCACTTCAACATACACATTTTTTATTGTTCTTCATACTGACTCCAAACAGTACAGCTCAGGATTTTAAAGAAATCACTTTAACTGGCCTGGCTGAGCTTTTATCCTACCACAACTGAGGCTTGGGAGTGGGGACAGGAATGAGCAAAGGTCACTGTGTTATTAATGAATATACTACTGCTCTGGGAGTATCACTCCTCTGCCAGCTCCAGACCTTCTCAAAACTATGTGTGGATAATGCAGAGCAGATCAGACTGCTCAGGAAATCCAAAAACACATCTTTCCTGGGATTCCAAAACTTGTCTGTTAATGAATTTGGTTCTCTTTCCTGTATCAGTAGGGACTTTTTCCTGTGAGAGTTTTTTGAAGAGAAAGTTCGACAGATTTCAATGCTTGCACACACTCAGAAAATGACCATACACTAGAACAGATCCCAGGAACTCATCTAGAAGTGGCTCAATGCAGCCCAGGCCAGTTAGGCAATTAGAGACAATAAAGAGACCAGTTTTCTCAAAAGATTTTTTTTCAAAACTATTTCAGAAGAGATTTTTTTATTGACACTGGCTGTTGGTTTTTTAACAGCATGTACTTCTGCAGTCAGGTCTTTTACTAAGTTTAAGCCTCAGCTTCATCAAAATGGAGACAGGGAAAAAGGGCAGAGTAACTTAGTTTGAAATTTTCATAACTCCCTTTACTCACAAGAAGAGCAGTGGGCAAACTTCTACAAGCTCAAATGTCAGGTTTGCACATAACAACCACTGCAATTCACTGCTGTCATTCCACTTAGGCCGGTGATGTGGCACCCTGACAGGTTGCTTCCAATTGAATTTCATTTAAAATGCAGCTCCTTTGGAAAAGAAAGTGGTAACTATGCAAGTGAGAGCAGAACACCACATTGAGCAGAAGCCTCGACCTGCTACCTCATGGCTGACCTCTCTACTGAGCAGAACTCACCACAGGATCTTCATGAGCTTTTTTACAGTATCACCTGAAAGAGTGATGCATCTAAAGCATTGGGATTATTCCTGGAACTTCATCCTAGTGAGATGGGAACTGAATGGGTGCAAGGCTGGGGCTGAAGAAGACTTCCAGAATAACTACTTTCATCAGGAGCATAAACATCAAAACACAAAAAGCTGCTTTCTAGAAAAATACAGCTAAGCTGACAATTCCTTTTCATTATTATGTAGCTTATACTGTCCCATAAAAATTATTTATCTATATGGGCTAGAAGCCTCATTTGTCTTCGCAAAAAGAAAGATAGCCATCACAGTACACTCATTCTAAGAATGCCACATCTGGAGTTTAGAACATATCATAGTTTAGCTACAACACTTCGTGGTCATAAACAGAATGAGGCCTGGGTCCTGCATCTCCTAGTCACCTGCACAGGTAACTTTTAATCTGGATAGCCCCATAGTAATTACTGAGGTACCTCAGGTATCCTTCAATACACCACTGCTGTAAAATCGAACTGTTAAAATAGGGCATTTTCCAAATTCCTTTTTGCAGCTACACAGAGCAAACAGGACCAGAACATGCCTTATCATGTCACTGGCTCCCTTCAAACTATTCCCTTCTCCCACCATGATTATACTCCTGATTTCACCTTTCACAAGTTATGAGCCTACCTGAGTTACATCTTAAATGGATACTTGTAGTGTTAATGCAAATGCATACACAGGATTAATGCAATTTATTTAAAATGCTAATCTGCCAGGGTTAAAATTAAGTCATGAGATCAAATGAAGGACATTTTGGAAGTTCCTATTAGCATCACCACACCCTCCTCAACATTTTTTCTGGAGACAGAAAATAAATTATGAGTAATACATGCCCAAATACATACAGAGAGGGAAAGAGAAGGAATTTTGTGTTCTTTGGCTAAAGGGGAAAAAGGAAGGATAGCAGAGAATACTGATTGCTTACTGATTGTTAAGAAAAGCAGTTGTTAACACTAACCATACAATTTGAATCCCTGATGCACCACACCAAAAACTCCCATTTTCCACAGCCTAAGCAAATATAACCTGCTGAGACTCATACAGGGTGAGGTGTTCAAGCAGGTGATTGCTCTCCTTGTGGACTGACGGACGCAGCCAGGCTGAAAACTGGGGAAGTGCAAAGCCTGTTTCTTACATTACAGCTCCACGTTCACTAACGTTGCAGGCTGTAGCGGAACAGCTACATCCAGCTCAGACAAGAACATGTGCCTGTACGGCCAGACTCGGCACAGCACGGTGTCTGTGTGATCTTCAGAAAGGCAGAGGGAGCAGGCAGTACCCAACCCAGCATGAGATCTCCTGGGCTATATTTACTACTCCAAAATATACTGAGCAAGTTTGAATCTGAAGTGTTGTACCAGACCACAATGGCTCACGTTGCTGTGGGGTTCCAGAGCTCTATTAGGTATCCTAGGATTCGCTTCCTTGCATTCCAGGGATTCCAGGATCACAGCCCAAGAGAGCTGGACTGCAAACACAGGGCTGGGTGAAGAACACCACCACCATTTGCTGCTGCCTTGTGAATTCAATCAAGTAGTTTTGATCAAACATCTTACTTTTTAACACCTCTTATCAAATCAACACAACAGACATTCAGAAGAAACTGCAGATGAACATTAGCACCCCAATACTTCTGATTCCTTTTACAACTCCAACGAAAGACCTCAATGAGACATGCAATAAAAGCTCCACTTCTGGGACCATCAAGCCATTTCTCTATCAGCCACTACTGCAGGGCTCCCTACCAGATGGGAAGGCTCTTGTGATACTGATTGCATCTGGTTATCCTCTCCAGAAGCATCTTGTCCCTACGCTTTAGCATGTAATTTTCCTTTGTTCAGCTGTGCTTTGTTACAGAAATTAAAAACTGCCTGTCCCATGTAATAAGTACATAGAATTATTTATCCATAAATCAGTTTGCAGGAAATCACTACCCTGCAGTACATAATAACTCAGCCTGTGTTTCTAACCTCTACCCTGGCTGCCATATATCATCAAACTGTAACAACATAAAGCCATAATTTGTAGCTATTATTGTTAATCCAGCAAAGGGAATGACTTTTCAAGCAGAAAGGAGAAAAATGCAACAGGAAAAATTAGAAGAAAAAAAAGACTATATTAATTTTTGTATTATATTATTGAGCTGCCTTTTCTATCTCTTTGGGAAATTTAAAAAAATATTATGCTGCCTTTGCCCATCATTATAAGGGTGCTCATATTATCCTACTGAATTTCAGTCAGTGACATATTGGGGCAAAAATAATCAGCATAACCCTCCCCTGTACTTCTAAAGCGCCTCACATCAAAGGGTCCCAATACACTTTAAAAACATTAATTGGACTTTGCAACAACCCTGTGAGATAGACTATATTATGTCAATTGGCATATCGGTGATTTAGTGATTGAAAGCACACAATGCACATAATCCTATGTTTACGCCAATACAAAAGAATCCCCCTCCTTCCTCGTTTCAGTCCATAATAAATAATTCAGTGAGAGAACAGGAATAAACTATGTGATTACACTGTGATGTACACATCCACAAATCAACAGGAACACCCACACTCCCTGAATGATGAACACTCCACCCCAGCTCATGAGACTTGTGCAACTTCAGGGCTCTGCACAAAAGGGTGACTTTCACCCAAGGGGAAAGCACAGCCGAGCTACCCAAAGCTCTGGCAGCACAAAGCCCCTTGTACTGCTGTCGCCGGAAGTCTTCACTTTTGCTGTTTTAACATGCTGTCACAAACTCTGTGTACCATAGTTTACAGAATGAAATTTTGTGCTGCAACAACACGACTATGAGCTGGTCAATTTAAACACTCATATCTAGACTTTTTGGCTTGCACTTCTGTATCAATACACAGACTTGAAAACAGATTAAGCATTTTCATTATTTGATATATATATGATATATATATATTTGTATGATTATATATCAGAATGTTTATAGAAACATGAGCGTGATTATCAAGAGGAAGACTGTTAGTGTTACAAGGTTTATGTACTTCAGAGTACATTCACAGATGAAAATTGCTTTGATACATGAAGCTTGGTTTGAGTTTTCAATTTTTTGAATGCTAGTATTGCCCATTCCTTTCCTCCAGCATGACTGTACTCAAGTATTTGCCTTAAATAACATACACTAAACAGTTTGATGCCTTGTAATTCTACATATCAAGTTTACATTTTACAGTAAAAAGATTGTGCCTCATGTAATAGATGCTGCTTCACATTTGGGAAACGTTATATGAGGACCCTGACTTTTATTAGATTAATTTAATATAAGCACTAAGTTACTAGACTAAATTAATAAAGATCTTCTTAAAAAAAAAAAAGAAAGAGGGGGAGAGACTGAGAGCGAACAGAATGAACCCACAAATTAAATAAAATTTTCTGGAGCTTGTTATTTTGGAAGCCTTTATTTAATTTTCCAACCCCCTATTCTGTTTGGAAAAAAAAGTAAATAATTAGTAAGGAAACGGGAAAAAAAAAGGTTGATGTTATTTACTTCAGGGGATTATTTTTAAAATATGATAGAACAGGAATACCACAAATAAATAGAAGGGCGAGGAAGCAAAGAAAATACTATCTATTAAAAAAACAAAACAACAGGCCATTCATTTCAGGGTTGGACTCGATGATCCTTCTGAGTCCCTTCCAACTCAGAATATTCTGTGATTCTGAAGGTTTTTTAACATTTTCTATATTACTTTTAAAACTATCGCCTCCATTGACAAAAACCACATTTAGTCCTGCATAACATCTCTCTTTTGTCATTTTTGGGATAAGTCTGCACTTACCTTGGACAGCAAGAATACGAATAAAGAGAGAAAAGTCCTCTTCTTTCTTTTGTCTGAGAAAGAGAACCACTCCCCTAAACATCACTCCCATGGCACGAATACAAGGCCTTTTCAGTCATGACAACTCATGACAGAAAGGCTACTGGATCCAAGATATTAAGCAGCTCTTAGGAGGTGTCTTTCATAACCCTGTCAGCCTGGAGCTCAGCCTCACCCTCCACCAGGCTGCCCTCTCCTGAGAGGCACCATCACAATGAGGCTACTTTTCTCAGCAGTATTATTCAGTAGCCCCAACACCCGTAGGATTGCAGCACCCGCTCCATCACTAACATCAGCCCCACATAACACCCAAAGCATGGCACTCTCCCCAGTTTTGCAAGAATTTACTGTTTTTTGGGCAACCCGTACTCTTAAGATCATTCCCAGCTCAGTCCTGGGACACCTGAGCTTGCTCAGCTGCACAGGTGCACAGGCTGTGTCTCCTCCCGGGGAACAGTGGCTGCTGGATGCCTTTGAAATCCAGACCAGGAGTGTCACAATTCAGCTCATTCCCTGATCAAACAGTTTTCTTAGCTGCTCCCATGCCTGGAGGTTTGCTTGGTCGTCTTAAAACCATGTATGTTCCTTTTGCTTTGGACAACAGCTGTCTCTCCTCCAGTCTCGGCCTCCCTGGCAAAATATGCGGCTTCTCTGCCATCCCAGCCTGGCACCAGGATCTGTCTATAATTTTAGTGCCTCCCAAAGAGCCAACATAGGCAGATACTGCTAGTGGAGACCTGTAACGTACTTCCACCTCAGCCTTACAGACTGAGAATTGGGGCTTTAGTGTATTTGCCTCAGTTGCTAAGGAACATGAATGCAAGTGTACTCAACAGGTGGTGCTTTTCTCCACTGCTCGTGCTCTTCAACAGCCACAAACAATGCCCAAATCATCTTGTCCCAAATTTTGGAGCCTTTGACCATATTGCTACCTCACTACTTACAGGGGGCTGCACAGAAGTAAAACGACCAGAACTTTACACAAACATTTGCTGTCCAACCCTCCTTGTCAGCTTTTTGCCAGCCCAATGCCACCAACACAACCTGCTCCACAACACCTCCAGCAAGAAAAGGGCATTTGGGCAGACAGCCTTTGGTCCCCACCCTCCAGAAGCCTTTATCAGATTTTATATGATGTTTTTGAATGGATAAGAAGAGAGGTAGAAGATGTTTTCCTTCTCTGGGGAAAAACCTGCATCTGTTTTTACAAAGATGCCAGTGCCCCAAACTCCTTCAATTCACCCAGCTTCAATGCTTGCCTATAAGCTTCACATGGAAAGACAGTCCACTGAGCAGGAAAAGCAGCACAATAACATGGAATTGCAGATAAATACATAAAACACTGCTAACAGGACATTGGGGAGGATAATAGGCTTAGAATTAAGCCTACAGACATTGTTTGGCCTTGTATGAATCTGAATATCCTGCCTACTCACAGCAACAGCTACAGAGAGCACAGAAAGTCTGGCTCAGACTGCAGACACACAGTAGCCAACTATCTTTGTGTTGAGTCAACTACAAGTAGATTTGAAAATTCATGGGTCTCAAGTCCAAAGAAAAATAAGGGCACACAGCATGCTGTGCTGCACAAACAAACCCCTAAACTGAATGCAGATTCAGATTCTGGCCTATGTAGTTTAACAGCTTAATCTCTTTAGTTTAAGATTTGTGTCTTGGGGCTTTCCTTATGCTGTATAAAGACTAGCAGAATGTTTTTTTCACTAAATTACTACTTTTGGCTTGCCTTCTGTCTTTTCTTTCCTCCCACCAGACATTCAGTTCTTGACTTCCATGAGAAAAAAACAACATGAACAACTGAAAAACTAGTAGGACAGCATCTAACTAGCAGGATAGAAAAGCATGTATTGCTGAGGAAACAGAGGGATTGAAGACTTTGCTGATAACCTCAAACAACTGCTTCCACTAATTCAACACTAATGCAGCATGTGAAGATCCAGTTGCTGTTATCTTTGCAATTTGACTCAGAATTCCTCTGCTCTCTGTAGCTGCCTTACTTATAAGATTCCTACAATGTTCATAGGCTTGATCACAGTATCTTTAATTACATTCAGTTAAGAACTAGATCCACCATGAAGCAGTTAGCGAGGGAGGTAACACTTGCATTCTAGCATTTTTATATTAAAAAATTTTATGGAAGCAAAACTATCCATGTAAATGTGCATGCACACATATATTTAAGAAAATGCAATAGACCTAAGACTGAGGGTTTGTTGATATTTAGGCTCAGGTCTCACTCACAGCTCACAAACAGGTAAAAGGTAAGGGATTAAACCTTACCCTTCCCTTACAAATGGATAGATTCAAGAGAGAAAGAGAATAGTATCTTTAAGGTTTCAGTATTTCTTTTCAAAATACATTTTAATAAACCTAGTTCCTAATTTGGACAGCATTGCAAATTCAGATATATTCAATTAAATTAAATAAGAAATTCTCCTTCACTGACACTTATTTATGTTGATAATCTGATCTCGAATTCCCCATCTCCCTGTTTTCTTCCCAGGAAGAGCAAAAAAATTTTGCATTTCTGACAAGTCTAAATAAAGCTTTGCTGGTTACTGAACTATGCTACATTTCCTATCAACAGAAAACAAAAGCGGGAAAAAAAAAAGACTAGTTCACCACTAGAGGAGATGACTCAGAGCAAGCAGGAACTGTTACCAGCCTCAGAAAAAACAGTTTTCTCTTGTACTGTGGAGCCCACACTAATGCTGAGATGAACCTAGATTTGCTTTCTTAGCCCACATCTTCCTAGAACTGAACCTATTTTCTTACAAAGCCAGCAGATCCTTTTTGGATCCTGCCAGCATTTTGAACTTCACGTTAGTCACTTCGTGAACACGAGATCGAAAGACAGAAAGAACTATTTTTTTAATTTAAATGATAAATTTCTGTGAACATGGCAAAGACTGGAAAGAATTATTCGTGTTTTGGATCTGGAGGTTTGCAGCACACGCACATAATGCTTTGAAGCCTTTCCAGTTTACCACTTCTTTAGTAGCAGCTAAGATTCCCATGTAATCACAGCATATAGAAATTGTGGAGCTGCTATAAAGGAAAAGAAATCTATCCCAGCCAAAATCAGCAAGAGAGTTTAAGGCATACCCTCAGACACTACAAGACTCAATAGCCTTAAGCAGTGGTGGCACTGCAAACACCCTTGTGAGATGGTGGAGAGCTCTAGGACCTCCTAAGATTCATCCTCCAGAAAACAGCTCACGCTGCTTCACCACCCCCAAGCTGGAAGACAGCACACCAGCACCCTCAGGTCTCTTTGTTTTTTTTTTGGTTGTGGCACTGCAGACACCTTAAGAGATAGGTTATCTCAACAGTCCCAGTGATGAGACTGGTGAAAGAAACTGTTGTTTAATACCAGCAATCATGTACTAAACTAATTTCTATACCAGAACTCTATTCATTCCTCCAGAGCTCAGAGCTCTCACTGCTTCTTTCCCTTTCCCAAACTCTACCTCATGTTCAAATCAAAGAGGTCAAAAATACTGTATGGTGGTATTTCAAGAATAAAAGGAGGACAGACTGTCATTTCTAATCATCTCCCAAAGCCCAGGGTGTCTTGGGCCCACTATGCACGGCTTCTACATGCATGTAAGCAGAAAAGGAAGCCAGAGGCCAATTCACAATTCTGGAGAATATAATTAAATAAAGATACACTGGGGTGATGCCTTATTCAGAACATGGCACCAATGGAAGATCTCTGGAATCTACCAGAGATGCCATTTCACAATAAGGTACAACGCTACTGCCAGCATTCTCTTCGGTACCACAAATATATAATACCTGACCGGGGATTTCAACTGTGATAAAGGAGAAAATAAGATATAAATAACTACTTCACAAAGTCTTATGTAGGAAGGCAAAGACCCTGCACATGCACATGTATTCCTAAAAGAATAGGCCAAATGACCCTCCAACAAATCCAGATGTATTTTCTTATCCTTACTCGCACAGGGAACCAGAGCAGACCTCAGCACTGAGGGAGCATTACTAGCACAACACAGCAAGGCAGCTTTGGGAAGTTTATCGTTTTCACAATTTGATTGATTTCAAAGGTCACCCTGGAGGAAAAGCCTCAATCTGGTTTCTGCCGACACAGTCAGTTCCCACAGCCAACAGCTATTCTCTGCTCTTGGCACTCACTCAGGTGGTGGGATGTGGGTTGCACTGTGGGTATCTGCATCTTAATGAAAGTCTATTTTACACCCCCAAAGTCTATTGTTCATTTGGAAACATGGAGTATTATTGGTTGTTTCATACTGCAGGTCTTAAGACAGGTATAAACTGCAAAGAAATAAAGGCTTTCTGAGTAAGTAGAAACTTTATAACTAAAGTATTATCCTAAAAGTCTGAGATGCCTAAAATACTAAAATAATTCAGACTTAAAACCATTTGAAATTTCTTCTTTTTATAATCAGCAAAAAAAAATACTCTCCTCTCTTCATTTGACATCTGAGTGTATGATGGATGAAAATCCAGTCAGGGGAGCCTATCAGCACTAAAATAGCTCTTATCTTCCCCAGGTGATGGCCCTGGTGTACAGTTTATCGCAGAACAACTCAATTGAAGAGCTCATGAAATAAAGGTCCTGGTCAGCGTGACCTGTCCTCACTACAGTGTAGATGGAAAAGGTCAAAGCCACACCACTGAAATTGTCATCTAGGAGAATAAAAATAAATATTAAATAAAAATTGATAAATTATAGATGAATCTATAAGTTTTTGTGAGAAACGGCTTCCTCCAAACACACTATTCTAGACTAAACATGTTGCTCTCATAAAATTTGAGAAGTTGTTCAATCAAGACACGCTTAATATTAAGTTCTACCCAATCTTCACAATCAGGAATAATTTTATTGCGGGAGGACCAAAATAGTGGCTTCTCTGTTACCTCCTTTACCTACTCTGAGGTGAAATGTTTTTCACTGCATGTTCAAAGAAGAGAACTGAAGATCTGTAGGCCTCTCATCTGGAGATGTCTAAAGAACACTGTTAATTCAGAGAAACTAAGATAACAGTTTGAAATGGAAACACTCTGTCTTTAGGCTAAGCTAACAAACTCTTTACAAATGAAATGGAGGTATCAATTTCAAGATATTAAGACCTTAAGCTAGCTTTCGTCGAGGCATGTAGTGCACAAAAGGCTTCATATTCCATTAGCAGTGTTGTGTGCCTGCATGTGCCCTATATAAATAAAAGGAATGTCATACCTGAAGCATCTTTAATTTTTGCCTTGAAGGAAAATACTTGTAAATGTAACTAAATATCACAACCAAAACGCTGGAGCCATCTTGGCAGAACTACAGAATTATGCTATTATGATGGCTGAGGAGTTTTCTGCCAGTAGGGGAAAGGGAATTCGCAGCAATGTATCTCACGAGACACAGGAAAACTTGACAGGTTGGTGGGCAAGAACGATGAAGACTCTCCCTGAGCCTGAGTGAGACAGCAGAACCTTCCAACAACAACTGCCCCCAGCCAGAAAATGGTCTCAACCTTGCTGCCAGCCCTTTAGGCCCTCCTTGCATACAAAGCAAACAGTTTTAATTTTTAGCTTGCAAATCAGTGAATAGGTTTTCTTTCCTGCTAAAAGAGAGCTCAGATTCATCACAGTCAGTAAAATGCTTTCAGCCCTGGCTGAGAATCTCTCATGGCAAGCAGCTCTGCTGGTCAGTGCCTGCTCACCCGCCCACCCAGGGCCACATCACTGTCACCTTCCTCCTCCTGCTCACGCCTTGCTGCTCCCATCTCTGAATGACGGCCAGCCACCTCCCAGCTCTACAGGAATAAATCTCCAGACCGCAAACCTCTAATATCCCTTCCTCCTCCTACCCCCAAGGCCACGAATTACACTCTGTTTAGCTTGAGTCATGACTTTTCTTCCCATCTTCTTCCCATGTCTTTTACTCACATTTCCAAACCAGAAGAAGGGAGCACTAGAGGTGTCCTGAATCTAGTCTGCTGGGATGAGCAAGGGATGCCTGCTCCACCAGAGCTGTGCCCAAGGGTACCCACCACCAGGCACGCCCGTTCAGCCCAGAAAACACAAAGGTGCAGGGTCCCAGGGCAGGCCAAAGCTACCATTGTAGATAAGAAAGGGACACATCAGGCAGGCGTGGCAATCACTGTCAGTCACATTCACACCTCAGCATCAGCTTTCCTCGCTGTGCACATATGGGCTGCACATCGCACTGGCCGGCTGCACAGACTCATCTCTCACCACAGCCAAGGAGAGAAAAAAATTTCATTTCTCCCCTAAAATGACCCACTGTACTGCCAGAACAGATCTTTTTTTCTTATACTCTCTTCTGGATCAGTTTTCATGTATGCATTATTAAATATTCAATGAAATAACTACTTCTAAACAACATGTGTGGCACCTTTTAAGTGGCTGCAAATATTACATGCATAGCCACATAAAGGGAGAGGACAGAGCAGTCAGCTTAAATCTCGCTTACCTTACTGATTTTCATGGTAAAAGTAATAAAGTATTTGTAAGGAACTGATACAATAAATGCAAAGTCAATTTAAATTATAAGGAAAAAATAAAAAGCTTACTTTAATGTACTAACACTTTTCCCCCTTCCTGCATATAAAGATATGTGTATCTGTGTTAACTCTGGACACTACACATTTGATATGTATGTATGTAAATTTAGACGCAGGTACACAGCATGTTGTTATAACTCAGAAATAAGAACCAGAAGAAGTAGAAAAAAAAAATTTTAAAAAAATCGGCCAATTTTTTCAGCTATTTTCTCCTAGTAATTGACAGAAAAGTCTTTGTACTTCATCTTGGGGAATTAACACTAGTCATCATTCTCTGACAATATTTATATGAGAAGACTTCAAGTTACACAAAGTTGGTAAATTCATTATTTCTATTGCAGAAAATTATCTTCCATCCTTTTCTTCACTAAATAACCATCAAAAGATGACATTATTTCAGAATATTCCCTGTGTAACACAGTTCAACAGACTGTGGAAGTAACAAATATTTTGCTTCGGTGAAATAAAAATCAAGGGAGAAAAAGAGAGAGAATCAGTTCATAAAACCACAACTTGCGTAACTGGTTTTGCTTAAATGAAAAACAAATCAACTGATCATTTCCTGGCAGATGAAGCATTACATTCAAACAGAATTTAAGAATTTTATTCTTTAATTATTTAGCTGTATCCTTACTCCTTATCACTCTGTTCCCTTTTTATTTAAAAACTTCTTTTTAAAGCAGATGCATTTTGAAGGAGAAACTCCATCTCAAACTAGTACAAGTTTAAAAGGGAAAACATCAAAACCAGGTACAACATATTTTTAAAACTTATGTCCATGCCTCCTCTGCTGCTTAACTTCCTACTTCAGCAAAACTATTCAAAGAATTTGATAAAACTACTAATATATTTGCTTAATCCTGCAGTCCCAGCCCTCCACAGACGGCTTTTATGTGGATTTGTTAATAAATTTTTAATAATTTGTTAATAGGCAGAGGCACAGCCCTGGCGAGAGAGTTTCCCAGGTGAGAGCTGAGCCCTCGTGAATCCAAGTTCATCACTCGCCACATTGCTAATGAGACAAGTGCAGCCCAACACGAGGTTAATTGTCAGAAGCAATAATCTAAATTAAACTGGCCAACATTCAAGTAAAAGGTACCATTTAAAAAGTCCTTTTCCAATGAAAGCAATCTCGGGAGTTTATTTGCCTACTCAATATAGAATTCCAGGTTTTAAAAAAACCCTTCTTCACCCCCCCTAAGGAACCAAAGTAATTATTTTTAATACAGTGACATATGTTAGACAAAAGTATTAAGGAGGGGGTTTCGTTCCACTCCAAGTCTCCACGGAATTTTCCCTTATATGATCACACATCTGAGCTCAGATTTTAACCAACCAATGAAGATTTTCTGTTAAACAATCACTATTAGCTGATGAGAAATCTTTTCATAAATAATCCCAAAACATGGAAGATCTGCTGTGATGTTCCCAGCACTGAGAAATATAATCAAAACAACATGGGGAATTAAAGAAAAAAGCAAGAGTTCACAAAAACATTTGAGAAATGGCTCAAGTCAACTCGAAGCTCACTTGGTTTTGGCTGGGAATCCGGGCTCACAACAGCTTCAGCCTGCCAAAACAAATACAGCCACCCGTTTCTTCCCGATGCTTTCACCCAGGGAGGAACCTGCTCCTTTTGCTTTCCCCTGCTACGATAATGACATGCCTGCTAGGATTTGATTGGGGTTCATATCCCTGCCCGCCTTTGAAACAATTATTATTTTGTTAATTGTGAGAAGAAAAGGACTTAAGTGGCACCTCAGACTGACATAATAACCAATATCTTCCAGACAATTATTATGTGCTGTAATTAAAATAATACACATCATTTAGGCGAAAAGTTTAAAAATACCTTGGGGGAAAGTAGTTTGGGATATAATTTCACACAGGGAATCTGTTTAATTTTGGTTGTAACCATAGAGGAAATATGTAGAATTTAACATAGATACTATTCACTTGCCATGCAGAGTTAGTATAAAAAAGCATCTTCATCTAATAAAAATGAATGTTGTGGGTGTAGCTACAATGTTTTATACATATGTTTACCCATAAGAAATGACTGCAAGATGTATGGTAAAGTAGTTTTCAATTAACCTTTTTTGTATTTTTAAAATTATTTAATTCTTCATTTTCATTAGGAAAAGCTGATAAGTGGATAGAAAACTCCTTTTCAAAGCACTCAGTCATCTATACCTAATCTCTACACTAGTGACAACCAGAATAACCAGGTTTTCAAAACTCCTTAATTTTAGCCTTGAACATGAGATCATTTTAACGCGGGTAAAGCAGTGAAAAACCTCTCAACTGAATAATGATAAACACAACAAGAAAGAATAATGCCACGCAAAATACTAGGAAAAACAGTGGATTCAAGCAAGCAGTATTATATAAATTTTAAAAAAAATTGGATCAGCTTTTAATGATATTGCACAAATGCCTTTCTTTTTCTAACAAAGAGTTGAACTCTTGAATCACTACAAATGCCTTAGCCTAAGAGGTAGCTGGCAAACACGGTGGCATGAAAAGCATCCTGCATTAGACTCGGCCAGTTCCAAAAGAGGATGCTGACATGAGCTATTTGTAAACATTTTTACATTTCTCCTTTTTTAAATTCCCATTGGGAAGCTGCTGGTCCCTCTTCCAAACATAAAATTCAATCCACAACACAGAAGCTTTGTTACATTCCATTCCTTGGATGCATTGGACAGTCTACTTGCCCACTCAGGAACCCGAAGGGGACGTACAAAATGACACTCTCAGTGTACTAAAATGAACTCTGGAAGTTTGACAGAAGCACATATTTACCTTTGTTACCCAGCACGACCAACTGCAGCAAGCTGTTCTAGCAGCACAGCTAAAGATGACTTTTTGAAGACAAAGAGGCAGTGGCAAAACTGAGAAGATTCAAGGGCTCCTGAACTTTAATGCAGGTACTAATCCCAGCCTACTGCCATGTTCTTCCTGCCTGATTCTTTAAGTGCCCACAAAAGCAAACAGCAGATGGTCAATTCATAAGACCAGCAATACTGGCATAATCAAAGCAGACTCACCGACCTGTGCCCGCATTTAGCCAACCAAAGGCTGATTGATCAATTGAGATCAACTGAGCAAAGACCAGCAAAGACAAGATGCTTGGAGGACACCTAAAGAAAGGACTTCACACAGAGGGTCACCTTAACTAAGACTCTTCATGCTCCAAGGTAACATACTTATAAAAAAGATTTTTCATCTCTCTTCCTATGTAGAGGTTTGTTCTCTTTCTCCTTTTAAATTTGAATTTCCTCTTTCAGATGTGAGAAGTGAGCATTTTAGTCTACATCTCTCCCCAAATATTATCAAAAGACAATAACACAGTCCACTTAAGAATGTAAGAAAATACTTCAACGAATAATTATCATAGATGTAAAGAGACGGAACTGTTTGTTTTCAGCATTTAAAGCAAAAAAAAGATCAAGCAGCTTTTCTAATTGCACTAAAAAGGTGCTAGGCAGCATCCAGTTTATCAGTTCTGTTTCTGATGCTTACTCTTCATTGTTTCGTTGGAGATTTGAAGAAAGACACGACTACAGTAAGGTCAGACCTGTTAAGTAGTCAGGGGAGTCGAATAAGACAAGCAACATAGAACAGCCTTGGCTTTTTCCTTTTTCTCTCAAATGAAGGAATGTACCATAAAAGTCTCCTACCTGCCTGACACTCTGCACCTCCACCAGCGAAGGAGCAAAAGGCCCATTAGACAGCTGTAGAACTCTTATTTGGAAGAAGTGTAACATTTCCTGCCCAAACCCAAAGACACTGATCCCAACCCAGCAAGCCACCCAGCAGCTACGTGGGCCAGATTTGTGAGGTTATAATTATTTATTTCTGTCAATTTAAAGCTTAAACTGCAAATGCTTATTCAGTCTTATTACAGCATTAAAAACTCAACCACGCTGGATGATGACCACCTTTGCAAGGCTAAGCTGCTATTTATCACTAGTTAGAATTAAAGAAAAGCACAAAAACAGATTTTGAAAACCTAAAGCACATTCAAAAAATTACACTCTGCTCCAAGACCTAACACAGTAATAGACTCTCACAGGAATAGCTATTTCCCTGGCAAGATAGTGCAATAATGCAATTACTGCCATTTAATTAATTTATATTCTCAAAATCTGTCTCCTTACAATTTTTAAGTATTTCACTTTAACATCAAGACAGGATTTTCTGCCCTGGTTTGCCATAGCAACCCCTGCAACAAATGGCAGTCGTCTGTAAAAAGGGGGGACTCTTTGAGCATGCATGCATGGTTTAGTATGGTTTGTTTTAAAGCAGGTCAGAGCACAATGGACCTTTTCTACCATGTGGGATTGAACACCAACAAATCTCACTTCAAGGGCTGCCACACTCCTCTGCAAAATGAAATGACACTGCTGCTAAGTCTGGATGTAATTACAGATATGAAAGGATGGCTGTGAAAGTTACTTGTATCTTCCTCTCCCTGCTGTACCATAGATGTATTTGCCATACAGCTGTTAACACCCTGAACGAGTAACATGCAGCAGGCTTAACATTTCCTTTTATTTTGGTTTAAGTGTTAGTATACAGCGGTGGCTGTTAAAGCACATTTACCACTAAAGAATGAGACCTTTGTCTGTCTATGGCAGGCAGAGCTCTCCCCTGCCTGCCTGTGCAGCCCAGGGCAAAAGCTATGCTGGGAAGCCTTGACCTCCGGCCTAACAAGGACACTTAGTAGGGCTAAGGGTAATCCTGACTCCTCCTTGCTCATTCAGTTTCTTGAGCTGTTTGAAGCAATCATTACCAACACAGCTACATTTTGCGGTCATATTATAAAATGAATCATTGTTCAACCGTCCAAGATTGCTAAACTTATTTTATGAGTGGTTTAGAGTCGAGTCACTGGTCGCTCATACCCCTCCGAGCTGTACTCCCTCCAGTCCAGTCACAGCGGGGAAAGTGCTCGTCTTTGGCACTAATCCAAACGTAAGATGGTGTAACAGAGCAGCATTTGGCCTGTAGTACTCGTTCTCACAAGCTCCCCATGAGCTAGCCAAGATTTTTTTTCAGCCACTTCCATCTGAAGAGCCTTTACCTCAGAGAATCTCTAGCTTTTGTGCAGTTTTAACACAACAACCTCTGGGAATTGAAATATCTACCACTCCTTTTGAGGTACTCCAATTACACCCTCACAAACGTCACTTCTCACTACATGTTCCTACAGGCACAATTTCTGTTTTAAGAGAGCCTGTGGAACATTTGATGTTGGGATTTGGTAGGAGTGAATGAATGCTCTGTTATTCACCCTGGTGGTACAGCAGTGGTTGCTCTGAAGTTTTACAATGCAGCATATTGCTGTAATGACATCATATGACATCATAAATCTCCTAAATACCTAAAGCTTCTGATGAATGTTCCTACATAGGCACCTTGTTAATAAATGAAGAAAAAAGAGTTAATAAAATAAAAATCTTTTGCATTTGTACACTATTTAGAAGTTTATAGGCAAGTACTAACCACCTCATGCTCTAAAACCAAAACTCTTCGCCTTTAAGTTCCACAGGAAAGAAGGCACCATCTTGATTAATGGATGCAGTTAGACAGGTTACCCGGCTTTTCACCCTATGTGAAAACCTCACAAAGAAAGCTTCTCTGCAAAATATATGAATCTTAATTTGAATTAATATTTCTAAAAAGTCCTCTGAAAACATAAAGTTACTGTATTTCTCTTATTACACCCAAGTGTTTATGATATTTCAACCACAAATAGTTCAAATTAACAAATATTTTCCCCTTCTTTTAAAACCTTCCTACATACACACATGTATTAGTCAAGTTAAACACCAGCTTGTCAGCCCTTGCCAAAAAGGTGGATATTTGCCATCTTTACCTTCAATCAAACACACACTCACACAACTAAAGAAACACCATAGCCTACTGTAAGGCTCTTAACCCCAGGCTTCATGTCTCCCTACTCTCTACAGCTTTCTCCTTCCTCCAGCCTTAAGAAAAGTACTTGAAAACAGGTCAAAACTTTTATATATTAAAACAAACGTGCCTCCCCACTTTCACTTTTAGAGCTCCTATATTTCTGTCCTCTGAGGATATAGGTTGTCTTTCTCCAGAGGTAGGAGGATTCCTACAGGTAATTCTTCTTTTGTTGTCCCAGTCTAAGTCACTGTGTCTCAGGTATTTGTATAAGCAAGCAAGAACCTAAACTCAAGCTTCTATGATATATTATAAATAACAATGAAATTACTCTGAAGATCATTAAACAAAAAATATCCTGCAAATGGATGCTTTCATACAAGAAAAAATGTTCTGTAGTGAAAGGGCTTTGGCCTATCCCTCCTGTAGATAAATAACTCACTCCAGAATACTTGTATTGAGTTTGGCTTTCTGTATCGTGACAGAGCTGAAAAATTATATGGATGGAACACCCCAAACAAGCTCTTTGCAAAGATTCAAGTACAGGATCAGGAACCTCACACATATATAAATTTATCTGAACCTTTGTTACCTATGCTCCTAAGCTGCCTCCCAACATATTATTTACTTCTTCATATAACACAAATTTGAAATATAGCTTGAGATACATCTGGGGGAAAAAAAAATCACGTTTCAAATTCTGTCCTCAATTGCATCAGTGGAAATCAAAAACTCCACTGACTTCTGACTTCAGAAGCATTTGACTTTATTTACAGTGCTGTAACTGAAAACATGGCTTAATTTTCTTGCAAAGAATCCCTTACTGAAGCTCCAGCACTAACAATTATGAAGGCTAACAGCATTGTGTGAGCTGATTTTCAATCCTACATCACAGCTCTGGATGCCTGTTTAGCTTTTCTATTTATTTCATTTAGCCTTCACATCAAGACAAACCTTTCTAGTTCCATTTTTGGCCTTACTACAGCAGTACCAGAACACTGCATTTCAGTTTCCACCATTGCAAGGAAATTTGACTCTGAGATATGCACCATGTTAAAGTTTTAAGATTCAGGACATTTCCCTACTACTACCAGCTTTTTCATTTCTGTTCATAACTCTTCCTACTGAGGATGCAAAGTCCCAAATGAAAACTGTCAGCCTGGACTTGTCCTGGCTGAAAAAAATCACGGTGAGTAGTTCTCGCTTTGGTATCTCTTGTCCTTTCCCATCTCTCTCTCTTCATAGGACATCTGATGGAAAGCACTGCTTTTCATAACCTTTGTTAAGCTCTGTTAGCTCCCTTAAGTCACTTCCAGCCCCAGTCTCTCCAAATCCCTACGTTGTTCTGCCAGAACATCAGTAAGATGCTAAATAGTACATGCAGTTTCAGGGAAATATCTAATCTGCTATTTTTGAAAGTTCAAATTGCTGTGCTGCCAACAGTAGGAATAGGCTAACAAGATATTATTAAGTACTGAAATCCTCTTTTTTTTCTGGGAAGGATTAGAAAACATATGAACTGTCCTATAATATTCAGTGATTTGCTGAGCATGACTACAGTCCAGCCACATGCCATAGTGTACATATAGCCTTACAAGTTTATAACATACTGAGGTTTCTGCTAAATTTAAATCTGCTACTGAATTCTAATATCTACTCCCATTTCCCCATCTCCACACATCTCCCACCGGCACTCAGTGCCAAAGGCTGAGAAATAACAAAAGGGCCAGGGGAGGCCCCAGGCGTGTTTGCAACCAACACAGACCCCTGTAGGATTGCACTGTGCTGTGCCTGCGCGCCCGCAAAGCAATGTGCCTCAGAGAGCAGCACTGCATCCCCAAGTTACCAACCAGCTTCTTTTTGTTCCCAGCAAATTAAAATGCTTGGATTCTGTTCTACTGCATGTTCTCATGCCAAAGACAGGATCATGCTAACAAGCTTGTGATGGAACCCTCTAAGAATTTTTTTTATCTCAAGAAATTAAATTTTTACAGAGAAGATGAAGCTCCTCTCATCAAGAGCCCCAAAAGTATGGGAAACAAAATGTCAAGAATTAATGTTAGATACTACACTCCCACACAGGGTTAATTTTTTTCCCAAAGAGCACGCAGAAATCTGTCCCACCCATCAGATGAGCTACTATACTTCTATTAGTGTTCTGGCACCTCCTTCTGTACAAACATAGCCCTTTTTCTATAAAGCATGTTATATAAAAGACTTAATCCGCCAAGCACGGAAATAAGAGATTTTTTTGCTTGAACTGATTACTCCTGGCATCACACAGCATCTTCTTCCTCCTAAAATACTACATCACACAGCTAGCTGGATGTAAAAAGGCATTCAGTAGGTGTATGAGATAGGGGAAACCAGGATCAGCCTTCCTTTACAAAGAAATTGCTACAACACACAACCTGACTCAATGGGCCAGTGATCCACAACAAAATTAGAACATATTCCACCTTCCTGTTCAGCTACAAACTGCAGCTTGCAACTGCTCTGGGAAAATAACTGCACGTTTTGTAAAAGAAAAATGCTGTGCTGATATAAGAAGTTATTTTGTCATAAACTGATTAAGTTTTGGATCTAAAAATACGTGGACTAGGGGCTGCCCATCCACTACAGGACACACATACTATGGCTACATCACTGCAAATGCAAATTTAGATACATGTCTTGCCGTACTGCACATAGGATGGTTTTAATAGTCCTAAATACAGTTCAATTAACAGCAGCTTGCATCCATACCCAGTTCCTGGATACGTGGCCAGATAAAATCTAGACAAAACGCTAAGCACTCAAAGGAAAACAAAGTACACACTGTCTATTAATTGCACTGGAGTTAGCACTGCCATCGTGTAATCCTTGCTGAAAACATGATTTTTTAAATTTTTTTTTTTTTTAATTTATTGTGATCCGTTAAAATCCACCCCGTTTAAACAGCATTGCACAATTTCCAGACAACTGAATCTGTGAAAAAAGCCTTATGGCTTTGTCAGGTCTTACGATATTATTATGGAGCAAAGGCTACATAAATTTATCTCCTTCTAATTCTGTAATTTTTTACATATGAAGACACTGGTGGGTTTTTTTCCATCTGCAGCTAAGATTTCTCCATCCCCCTTACAGTTACATGCAAAACAAGAGCTTATGCACAAGAAACACATATAAAAAAAAAAAAGAAAAGGATTCAGGAGAATCCTTGAAGATGTTTGATGGCAATTTTGCTCTGTAACAGCCACTCCTTTCACAAAATCCACATTGTGACCATGGGACATCACAGTGCCACGTCAGTACTACAGCTATACCTGCAACTCCATCCTAACCTGGTTCAACAAGGAGGAGAAGGATGGGAGTGGGACAGGGGATTTGCTGTACCTCAGTGAGATAGTGCACCAAAAATCACACTGCTGTTCCTCACAAAGCCAAGACATTTCTATTACAAACAGCATAGAAATGCTTGGTTGTCTCTCTTCTCTTTAGCTTTCCCTCCCCCTACTTTCCTGTACAGACACACACTCAAAATTGTGAAGCATAAGAAGTTCTTGCAAAAAGAAATTTTAACACAGAACTACAGAAAGCTAAGGGAAAAAAACCTCATGCTTTTATAGTAACAAAATTATTCCTTAACCTGTTTATTGAAATGACTTTGGATTATTAGGTATATTATTTTTTAAAAGGGTAATCCACATTTTACCATAAATGCTGGAATTTTTGTCTCATACCACTCAAACCAGACCATGGAAGCTCTGTAGCTAAAAATCATTACTTTTTTTTCCTGCTTGCATTTGTGAAGTGCCATACTACCCTTTGGTTTCCTTCTAGAAAAATTCATAAATGCATACAAACATTGGGATTTAGACAATTTGGCATCAGTATTTTAGTATCTGGAAATAACAATCAGCTTACCAGAAGCAGCTTTGTATCAGTTAACTTCATAACTAAAGTACTTCTGGAAAAATAAATAAAAGAACATCTCTATTATACAATACCAAACTAATCCTTGTGATAAATTTATTAATTCAACCCTCCAAAGGTCAGTAGAATATTAATTTGTTCCTTGCACTATATAATGTATTAGGGTTTAATGTGATCTAGATGCTCAGCATGTGATTTAATGTGAATAGATGTTCAGCAACATTCAAACAGCCTTGGCACCAACACTGACACACTTCAGTACAAAGTGGTAAATTTACTACAAAATATTTTAAACTTTCACTGCCAGCATACAATTCCTTAAGGAGTTACAAATTACAAATCTTTAATAATTGCCAGTTTCTACTGAATTCTGCCACAAAAGGTTAATATTCAATTCTCAGATTACTATGTCACTTTGCAGTGACAAACACCCAGTTGCTTCTGAAGGAGAATGCTTATTGGTTGTGCTTTGAGGGCAGGAAGGCAGGTTTGTTCAAGATTCCACCACAAGGCCCTGGGAGGGAAGGAAACCCTAACTGCAGCAGCATGGCACCCCCTTGGGTTATGTGGCACTAACGGGGCCACAGCAGGACCTACATTTCCCTCTGCATGAGGGAAATGCCCACATCCAGGACACTGTACTATACATCATCCCTAACAGGAACCAGACATGAAATCCCTCGCTGTGTGCTCCAGTCTGTACTGCAGCACCTCTTTCTTAGCTGGAAGCTACAATTTTACATGTACCAAGTCACCTTTTTTCTGAGCTAAAGCACACTTCTGGAATTAACAGGTCTTTCCTCTGCGAACAAAAGAAAAGTTGCATGTTTGATCCAAGAGGCAGTTCCTGCTGCTTCTATGAATGCACATAAAACATATTTCCCTTGGAACAGATTTATCTCATTCTGCATAAGGTTTTATTTGATGGGTGGGGCTGTTTTTTGTTGATTCGGGTTTCTTCGTTTCATGGCAATTAGTTGCAAAACACCTTAAGATGCATTGCTAGAATGACTGCTCCACAAAGAGCACTTTGTATCTTATTGTAAAATATTCAGACACTCAACCCAAACAAATGGTGTCTGTAATAAAAATACTGCCATATATCTTCATTTGTACTAGAACAAATCAGTTTTATTTGTTCATTCTGTGTTTTAGTGTCACAGGTCTCTTGGAAAAGATAATTTATAATTCCTTATGCAATTAGATATGAAATTAAGTTGTCTTACTCTGCAGAAGAATTTGTAATAAAGAGACCAGGTTCAGCCAGTTCCACAGAAAATATTTTGATAGCATCAAAAAAGACAGCATAAAGATCTTTAGTGTTTTAACAAATTAACACATGCCTTTTGGGTAAATTACTGTACATGCTGTTAATCCTTTAATTAGGTTCTCAATTTCACATACACATTTATGGTAGGGGAGATTTTTAGTGATCAGAAAATGCAAGTGTATGGTGTTGCTATGCTCTTTGTTAAAAGAGATTTCAGAAAAGTTTAAAAAACCAAACCCCTCCCCCACCAAAAAACCCCATTATGTGTGATCCTTTATTTAAAAGCTCCACAATAAAATATTAATAAATCTATATAACTATTACTAACAAAATACCACTCTCCATTTTTGTATTCAAACAAATACAGCTTTCAAATTGAGAAAAATAAAGACTGTTCTCCACAGTTAAGCCACAGCAAAGGAAACTTTTATGTTCGTAATGCATGTAGTTTTTAGACCCATCATATCAACATTTAAAAATATGTAATTGATGCTATCTATATAAATGGATATATAAATAGTGATGTTTGAAACACATTCTATGGTAGCATTTCACAAAATGACAATTTTCTCACGCTGACTGCCGCACAATACTGCCTAAACATCTCCTTCCAGGATCTTGAAAAGATGCAGTATTATCTATAGCTCATTATTTGATACTTTTTTTTTTTCCTCAAGCATTTGGTGCATCCTCGGTTTCAACACAAGACAAACACTTTTTATCCCCACAGACTATTTCATAGATTCTATAGCTGGTGCCGAAGAAAAACCTACTCAGAAAGGCAGACAAATTGCCATCAGTTAACGATCCCTATGCCAAGGGACATTTTTAGCCTGGAGTTGTCACTGTGAAAGTAGGAACTATCTACTAGCTATCCCACATAATGATTTTTGTTAGAAAAAGGAAAAAGGCCAAAATGTGGCTAAGCAGCAAATATATTGTAAAAACAAAGTATGAAAGCAATTTAGCTAAGAATCCTGACTGGCACACACATCCTCCTCCTAGCCTGCTTGTATAAATTTAACTCTTTGTTGGTAACGTGGAAACAGCTAGGTGAAGACAAAGATGCTGCACATACAAAACTGGGGAATGAAAACAGAGTAAAACACAGACCCCCACATCCCAGGACTATTCTAGCTTTATTGTTTAATTGACAGTTACTTCATTCTAGAAGAATTATTTTTCAGCTGGAATAAAGTTGAAAGCAAAATTGCCCCTAAATACACTTAAAATGCCCCGACCTCATGTCATTCAACCTGATGAAATGCCTTTTTTAACCACACCTGTATAAACATATATTATTTTTAAGTTGCCTGGATAAATCAAAGGTATTCACTGGCTGAAAGGAAGACAGAGTATGAGCAATTCTCCATAAGCCCTCCACCAGTACGGAGAGGAAGAGAGACACCCAGCCAGAATAACCAAGTAGCTCAGTGGATGGGAGCAGGACACATAGACCCACTTCTCTCGGACACAGCTTGAATTTGAACCTTCACTGGTACTCTCTGAGTGGGTTTCCAATGAGCAGGATAGTAGGCAAAAGGAGGTCACTAATAGCATTGTCTTTTGCTCATCCTTTTCCATTCCATTTCATTAAATGTAGCCATTTAATCTGCTGCAGACCCCCGATGACAAACAATGCAGGAGGGCAGATTGCCCTTGTAAAATTCAACCAGTATGAAAGGACGCAAAACATCAAATGCAGTTGCTGATTGGCAGCTTCGTTTATATTCCAATAAGGACCAGGAGAATTAAAGCCAGGTCGCTTCTAAAATGTTCACATGCAGCAGTGAAAAACTCTCTGAACTGATCCTTTGCTGTCACTGCCAGAAGGATCTTTCCTGAAGAGATGATCAGACACAGAACAGGGATCTGTGTTTGCCTCTCTCTTTTGTTTTTTAAAACCAGGGAACACTTTCTGTTTATCTCCTTTAGATTTTCTACCCTTACTTTGTTAGGTTCTCAGTTTAAAAACAAACTGGTTTTCATGCTTAGCTTGTCTATGTGTTAGTTAAAGAGGACTGAGAACTACTGCTGGACACCATGAGCCTGCAAGAGTTCCTGCAGCCAGCACCTTTGCTCTCCACATGCTCAAACCAACTCCCCATCACACGTGCAGCGAGATCCAGACCAGGGCACTGAAGATAAACAGATTTCAGACAGATCAACCAGCAGAAAGAGCTCTGCTTTCTCCCCAGCAGCATATCCATTATAAATGCTGCATAGGGAACCTACACTCAAGGCAAAACACAGATTCTAAAAGTTGTGCTTTCTAATAAGCAGAAGCCAATCTGAGGGATGTGCCCTACCTCTGTTAGGTTAAGGAAAGAAGCAGCTGCGGGTGGGCTCAGCTTTGTGTCCCAGTGGGGAAGGCAGATGGGGCAAGGCAATCTGCAGCTGGAACAAAAAGCCAAGCTCCTCATGCCACTGGGTTAAAAGGTTGCTTCCCTTATCAAGAGCAGGGAATGGGAAAAAAAATTCAGCAGACAAGAGCGTCTAAAAAATCTAAAAAAGAAAAGCAAAAAAAAAAAACGGGAAAAAAAAAGCTACAGCAACAATGTTAACCAGCACCAAGCTTCGCTCTGCTCATACTACTGAATGCTTAAATATTAGCTTGTTAGCTAACAGGCACCTGCACCTCTTTTTCCTTCTCTGGACAAGGAAGACCTACTCTAATCTAATGTATTCCCATTTTAAAATACTGCATGGCTTCATTATCAGATTCATTTAAAAAAAAAAAAAAGGGCAACAAATTTTTATTTTTAATTAAAACTAATAAAGACCATATCTCAATTTTCCTCAAAAATACCAGTGGTTCTTGGGCTTGCGGGTTTACCTGAAAGGTTGGGAAGGGGGACAAGAAACATCTGAATTTATCATATGCTGATGCTGATCTGCGTTTTTAATTGAGTACACATAGGCCTTTTGGAGTGAACTTGTTTTTTATTTTACCCCAAACTACTGTAATGGTTGCAGTCACATAAAAGAGCCTCTGGCTCCATTTCCCTAACATTTCTTCACTGGTTTATAAAACTGGCAAAATATATGAAAATATTTCCCTGAAGAGTGCAGAGCTTCAAGAAACTTCTCTCCTGCGGTGTTACCTTCTTGCACACAGCCTGCAACATAAAGTGGATGGACGGCACTAAAGAATGTGGCCCTCATCAAACTGAAGCACAGATTTGCTGTTACAGCCTAAGCAATACTGCTGAGCAACAAAGAGGGAGATGGGAACAAAAGGTTTAATGATTGCTACCCATAGCACAGTCCGAGTTATGTCCATTATGTCCGTGGAACAAGCAAATGACACACACGCCACTGCAACGAGTTCATTGGAGCTCACGGAGCTGTCACCAAAACATAGCACATTTCAAAGCACTTGACCTCAAAGTCCCATTGCAGGTATGTGGGGTCTCACGGAGGGAAGGACAACAGAGTGTCTCACTGGGACAGCCAAAGCCTGCTCTGTCCGCTCTGCTCCCCCCTTCCCCCCTGCTTACAAGCCGTGCTCAGTCACACACCGCAAATGAGACGGAAAGCGGCTGTCAGAAGTGCTGAGCTGTTCAGAACTACCTTTACTTACCCTCCTTTAAGCTGTTCAAACACTAATAAATTACCCATTTACTTATACTACCCAGATGTTTGCCATCTAGAAAAATAGATTATTATTTGTAGAAGGTTTTGTCCCATCACAAGAATCCTGTAAATAATATATAGAGATCAGAACGTCAATAGCACATGCTAACTTTTACACACCAGCATGGAGGGGTGGCAGGGAAGAAAAGGAAGGAGAGACACTTCCTGACTGCTGGTCACAAGTTAAGAACTTTCCCAGTGAGCTTATCAAAAAATAAAGTATTCACTAGAGTCCGTGCTGTTGGGTTAATGAGGCTACATAAAATAACAGCACAAATGGAGAATGCAGATGACAAATAACCTGAAAGATTAATCTGTTAACTGAATTTTGAGCTTTTGTTTCCATATATATACTTTTATATAAATATATATTTGTATGCATATATATGTATATGTGTGTTTCTATACTAAACTATAAATATATATCATATATATAAACCAAAGTAAGACTTAAAATATATTCAATTTATATATATATAAATATGACTTTCTAACATTTCTTTACATGCCACATTTTCCATAAAAAAGCCACACCAATTTTAGCAAACCCTACAAATATAAGGAGCCTCATTCTCTGCTTCTTCTTTTATTTTTTATGTAAGATTTCTTAAGAGTTCCAAGGAACGTTTGAAGAGAACTCTAGGGCTTTAATTGAAATGGCATGAGATGCTGAACCTTTAACAACAGTGTCTTTCAAACCCTGTGTCCATTATGCACTGAAATGCCTATCAAAAGAAAGAAGAGGTTTTCAATATTCTCATTAAATTCTGACTTTCTCTCATGGTTCCTGTTAATTGAATTTCATTTACAGTTGTCATGAAGTTTTGTAGGGTAGACAAAACAGTGATTTGCTGGTAAATGTCTGTAAACAGGGAGGGAAATAAATATTTGAGAAGTACTCAGCCCTTTTTCTTCAAACATGAGGGAGAAAGACAAAGAATACGACTCAAGCAATGAACAGTTCAAGAAGGAGCAGCTTTTACAAGGAAAACTTTGATCTGGATGGCTGAGTATCGCTGCAAGAAATCCAGCCTTCTTAGCAATCCCAGACAAGTTGTCATGGAATTTCACGTCAGAGTTTACTGTAAGATGTCTGTTTGAGTTGTACCCCTCACACTTATTACTGTTAAATGATTGGATTTGGGTCATTTACAACGACACCTGCAAAACTGGAGAGAAGAAAGACTAGTTTACCCGTTAAAAGTTTCCCCAGTAGAAGCAAGGAGGATAAAGGGGATTATTACTCAAGGTGGGGAGAAGTTAATTAGAGATGGAGTAAGACCAAACTACTGGAAAACAGTGTGAAGAGGGCTGGGTGAGTTTCTTTCATTTGTTTTGGGGTGTTTTGTTTTAAGAGGCATTGGTTTAGCAGGCTGAGAATACTCTGTGGCAAAGGGGTTTGAGCACAGAGAAATACAGCAGCTTTACATGGATTGACAACTCTGTTAGGTGAGACCACTACACTGCCTCCGTGAAAATGAAAAAAAAGTAGCAGCAAAGACTGACAGAGTCAGGAAGTGACACAACATTTAGCTTGTTGATCGCTGTATTGTCTTGTTATTTAAGTCATTATACTACTAGTGCCTCTTCTATTCATTAAAGTCACTATAATACTTACTAGGAGATCTTTGATCAAATGAACAGGGAGCTATGACTCAGGCACACAAATGACACTGGCACTTGGCTGAGGTGGTCAGAAGAACCCAGATATAGCACCTTGAAATTTATTGTACATTATTCACAGGAGAAACCTGAGCTCATGTTTCCTCTCCTTTTTTCCCATACTTCTACCTTGCACTTGAGTTGAAAATAGCATACCTGGTCTTTCCAGCTACAGCAAACTTGGCTGTATACATCAAGCACAGTTGAGCAGGGTTTCACCACACTTCTACGGTACCTTTCTTGATACACAAATATAAAACCAGCTTGTGCGTGCGTGTTCAATACAGCCGCCAGCTGGTATGTTCTGCCTTTACCTTCAGTTGGAAGCTATTGTGGTTCTGGAGACAGCACAGATGGGAATATTTCACAGGATCTTTCCCTACTAATCATCTGCTCAGGTCCTTCCAGTTGTCCCAGAGCCCTACCCTCTTGTACCAGCTTAGGCAAATCCATTCCCTCATCGGTATTTACACCCTTCAAATATTTGTACACATGGTTATAATCCCCTAAGGGGCAAGATGGCCATGCTGCTCACACAAAGGCTAGTCTGAGTGAAGGAGCCCAGCATTCCGGCTGCCACGTTCTTACATACAGCAGCCTGGGGTTTGGCCTGATTTGCTAAACAGCATCATATCACACAGACCCGATCTGTGCTTTGAAATAATACTAAAACGCAGGCCACAAGTGCAAGGAGCCTCCAGTTAACAGCAGAGAGCGGGGCTGAGCTCACATATTTAAACCCTTGCAGCCTTGGTTGCTTCCTGCCCCAGCCATGTGCACTATGGATCCAAAGCTCTTATGTGTCTGTGCCCTTGGTTTCCTTCCCATACCATGAGGAGAGCCACTTTTCTCTCTCGCTGCAGCTCACTGCAAGGACAGCTCCACCAGTGCTCCAGAACACAGTGCTCTGCAAAAGCACCAAAACCAAACTGTCCCCTGATTGCAAGCAACATCAGAGCTTCACAGGCAAGGCAGCTGAAGTAGGACCATTAGACCTGAGATACATCTCTGGGTGTTGTGAAATTTGGGCAGAGATACCCCCTCAGCTACTCTGGCCAGGCACTGACCAGCAGCAACAAAATTCTCCTCTTTCCCACTCCAGTGAGTGGAAGGCTGACAGACCTAAGCTATCTAATCTGAGCTTACTAAACCACAATCCCCACAGAGTATGACTCTCATCCCTGTCCAGCTATTGCAACTCCACATGACAAGGCAAGATAATTCAACCTTTGTCATTTGTTGTCCTTCTACTACACCTTCCCCGTCGGTCACTGTCAACCTCTCCTTCCAGCCCTCCAGTCTGACCCACAGCTGTTTGCAGCCACAAGTCTTCCCTCTCTTTAGTCTGTACACAGCACTAGCAGAAACTGGGCACATGAAGAGAGGCCTCCAAGACACTGCCTTGGAGCAGTGACAAGAAGAGACATTGTCTCTTGCAAGGGCTCAAGGCAATACACTGCTTAAGAACCCTGGCTTGGCAATCTCTACAGTGATGGGGTGGGAAAGATCTAATGTTTCCCTTGCTCTGTGTTAACTTCCCTCCACTGTTTTCTCCTTCCTTCTGCTCCACTTGTCATCTGAGCACCATTACACTCTCCTCTATGCCTCTTTCCTTGTTATGGCTACACACAGCAACTAATCCAAGCAACTATCTTGTCAGTGCCCCACTAAAGCTGCCACCAGGCAGCAGTCAGGGCAGGCACCCCACACTGCCCTGCCAACACATCCAGCCGAAGGACCTGGGAGGAGAAGGCAATCCACATTTCAACAGCCCATTCACCTTTGCTAACTTCTGCCAACAACACACACCAGTCTGCGTACATGCTCACAACAGCTAACAAGGAACTAGTCAAAAGAAAAAATGTGTAGCCACAAGAAATCACACGATTTTCTTTGTCATGTAGATGTTAAGAAAGTAGACACTAAAAGTATCAAACTAGCACTGTTCTTCTTCCACCCCACACTGAGGAGGGAATCAGCTTTCACAGCAGGTCCCAAAGCTGCAGGACTGTACACAGGGTACACCAGATTGCAGTTACTTTCAAACTACTTTGGTCCTAGCACTCAGTACCTCATATGAGTTCCCTTCTCCTGCACAGACCAGTTAGAGTGACTCACTTGTGGGAAAAAAAAATGTCATCCGTGCATGAAAATTTTAATGAACTACATACACAACAGGTGCCCCTTTAAAGTATGACTCTTTTCCTCTCTGAAAGGCACATGTAGCAGGTTCCCTACTGTCAGGTGTAGACTCAAGTGATGAAAGAAAAATACATAAATGTTTATTAAACCTTTGTTGCCATTCACACCACCAACTTTCACACCCCAGTGCCAAGCTGTTAACAAATTCCCATGCTGTTCTAGAAGATATTTCACAGCTCCTGTCAGAAAAGGGAAGTTTCACGAGGGCAGCACTCACTGGAAAAGTCTCTGCTCCCACCACCATCAACAAAAAACATTCACAACCAGCTGTTTGTGCAATAAATGCGTCCTGGCCAAACTGTGTGGGAATAAAGAGCTTCTTCCAGTGAGGCATAGGGCCACCTTTATGCAAACCTCATGATCCATATTTGCCTCAAGATCGTTTATGTTAAAGCTTATCTCTTTACCTAATGACCTAAATAAAAATTATGCATGATAAGCCAAGTGACAACAAGCCAGTACATGAGGCTCAGACCAGGTGGCAGCTGCGTGTGTGCAGGTTGCAGCTCGTATGTTCGGACACAGTGTCGCCTCCTCAGAGGACTCTGCAGCTCCAGGCTGCAGCCCTGGCCAGCAGCCCCATGGCAGGGCCCCTTCAGGCACACAGACCCCTCAGGGAGGCAACGTACCACCTACCACTCCGTGCCACATTCCCTTTCTGGCAGCCAGGCTCTGCCGTGCGGCCAGGAAGCTCGAGGCAGGGCCCTGCACACAGGGTGCGCACTGCCTGCTCCAGCCTCGGCAGCTCTGCAGGACTGCCATGGCCAACCACAGCAGAGGCAGTGTGAAGGTGTACAGCAGTTCTCTCTACTGCCACGGCTCCTCTTTCCCCCCCAGCCTGGAAGACCCTGTTCTAAAAAGAACAAGTGAAGGCAAGCTGTTTCTCACAAGATGAAATGAAATTGCTGCTCCTCTCAGAGTCATCCAAAACAAGAGGGGCGCGAAATGAAACACCTTCCCGACTCAAAAGGTGACAATTGCGATATACTATGCACTTGAGTATATATATATATATATATATGTATAACTATAGTTATAGCTTTTACAACACCAAAGCTTTGATAAACTCATTTACTTTGCCTCTGGAGGACGTGGGGACACCTACTCAAGTCACCATTTTGCACAGCACGTTGCTCAAAGCTTTGAAAAATGCACCTGGGGAGCTTCAGCTTCTCATACAGATCCTGTAATTCAGCTGATCATGAAGAAGAACTAAGTGACCATTTATTAATGTGTACTGCTAATGGAAATCAATCCCGAGCACTAGAAGAGAAGCAGACTTTTCTTCCTACAACCAGAATGAATAAAGCAAACAGCTTTATTTTTCTCCCCTTTTTAATATCAGAAAATTTTGTTCCCTTAATAAATCCTTATAGCAGCAATTTAGCAGCATGCTTCTGTCAACCCTAGTTAACAGATTAGAACCCAATATTCTATTAATTTTTGAATTAAACAAAACAATCTCAGAAATCCATTGGCACTGTCTCTGCCTGTACCTCATCCCTCAGCTTACAGACAGCTAGCACAGAGACAAGATACTACAGAACATGCTGCACACTTCAGCTTCATATCTTAAAATCAGCAGGGTTGGCAGTATTTGCTCAGGATATCTAAAAGACTTTGGTGGACTGGTCTTTCTGTGTGAAGGTAAATAACCTGACCAAGAGATTTGTTAGCTGATGGATCTTTAAGATATTTATATATATACAATCTGATATTGTCTAGTGGAAAGTAATTGCTGCCTTAAAGATGAAAATATTGAAGTCTTTTCTTTTAGACTAATTACAACAATTAGATATTTTATTTTCTAGTCAAGTTATTTGAGCAATACATCAAGCGATAGATTAGTATCTGAACCTGCTCATTGTCAAAGCCTGTAGTTCAAAAACGCAGTGGCCATTTCCTCCCTGCACAGTGACTAATTTCCTTTGTGAGTCAATCTGTCTCTCCTCCTCACTACTCTCACAACAGAGAGATGCTGCAAAAGCAAGGTTCCCCCCAGTGAGATGCTGAGCCAGTGTGGATCACTGCACTGCATGGCATGCCTCCGTGGAGCAGGTTTTC
This sequence comes from Cephalopterus ornatus, assembly GCA_013396775.1. Lineage (NCBI taxonomy): Eukaryota > Metazoa > Chordata > Aves > Passeriformes > Cotingidae > Cephalopterus > Cephalopterus ornatus. The sequence continues at coordinate 239,366 of VZRE01012605.1, forward strand.
TGCAAAGCCCATTCCCCTTCGTAAGTGCCAAGAATCAAATTTTGGCCACCTAATGCAGCATGTTCCACATGTTAGCTCACAACATGTTGAGCAACTGTGTTAACTGAGATGGATAGTGCTGTCAAACAGAAAGCTGGTTCACCAGGATGGAAACAGTGGGATACGCTGACCTTTTACATTCAGAAAAAAAAGAGTTCCTAAGATGACACGAAACATTTAATATTAAAAACAAAAACAACTACCTTCTTGCAGAGCTTTTATTACCATATTATGTAAATAAACACATGTTCATGAGCTCTGCCTGTGTAAGGAACCTGAGCCTCTCTCACAGAGCAGTCTGACAGAGGAAATGAATCACTATCATCCCGCTTGGAAAGAAGTTTGCACAAGGAGCCCGTGCTATTAACCACTGCCTGGAACTCCTGGATTCAACATCACCAATGTTCCCTCTGTTCCCATGTTCAAATACCCAGATATACAAAATAACTAAAACCAACAGACAAAATCCAAATCCCCAGGCAAAGTTGCTATTAAACTACTCTAAATGTGCACAGGTTTTATTGGTGATATGGAGATGAAACAAACCTAAAGGCTTCTCATCCAAAAGAATAAGCACTAAAATAACCTGTTTAGTATATAAAAGCCTCTTGAAATGCAAGGTTCATTCCGGTAAGATTTCTCCCAGCCCACTACCTCCTGCCCATCTCCCTCAAGATTAGGATTTTCAGTTTGTTTTTTTTCAAGCTGATATTTTGGGTAGGGAAGGAAAGCTTTGTTTATTTTAAGATTTTGCCGCTAACAGAGAATCATCTCTAAGTGGAAGGAACCGTAGAGCCTTACACAGGGCTTTGCAGCAATATAGTAGGTAAGCGAAAACAGAGAAATCAGCCTGCACATTTAGCACTACAACTATTTGACGTAAAGAGAGCATGTATACATATGTAACCATTCTCTACAATGTATAATTTTAAAAAATGAAAGGCTACAATACACTGTTCAAAATGGCCCTGCTACAAAGAAGAACACTAGATACCATCTAGCTGTACACCTACAGGTTCTACCCAGCTCTTCTGTGCTGACTTCCTCAGAGCAGCGACCTGCCTTGTGGTACAGAACAAGTGTGTCATGAATATCCAGACTGATCATTATCACCATATATTCCACACTTCAGCAAGATCTACCTAACGCTTTCTAGGCAAGTTAACAAGGTAGGGCGTGTTGTACACCTAGTTTAAGATTAAACTATTAACGCACTAATATAACCACTTCCAAGATTTGCCACCAATTTTCTTGCTTTCTCCTTACATTGAACAACCTCAGGTGCTGTCTTCTGCAATGCAGAGAACGGGAGAAAAGAACTTTATTGAATACCTTGTGCCTGAGCTGCAGAACTGTGGGAATACCCCAGAGCCAGGAGCGCTGTCTCCACCAGCTGGCTAAAGAGCACATCTTTGCGAACCAGAACGAACTCAGCATGCTCTTCTCGATTATCGTATTCAAGAGAGGCGTCCGACTGCTCCACCACACAAAAGACGGGAATCATCAAACCTAGATGGAAAAAAAACCCCAAAAACAACAAAGCATCAATAAGAGAGGAACAAGAAGTGTGTCATACATCTCTGATTAAAGCTGTAAATTAAAACACCTCCTAGAAGGCTCATCATAAGTGGAAATCTGCCTTTCTTCCCTGTGGGATAGCTTTTGTTTTCTTTCCAAGGGAAATACTGAAGTCTCATCACTTGACTCATTTAAAAACCACACTAAAAGCTCAAGAGAATACAGTTCAGGAACAGAATCAGAGTCAGCATTAGGATGAACAAGATTTCCTAATAAGATTTTTTTCAACATAGCGGAAGTTTTCTACAGTTCAATGAATCTCCCTATTCTTTCAGGTCAGAGCTTCTCCACCTTCAGCCATACAAAAACCTGACACACAAATGCTGCTTCTGCTTCTCTCTACACAGTGAATGCATGAAGGAATCAGCAGAAGCAGGTCCCCTTGGGGGACACTGCATTTTTAGACGTGCATTCTTAGACCAGGGCCCATCTTCTCACTGTACATGGAAAATATTCTTGCATGGATTTTGCTGAAAATTATAACCTTGTGTTGGCAGCTGATGGTCACGCAGACCTGGAGAGACCCGTGGCTGTCCTCTTGCTGCATGCATGAAGAGAGCGAGAACAGCTCTCTTCGAAGGAACATCAAGGATGAGGAGGAACCACAGAAGCGGAAAACTCAGGGGGTGGTCTGGATTCAATTTTGTTCTGTTTTATTGTAAATTTACTTTTGTGGTTACAGGATCAAGTCATCTATGGCAATAAATTGTGGGGCATGAACTTGAAGGGATTCAATACAACAGGCCAATTTGCAGGAACGACCCTACAGTGCATGCACGGAGGGAAGAGGGAACAGACGGAAAACCTACAGAACTGCACAGCCATTCCCATCACCTGCTACAGGACTGGCTGTAGTCAGGGGGTGCCAAAGGAAAAACCATTACCTGGAGTCACAGAAATTTATTAATTGGTTATGTACAACTTGTTAGTCCCTAGATAAACTAGGAAATATTGCGGCAGAGACCAATCTCAGCCTACAGCAGTTTTTTTCAAAGGTGTCATTTAAGGCTCATAATACCACCAGAAAGCTCTCCTCTAAATCTTATTATTCAGAATGAAATATAACAATTTCCAGTAGAAAACAACTACAAAAAATATCTGAGTATATTTATGAAAGACTGGACACAAATCACAGTATTCTTGGACCAAGCATTTCTCTAAGGGAAAAAGAAGAGAAAGCCACATTTCACTTCTCCTACATGAAGTCCATTAAATATCTTTGAGATATTCTACTATCAGTAGCGTCAGTATCCACAAACCAATAGATATATATCCCTTCAGAGGAGTCACCCTGCCCTGAAATAAATACAGTCACACCAACAACTGCTAAGGGACTTAAACACTCCTTGTCTTGAATTTCCAGAGACTAAATTACTTTAAAAGATATTTTAGATACACAATTCTCACTTAGTGAGAGGCCCACAACAGGAGCTACAGGCTACAATATCCAGTTGATGTGTTTTAATTATTTGTTTTAAAACACATCCTGAAGTAATTTGCAAGAAGGCTAGAGCATCACATAGATACCGCTCTCTCTTCACTGCTTGATTCTGGGTTAAACTGATGCATTTTGCAAGTTCAAGCAGCCAAATTCTAACACACTGTGCTAAAAAAAATCTCAGTGAAAAAATATCTCTAGGTGCTTTTCTAAAAAGACAGCACATGGCTGATCATGTTCCACTAAAATCAGTGACAAAATTTCTCTTTCTATCAAAGGTTAAAACTTGAATTCTATTTGTCCATAAACCATTTAACTAGCTAAAACGAAACTAAGTCTCCTTAAGTGACAAACTTCCAGTCCTGTCGAACATACAGGCTGTCACAGCACTTTTGATGGGGCTATTAATGTCTTGGCAAAAGATTAGGATAATTGGCCAAATGCTGAGGCTGTAATATCAGTTGTGTAAATTACATTTTGGCAAGACAGTAAAAGTGATGAAGCAAACTGATGAGAGGGAGGCCACAGCGTCTTTCATCCTCCTGCTGGATGCCTTCCTTCTTAAACAACAGTCTCTCCTTTTCAGCGCAGAAGTTGCACCTGTTCTCTGCACTCGTTCTTTACTGTCTGAGTACAAACAGGATCTCAAAAGCTAGAACTGATGCCATACACGATATCACTTTATGGATGCCACAAAGGACCCACAGGACCCCTGCCCATGACGATTTTTCCTGCCCCTTCCTGCTGCTCAAGACCAAGCTTGCAGGGATCCTGCTACAGAAACAGCTTTTGAAAAAACATCTCTGAACTGAGTGACTCAGTGACCCAGTGGAACTGATGATAAGCTGCTATTAGTACCTTAAAAACAGGGAGCAAAGGGCAGGTTACCACATCTGTCATTGCTAACCCATTCTCATGCCTCTCACTGGAATCTTAACACCAATTTTATTTTAGTAAAAAACAACAGTAATCCAAGCTATTTCCAAGTAAATCTTACTCCAAGGAAGTTTCAACTGCTTTGCCCTCTATTTTGCATTGGAGAGTTAAACTGTCATATCTCCAATGGATTTATTACCCCAAGCTTTTCGGTTTCCTGACGTTATCTGAAAATAAATAAACATACTTTGAGTATGTTGGAATCAGAAAGAAAAATACCTGCAGTCAGAGGCCAACATGCTCTTTACACACTGATACACACCATGCCTCGCTCCTACACACATATGTTACACCTCCAGCTCACTACTGGGCCCTTAGAGAAGAGCAATACAAGTTACTCATTGCTCACTGTCATTCCAGTTGAAGAACTTAGAGCAGTACTCAGAGAGCAGGAGACCAAGCATCCATAATGAAGTCTCACATGCAGTGCTACTGCAGTGCAAGCCAGCCTTACTCATAAATCCTGAAACTCCTCAGCTCTTTCTCTAATGACCGATCAGCCAGAGCTCCTGTCATCCTCTCTTGCCCATGCACGTGCACGGAAAGGGCTGAGGTTCCCTCGGCACTGAAACTGTGTGCCCTCGCTCTCCCAGCTCCAAAAAGATGCTGCAGTGAGTGATGCTGTACAGCTCATGGTGGATGACACACAGCATTGATTTTCATGCATGGAGAAAAACAGGGGTAATCTGAGGGCTAAAAAAAGGAAAGAGTTTGTTTCCCTAAAGGATGAACACAATGCTGGTATGCACACAAAACATTAACAGCAATCTCAAATCATACAAAAGACTTTTTCTCCTTGATTTTGCTTCACTTAACTGACTTAGAAGCAGCTCTTTCATGCTTCTCACAGAGCTTTGACCCCATATAGATGACATCTGCATAAAATGTCAGGAGAGTGTAAACCAAGACCTACATAAAGGCTTTTATAAGGACACCCATACAGAGCAAGAATTACATCTAACCCAGGAAAGAGACCAGTGAAAAACTGTTCCCACCATTACCCAGAAGAACAGAACGGTTAGTAGTGACCAGTACATTTGTAGAATATATAAATTTAAAACAAATCAAGAGATGAGATTTAAGCTCCACTGGTGCTTACACGGAAAAGCTGCAATGTACAGAAAAGACTTCGTAAACACAGTTGCATTTTTTGCGGTGACTCTTCTAAGGGGCAGAGAAACCAAGAAGAATTAAATATGTATCAAAGAGACCAGTGTCCAAATGCACATTTTCTCCTCCTTGTCCATTTTAATCTGTAGTTTTATTTCACTGGGGAGCAATCAATTCTTTAAAATGAAGGAAAGAGAAATAGATATTTCATTCAAGAAGTGAAAACCCGGGACACCCTGCTGCATAAAGCATTCCTTTTTCCAAAAACAACCTCAAAGCCAGCTAAAAGTATTATCAAACTGCAGTATACAGCTCCCTGGAAAACATTTTTATTTTTTAGACTTCCAAGTAAAAGCTGCAAATTTCTAATGCCCAACTAGAAGGATGAGAGACAACAGATATTAAGAAGTCCTGCACAGTTTCTTTTATTCATTTGCAGATCATATTTTGTCCAGTACATGCTTTAAACAAGCAATAGATGTGATACTATAGGCACTGAACTTCTATGTATTGTCCACTTCCACACAACCATCACAGACTTGGCAACCAAAGCAAAGAAGAAAAGGACACAGAGAGCTGAGGAGCAGGTTACTCTTTGAGCCACCCACCTCTCCAGCCATTAAATATAGAGCAGTGCTTGCATGTCCTAATAAGTATAAAATTAAGATCAACCAACAAGAAGAGGCACCAATAAAATTTGTCTTTTTAGATTAAAATCTCTTTCCATCAGTACAGGTTTGAGCCCCGTCTAGGTGTTATTTAATTTAATATAATTTGAACAATTTCCAAACATCAGCTTGATTAATTTCAACAGCATGGTGTTATGGTAAGATTTACTGTACAGGGGTTGTCTAGCAGGGAATTAATAAAGAAGCCAGTTCTTTGCCCTGAGTAACATGAGGTTTTAAGACTTCCCAGATTTCTAGTGGGAATACTTCACAGCACAAGCATGTTTTCTTCTGGGAGTGAAACCCACCAAAATTATTAAAAACTGAGATCAAATGGTGGTGTCAAACCCAAAGGAAATCATTCTACAGTGGAGAGATTTTTATCAAATGAAGAAAGTGGAAAATAAAGTTTTTGTTGTTGCTGTTGTGCTTTGGATTTTTAGGTTTTGTTTGTGGCTGGGTTTTTGTTGTTTTGGGTTTTTTTTTTCAACAGAACACAGATACACACACACAGAGTAATCTCCCACGAAGACAGAGCAAATTTCTATGGTTTGTCATTCAGAAACCAGGACATCTTCTTGAAAATTCATAAACTACTGAAAACTCTTCATTAGTGTACGCAGAAAACATTTTCCCTAGCAGAGACTGTAACATGGGCCATTCTCTAAGCTGGTCTTTCCGATACAGAGTAGAGAAAAGGAAAAAAAAAAAAAGAAAAGAAAAAAAGAAATCTAGGCAACAGCAAGAGCACAATCCACAAATATTTATTCCCATGCACATCTCAAAACACTGAATTACAAGCAACTTCAGCTAGACTCTTACCCTGTGACAGAGACTAGGAAGCCCAAATAGCAAAACATGAATTGCCTTGAGAAAATTATCTAGATAAAGATCCCATATATTTAACAATAAAGCATGCTTCCACAACTGGCAGTAACCACAGCAATGAATCAAACTACAAGCATTTGCTAAACCTAATCCACTTCTGGTTTTTTTCTTTAGGAGAGAGACCTTCATCCAGCAAAGGCAGTGAAGGGAAAGCAGTCCACTTCTTTATTTCTCTTTGCACTGCAGTAGAGCTGACCTTACACAAACCAATCTGGTATTTAACTGTCTTTCCCTTTCTTCTAAACAAATTTGAAAAATGAACCTAAACTGAGAAAACTGCTTTAAAAGGCAGAAATCAGCATCCGTGCAGCACAAGAGAGGTTTGCCAGTTCTCCTTTTCACATACTGCAGCTCTAATTGAAAAGGCAGAAACCAATTAAGTTTGACGGCTTTCAGTTACAGAAATACCTGAATTTCTGCAGCAGAGATGCCATCCTGCATCCTAGTACAACATAAATCCATAATTTCCTTTCTGAAAAACTGAACACTACCACCAAGTTAAAAAAAAAAGAAAAAAAAAAAAGAAAGGAAATTAAAAGGGAAGCTTTAAAGCTTCAGTGTGTCACTTCAGAACGGTGTTAACTGCAAATACTGAAGTGATCAGAAGTTAAAACCTTGTGCTCATGCTAATAACCAGGAGTTTTCTATTCAAGACTCAGCTAGCTGAACAAACATTGAATCATAGAATCATTGTAGTTGGAAAAGACCTCTGAGATCACATGTAATAAGAGAAGATAAATTCATAATTGGAAAAGATCAACTGCATTCCAAAATGAGCTTTTTTTGTCCGGTTGGTTAGGTTTTTTTCTAAGAGGAAAGACATCAAATAGTATTGGAAAAAAAAAGGGGTTGTTCCGGTCTCACCACGACTTTTATTTAAATCACAGCATAACTGTAGCTGGTGGTGATGTGAGATCTTCCCCAGAAAATCCTGCAGAGTCCAACTGAGGGCTGCAGACACAGGAGACAGGCTGAACAGGCACAACCACACCATTTCCGCAGTGCCATACACACATGACTATTCACACTCCAGGAGGATCTGGCTTGAAGTAGATCCCAGGTTCAGCCCGTGCCGGTGCAATTCAGTGATGAGATGGAAGAGACAGAGCTCACGCATTTCAGCAAGTGTTAGGAATGTCCATTAAGGCTCACCCCATAAATTATGAATATAATTAAATCGGACAGAATATAAGCTGTTGGCACTTAACTTATTTACAATAAATGCTTGGTTTGGGTAAATGGACTGTGTTTCAGCCTTTTATGTATCAAGCACCAGCTTACAACAGTCTCATTATGAGGCTGAGAATTCTCCCACTGTAAATCTTTTTTAATGGGGACTGGAGGAATGACTTTGCAGTTGTTTGTCACTAACCACTCGGAACCACGTGAAGAAAGCTGTGTGTGCACAGTGACAGGCGACCAGCGGGAAATCTCTGTCACAGACAGGAGACCGTATCAGGATCTTTGCAACTGGACAATCCTATGCAAAACAAAAGCGCCAAATACCTCCTTACAGCAAAAGGTTTTTTGTTTAAAAACTTTCTGCTAATCCTCTGCTCTCCAGTGTGTTCTAGACAAAATGAGAGATATCTGATTTTGCATATAACCAGTAATGTGATGCTGTTAAACTCCTACTCTTCATGGGTTTATAAGCCCGCTGCAAGTAATTTGTTCCAGGATGCAATTTGGTAAAGAAAAGCTCAGTCCACAGATGATTTTAATACAATGTTTGCCAAAGATACAAAATCACGTTAAATAACATTACATTGTAGAATTTTTCTTCTTAGGAGGGCCAGAGGAAGTAAAACTAAGGACAATATCTTTCTCTTTCTCCTCAGTTATTTTTTCTGGCTTTACATATTCAATAAATCTGTAGGCAGGAAATGCATTTCTACATATTATATTTTAGCCAATGGCAAATGCAAACCACAAGATATTATTTACATCCTTCTTCAGCTTCCAGACCTTTCTGTGGCTTCAGTCTCCCAGCCATCACAGCTATCCCAGATCTCAGGAAGTCTTATAAATAAGTCACTACCGTCTCTGCAGATGTCCCCTGTTTCTGACAGCTTAACTAGCCAAAGAATCCTTCTCCTAGCTGAAATAACAGCCTTACTTGTTTAACACAAAATATTTCAGGCCACTATCCCACCACAGAAACATATTATGAAACTCATAACTTGATTTGATAATACTTGAGTTTCTCAAAAGACGATACAAAAGAAAAGCCGTATTCAGAGCATGAGAAAGAGAAGGATACCAAGTGTTTACCGCTAGCGCAGCCTCTCCTGCTGCGTGCCTGGGACAGAAGTGTTACTCACAGGAGACGAGGCCTTTTGTTAGTCCAAGTGGATCAGCTGCTTGGGGTAACTAACCCCCTTTACTAAACTAGTTGCACTAACTCAACCCAACCTTCAAATCTGTGACAGCGGTTGGGTTCAAAGGGCAAGAACGGGAGCAGCCCAACTGGGGTTAGCCCAGGAACAGCCACGGATGGGGCAGGCAGGAGGCTGGAGCAATTAAACAGCACGACCAAGCACTTCCACCTCTCCACCTAAGTGAGCTGAACATGAGAGCGATGATAACCCAGACCTCAAAACACGGTTTTGAGGGAGGCTGAGTCAGAAGGCAGCACAAACAGCTCAGCTCCCCGGAGCCAGCCAGCACCTCGCAGCGTGCAGGAACGCCTGCGGGGTACCAGCACCACACACTCCACCAGAACCACACACAGGCCTTCCAATACATAGAACAGAATCATAAAATCAGTTAGGTTGGTGAAAAAACTTAAAATCATCAAGTCCAACGATTCACATCAAAAGGCAAAGGTGAAGACACTTATAGCTACGTTTTTCCTAACTAAAACAGCTCAGTTTTTTCAATTTGTTTCCCAGTTAAAAAAGAAGAAAAAGCACCCCACAGCCGTACTTCATAATATGAAGTCATGGAAAATATACTCATTTCACTCAAAACCAGTGGAGCAAACGCTTCTAAATTAAACTGACTTTAAAAAAAAAAAATCATCTTAAGCCACTAATTTCCCATAAGTTTTAGGTTTTGGTTTCTGTAACTTAAAAATGAATTTAGGGTTTGTGAGGGTTTTTTAGTTTGGGGCACTACTGTTGTTTTTCTCTTGACAACATAGCAAAACTCGCCTGAGGGGCTAAGACTCTCTATGCCAAGTTCCACCCAAAATTAATTTTAATGACCAACATTTTAAAACACTGAAAACTGGAACCGCTAATAAGCTCTTAAATTTGGTGGTGCTAGCAGATGCCACCATATTATGTAATTTTTAAAGCAAAAAAACATCTTCTAGCAAAAGCATTTTAATGAAGGTTGTATTAACTAGTCTGCTGGTACTGGGATAAGTCCTCTGGAATGCAACAGAAAAGCTTTCGTAGCTGGTTTGAGGTTTTATTCCTGAAAAAGTGCTGCATACCACACTCAAGCCTATTTTGGGGTCTCCACTGGGACCCACCAGCAAGTTCTTTTCTCCTTCATGTCCAACCCTCTGTGAACCATCCCCTGCCAAGAAAAAGAAGAAATTGTATCACCTCTCCTTCATGTTACCAGATATTTGTCTGACAGAGAATCTAAGGTAACTACTGCACCTACACCTCTGCCTTCAAATCCAATTGCAGGCTCCAGCAGGGAGACAAGCTGAATCGATCTGCAACCACTGTAATCACTGCCTCCTTCCCTTGTGTCTAATAGATACTGGCAGCGTTATAAAACCTCATTTCTAAGTGACAATGTCAACAGATATCGCAGAACTGGTTATGGGCAAAAGTTACAAGTACACACGCAAGAGGACGAGCCACATTAAACTCTCTCTCTGAATAAATATCGTCAAACTCAACGGTTACTCATGGAGTTATTCATCCTGCTGCACTTTCACAAGGGTAAGGCTCCTGCTGCAGCAATATCATTACTAGATGGTATTTTTCTGGTAGAAGGAGATCACAGAAATCTTCATCAGATTTTCAGCAGGAAATTCAACAGAGGTGATAATCACAACCAAGAGAGAGTAGAAGCCACTCCACCATTCTGTTCTCTAGAAAGCAGCCAGCTTCCCCCTGCGCCTCCCTTTTCACCAGTCAACACAGAGTCTTCAGAAAGCCTCCACCTACTGCCCATACTGCCCATTACAGGTCAGGAATCGGCACCTGGGGCTTGGCCTTTACTTACAATTCCAACCTTCCACACCCCACGCCCCTGCAGATAGAGAGCAACTTCTGAGTGACATTCTCTTGTATTCTTTCTTTTTCAAGAACAGAAGACCAAGAGTTGCGGGGGGAACACTCTACATTTCACGAAGATGAGATCACACATTTGACAACTATGGGTTTGAATACTACTCTTTTAGGAATATTTACTTTTATCAGTCAGAAGGTCACATTAATTTAACAGTTTTTGATAAGTAACAGATCTTTATCAAACAGGTCATGAGGTCAAGGAACAAGAGTTAACAGGTACATTCTCCTTCTCAGGTGCACCCAGCACAGTTCATCCAGTTAGTGACATTTTCAGGCAAGGGTGCAAAACACCTACCTACAGTACTGTGTATGGATTCACAGTCAGCAACCCATGCTTTTGGGGCTCAACAAGCTGAATTGCTACATTATTATGTACACAGAGGTACACCCGAGAATCAGATGCTTCTGTTAGTGCAAATGCATGTGCTCACTGATGGGTGTTAGCCAAATAAAGCAGATTACATCTGCGCTCCAAAGGCTGAACTGGCTTCCAGTTCACTTTTGGATGCCATTCCAAATGTTGATTTATAAAGCTGGATGATACAAGGCTAGAGCCAAGGCTACTGTAGAGAGGATATCTCTTTCCATGTATTGTGCAGCAGAAAGGACATATCTGCTCACAGCTCTAGGACTCACCTTTGGAGAAAATGGAGAGCCAGGATCCCTCAGCCTCAGGCCTTCAACTACAGTCAAACCCCTCTGCCAGAGGCACAAAGGTACACAGCCACCCAGCAAGGGGCCTTTCTGCCTATTGCGTTTTAGGCTGAAGGCTGAGGTGGTGAGGTAACTAAAGGGTCATAGAAGAGTCAGGTCCAGGTAGCAGTGGCCTAAGAGACCAAGTACTCTTAGCGGCATTCACGTCCACAAAACCATATGAAAAAAGAGAGAGGCAAAAACAATATGAAAAAAAAAAAATCCTCCCCCAAAAAAGAAAAAAAAACAACACCAAAACAAACAAACAAGACAAAACCACCATAAAGTAGCACAGCTTTTTATTTTGAAAGACAAAGAAGTAATTTTTACTGCTTTCTACCTGTCCACAGCATTCTCCAAGCTCATCTAAATGGCAGGTCAGTATGACACTGTGATCATATTTATGTAATCAGGAAGGCTCAATACATTAATCACTATGCCAGACCCAGACTGTCAGATAATGCCTATCTTGAGCATTACTGTAGAGCAGTACACCTACTTACTGCATACTTGCTCATAGGAGCCCATACGAAATCTACTATCCAGACTTCTAGCTTGAGGAACAAACTCTACTTTAAAAAAAAAAAGGAAAATAGAAAAAAAGCCCACACTTCTGTTACTCTGCATTTTCTCTAAGTCTAAAAATTGGTAGAGTGTATGACAGGTCCACCTCATTTTTCTTAATGATGTTTTTATTATTCTTTCACTCAATTAAAACAGAAATGGATATTGCATCTTCTGACTGTATAATTGTTATTGTAATCTGTTTTCGATCACTGCTTGGGAAATGGGTCCAAAACAACATAAACTATCCACAGCCTCAGAATACAAGTCATTTTCTTTTACTACGATACTTAAAGACACATCTATCATGTTGCTCTGCTAACATGTTTGTGTTATGGCAAAGAAGTTATTTGTGAATTGGGAAAAGACATTATGAAAATCACCTTTTACTCCGAAGTATTGCATAACTCGTATTTCATAACTACATTTCTTAATAACCATTCAAAATAATAAGGCTGGGAATTGTGCACTTCTAATTTTAATATATAAATAATGGAAATGCATATAACCTAAAATATGCTCAAAATATGAATTTATATTACTCTCAAAAATAGTCTGGTTATAGTTTTGAAAATGACATGCTTCATTTCCAATATATGCCTGTCAGTTAAATTTATTACAAAATACCCTCTCTGAGTTTAGATTACCAGGATGGTAAATACTTCTATATGTGAGTTTCCTCACTTATTTGAAGTTTCTGTCCAAATGCTAAGTGTCAGCAACTTCTCAAGAATGAAGTGGTGTTGGTGATACACAAGTAAAGACAGACTAATGCAGCCGCTTCTCAACATTATACAAATAGAATGGCACAGCTGAGAGAGAGAGAAAGTAACCTTGTGGCTGTATGCAGCAATACAAATCATGCTTCTGGTATAAGAAACTCCCCTCGCAACATTTCTTGCCAGATTTAGTATTTTTGAAAATATTTGCTGTCAATAGTGTGTCTTTTCATCTCCGCGTGTCTTTGGGGAACAAATAAGGAGGGAGCATATTTAAGTGGGAGACATTTCTACTGCACTCTGAAAATGCAGTGGGCATATGGTTACCTCAAGAGATGCTGCAGCTTCATATAAAATATAGTCTGAAGATTATTTTTATTAAACTTTTTCTGAGCTTCTTTACTTTGCTGACACTGCTTCTAACAAGGTACCATTGTGCTCAAACTGTTAAATATTGCATATCCCTCTGATACAAGGACATCAGTTAGAGCAAAATGACGATGTTTTTACTATTAGCCAGATAATTTTCTATTTAGAACACAAGTCATATGCTTAAACTCTTGTCTAGAGCTACCTCTTTTCTTCAAGTTCTTTCTGTTCCCTTCATACCGCTTCTACAAATAGTGACAGTCTTCTCTTTTTCCTAACACTGCTGCATGAAACATCAATAATCATTCGATAGGAAATTTAAAATATATCTTGAGTTCAGACAGAGTATTTCTGCCCTAGCATTCAGTTTAGGATAACAGCAATGTAGGGCTCACACTTCATATTTTAATCAATCTGTAAATTATTTGTGTAGCCTTAATACAAGTAGAAGTGCCTCCTGGAAGGAGGTTTTATGTAAGTCCTCAGATAGTAGCAACATCGACATTCACATCTTTAAAAACCAGAATAAGAATTACACTTTTAAAAAAAACAAAGCAAAACAAAAAACTAACCAAACAAACAATCTCCCCCACCTTTGAAATATTTTTATAAGGGTTTCTCAATGTCAGCAGCCTTAAATTGCTAGTAGACAAATGCCAACATCTTGTATATTTGTAAATCTCTAGGGGATACCAGCAGAGCTACTATATATATTTAAAAAGGAAAAAAACTAAAAATACCATTTCAAGTTTTTTTAAAAGTTCCCTAAAATAAAGGAAACAGCATTGGAAATATGAAATATTTTTCCCCTTACCAATATCTGGATCAATGCAAATGCATACCGGGACAAAGTACACTCAACAGCCGCAGTACATGCTTGTCGTACAAAGCGCAGGCACTCTGGATAAAAAAATAAATTCCTAACTATGGAACTGTGGCAATATGGACAACAAGGCTTGATGGCTGCGAAAACATCACACATTAAAGGAGCCAACACTTGTGAATGGCCATGAGAGCCTCAGCTAGATGGGCTAACAACTGCCTCCAAATTAAACGGCAGAGTGTATTTTCTGTCTTCCATACCACTGATCAATGTAAACTCGTTTGTGTGTAGCCCCGCAGCAGAGAAGCTGCTGCTGAACATTCTGCAACAAGTACAAAGCTTGTTGGAGGGCAGTTTTTTTTAGCGTGGCTAGAGGCTAGAAAACGTTTCTCAAAACCTATCACTCAGCTGCCTTTTGTCTGCCGTGATGATTTTTTACATCTGCATTAGTGCCACATGCCACTGTGGGGACCAACGCATCTGACCCAGGACATTTCGTACAGTAGGAACCAATTACCACGAGGCAATTTTTTTTCCCAAAGCTAGAAAGGGCATCGGTTCCTTGTCCAACACAGCGGGCTTGTTTCAAAACCACTTTGAGCTTCGAAAGGAGAGCACGCTTGTTCAGTAGTTACAGAGACTGAATCAGGCACAGGTTATCTTGAACAAACCCCCATCGTATCAATTCAAAGGGACTTGGTAATACTTTATACCTTGAAAAACCGGGCCTTTAATCCTAAAAACACAAGAGTAGTTACTAATTTAACTAAATTGTGAGGGGCAGTAATTAAAGGCCTAACTTAGCTATGCCTTGCAATTTGGGATTCAAAAGAAAGTCTTCCCAAGTTTTACAGATTTTCAGTTATTTTGAAAAGTTTAAAAATAAGATTTAAAAGCAGGTTGGGGACTGTTCAACCACAAAAATAAGAATTTTCCTAAACAGGTCACACAGATGTTTAGTGAATATAAATATATGCCTGCAATAAAACTCTCTTCATTTTACATCATCATAGATGCCATATTGTATTACCATGTTCTGTGTCAATGGCAGTGACAAAAATCATACTGGTTCAAGTCTTTTCATTAAGCTCCAAATGACTGTTGTGGCCCTTATTCTCCCCATTCCACTTTAAGTCCAGACTTTAAAGAAAACAGCAATAATAGAAAGTAACTGCAAAAAATAAATATTTAGGCTAGCATCTCCATCAAGAGTACTAAATTCAAATACTTTTAAAGAAATTTTAAAATAAATTATATCATCTGAATGTCTGTGCTCCAAACTAGAAAGTTTCAATATGACATAGCTGTCTGTTGAAATGATGACTTGATTACAATTACATTATGCCTGGGTTTTTCTACTTTTAAATCTAGACAAAATATTCAGCACAGTAAAAGTATTTAAACAGAACATAAAGACTCCACAGAATTAATTATTTGAGAAAGGAATCTTCAAACTTCACCTTTATGTGTTTATTCATAACAATGAAAGTCTAAATTCTGAGTGGGAAATATGTCGCTATTTAATTTCTTGAGAACATGTTTCCCGATTGGCATCTTTATAGTTTTTAATATGCTTTTGTCATCTTCTTAAGGCATAAAAATAATTCTGGGGAGTAACTGACAAAGTCACCTTAACAGGAGTTTTCAAAGAACTGCCCTATAAATAAATGGCAATAAACATATTACGTTCTATACCAGTGAAACTAAGAAAAGGCAGGACTCAATTTATAAAGGGAGGGGGAAACAGAGAATTAACACGGACTATTTTAAAGGTGTTGGTTTCTTTTCCTTTCCTCTGGTTCATGATGAGAATAACAGCATGCAGTTAACTAACATGGCCATGGGTGTGGGGCAGGGAGGAAATGGGGAGAGGATTTGAAACATTTAGGAACTGTTGCAGGGAAAAAAAAAAAAGTCTTAGTACCGCTAATCTTAAATCTTGAATTCAAAATTGTTGGTGGCTTTCTGAAGATGCAATTTAAGAGTTCCAAAATTACTCTAAACATCAAATTATGTCTAGGTCACTGAATGGGTGGATACCCTGTATTCTGTTTAATGCATATGTTCAATTGCACATATATTTTAACCAACTGTGTCTTTATTTTAATAACAGACCAAGTCCTGAAAACACATAAAGAAAGACTATTTTTCTACCTCAGCAAAAATACAGCTGATACACTGCATGACCCTTCAGGAGTGAAGAGTGCTCTGTTTATTCTATTTACATGACATGATCTGATTGGAAAAGGGACAGAGGGGTGGAAATCAGCAAAAAGACCAGAAACTCATTTTTAACCATCAGTCCTGAAAAAGAAATCACTGTCTTGCTCTTCTTGTCGTTCCTGTTAAATTAGAGGTCTCTTCATCATTATGTATCAGAAACACGTAAAATCCAAGATTTTGAATTTCTTCCTAATTCCTAATTATATCGAAGTACAAAGCAACATTTTCCAAGTATTCTGCCACAGATAAAACAAAATATATACACATACTGCTGGTTCCTGAACGAACAAAGATTTGTGGCTTTCACGCTTCCATATCCGGATGCGCTTAATTCTTTCAAATAGCTACATACTTCTTTCAGGCAGCAGGAAGATGTACTTCATCTAGGATCTGGGCAGAAATCTAAAACTTAACCTTTAATTTTACTCAGTTCCTAAGGACAAGAGAAACATGCTTCCTTACTCTGTTCAGAGTGCCATTTAGAGCTCAATGTCAACTAACCATTTAGAACAGAGAAGCAAATTTTATCAAGCTGTACTCTTCTGTCGGCACAGAAGTGGATTTTCTCTCTAGTAAAGTACTTTAAATCCTTGTAAAAGATAGAAAAGGTAGCATAAACCCTAGGATATTTTTGCAGAAATATGCAGAATGGATTTTGACAAACAGCTCTTTAGCCATTCTCAGTGGGTGTTTCTGTCACCCGAGATATATTAAAACTGATTTCTAACCACACCTAAGGCACCTAACACGACCGTGATATATCACAACTTCAGGGGGCTTATAGCAATTAGCAGCAGCGCTCCGAAGAGTCACTGCATCCACATTTCTGGTACATCTGACTTTGTACAAGCACAGTAAGCACAGCTACTGATTAACATCCCAATCATATACTTTAGTTTGAATTGCCTGAAAGCTTTCCTCTCCATTAATATTCTGTAAATTGAATCACAGTTTTTAACAGTTAAATGAATAAGAACATATTACTATCAGACTGCGTCAAACTAATTTAACCAGAAAATGTTTTGCAATCATTTCCTGCTCCAAATTTAACATGTTCCCTTGGCTGTATTTTGGTTCTACATTTCTGTTTCAGCAAAACCAAACTTCAGAACAGCTCATTCTGAATACTGGCATTTTAAATTGCATTCAGAGGCTTTTGACACTTATTTTCTACACTCCTCAAAATCAGCACGTACACATATGCATGCACATCCACTCTTACACAAACAGGTTCATGAACTGCAATCAACAATTTTGTAAATATAAGTTTCCTTGTCATTAATCATCCCCTTTTTTTTTTTAATCCTTATGGAGTGAATTACTAACTGAGAGGAGACGCCAATTCTAGTAAGTGAATGTTACCCAACAGGGATATAAAGCTGTCAACACCATAGTGCTCTTGCTTGCTCTAAACTCTCTCCCAGACTTCATATGTTTTTTAAAGCGATATTAGCCCTTTTTCCCAGGGACCTTTCTAAAACCTGCCTCTCCCGAAAATTTGAGCACTTGTGCTTTATTACAGGCAGCTTTTAAAACAGAGAGTTTAGGCAACAGTTGAAACCTTTTAGAAAGCACTGGGTTAGTCAAGCAAACCAAAACTGGACTCTAATACATTGGACTGACACTAACAACATTGCAAACAGTACCAAAACTTTTAAACCCTCTATTAAACACAACCTTTAAGACCTCGTTTATCTTTTTAGTGACCTTCGCTAGTTTATTATAGCTGCTGTAATGGCCCTTTGAATTAAGTTCATTCATGTTAGGAATAGAAAAAAAAACAGGAGAGTCATAAGGCAAAATTTCTCATGAGAACAATTGATTTTCTGTCTGCACTACATAAGCTTATTTTAAAACACTTTTCACTCATAAAACCAGAGACAAAGCTAGAAACACCTACAGCACTATAGTATTTCTCTATTTCTCAAGGAAGTCACTAGAAAAATAATTGCAGCAAACACTACGATTATAAAACTGGTTACCAAAGGTCATCAGGCTCATCATAGCACCAGTTAGTCTAGAGCTTATTGCTCCGCTCTCAGGAATTAACTTCAGAAACAGATATTAATACACCAAAAAGCCATCTGACAAATAAGAAGGAATTTCAGCATTTACATATCTAAGGCCCAAAATGAGATGAAAAAAAGAATTGCTAGCCTTTGTCTTTGCTTTCAAAACCTTTAGATACACTTCATAGAATTAAAAAAAACCCAAAAACTAAAGTGGTCTCTAGTTTTCAGTAAAGTATTTCCATTTTTGTCCCAAGTGAAATTCACAGTCAATAATATTAGCACTTTTTAAAGCTTGAGAAATATGAATAAACTGAAATTCTGACAGTGGAAGCCTTAGATGTCATTTCACTATGACTCTCAATAGTTTCCTTTTGGTCAAATTCTACGCACAATACTCGGAGAGCCTTTATTAATATTTATTTGAAAGAAGTTTTATACTAATTTGCCACTATATTAAAAGTAAGCCTTCCCACAAACGTCTACAACTGCATTTCACAACTCGAGTGAAAAAATTACTAACACCACAACGATCACTGCAAAGATACAGACTTCCAAAAATAACAGAAACAGGTGTGATCTGCAGTCAGGAAAAGATCACTTGGTCACACCAGTTCTTAAACATCAAACTTGAAAAACACCAGAAGACAAAATACCTGGAAATTAGCTATGTTGATTTATTGTGAGAGTATTTCCAGGAGAAAAAAAAATTAAATCAATTTTAAACAGCACCATTATCTTATTAAAAAAAATCTGCCTTAACTAATTTAGTATTGAGTGTTATAGAACCTAGATAGGTATTCAGACAAAAACAATTTTCTTCTTGCTTTCACTATCAATAAGGAGTAATGAATAACCTTTATTATGAACAGCCTAAATGCAAAGAGGCTGAGACCGTTTAAAGAACACCAGCTAAGAAAAAGAAAATATATTATTCCTGCATTTCTTATTTCCCCAGACTTTTATACTCAGTCTACAACATCTTTATAAATGAGCTGAAGACTAATGAATGAAAACTTAAGCTCTTAAAAGTTTGCTTTCAGAAATGAAAGTCTCTTTCTGGAGTGGAAGAAATCTTCCATAGCTTAACAGGCCAGATTCACACCACCGATACAACTATAAAAGCCGCTGAATTTCTCTTGGATAACACAGCTGCAACTAGAAAGCAACATATATATTCCAAAATATTTAAAAATATTCTTTAAAAGTATATTTCTATAAATGCCCCAAAGAAAATAATTTCAGCTTTTGTTCTAACATTTTCTTTAAGATCAAGCAGCTATAATGCCTGAGTCTCCAGAAAGGCATCCGAAACTACATATATTACTTTTTATATGATTAGCTAGTTCATTTTTACAATTACTCAACACATTATTTCTCGACCAATTTGTAAGTGGAATAGTACTACAAGTCTGTCACTGCAAAGCTGATTCTTCTTTTTCCATACATTGGAAGAACACAGAGAAGAGGTTTAAAAAATAGATACGTAGTCACCCAAGAAACAGAAGAAAATGGTGAGCTCTCTTACCCTTCATTAGGTATATAAATGAATCCTAGGTTTTTAAAATAAAATATGCAGCTCCTTAGCAAACTTCAGCAATTAGGAAGCCTATTGAGCCAAAGAGGTCTAAACCAGGCATCTAATGGTAAAATCGCTAAATAAACCTCACGTAATAGAGAGTCATGTGACGACTGTATCAAAGTATCTCTTGAAATGCCATTTACACAAACTCTTTGTGTATAAACAACTACAACTGCGTGTTACCACTCTACTCATTTTAAAACACGAATACAGAGATTTATTTTTTTTTCCTGAGGTAAAGGTAAAATTTGTGGCCTTTCCTGCAGTGTTCTGCTCACAACATCCAGCTAATTTCAAGATTTTAAAATACATTTTTCCTAACACGAGGCTGCACTGTGTTAAACATGACAGCATCAGAGTTAAGAGGAAAAAAGAGGGCATTTAGAAGAAATGACTGTAAAGTTTATCTGCTTGGAACAAAAGGGGGGAAAAAGCAAACACGAGTGTTGCTTAAACATGCTCTAAACACAAAACTGAGCAGCAACTTGATAGCAAATTATGAAAGATTAGGTATTGTAGAGAATTGCAGGAAAGCTGAAAAACTAATTTCAATATATTTGCTGAATATATTCAGCACATGAATTTATGTGCTGAAGCTCGCACATGCTTTGCCTTGTATTCTTTTACAACAACTGCTACGAAATGCTACTTACCGAAAGAAAAATAAAATCCCTAAATGCAAACATAAACGCTGCCGTTTTTCCCACCCTGGAGACCCCAATCTCAGCGCTGTGACGGCGGGTGTCAGACACCTAACTCGTGTCACCCGCACCCGCGAGGGCAGCCGGGCTGCCCGCGCCTAGCCCGGAGGCGATGCCCTCCCCCCGCCGTGCCCTCCGGGACCGCCGGCGGGGCAGGGGGATGCCCGCGGCTGCCCCGGGGCGATCCACACGAAGGAAGCGCCGAGCGCAGGACACGCTCCCAGCCCGTTACCCTCCGACAGGATCAGGCCTGGCCCTTTGTGAGCCTCCCGGCCCGGGGTGGCCTCTTTCGGCAGGCGGCCTCCTAACGCCGGTGCGAGCCTTCCCGCGGACCCCCGCCACCGCAGCAGTGCCGCGCAGCCAAACGCTTTCCCGCGAAAGCGGGGAGCGGCCCTCCAGCTGCCGCACGGACCTACCGGTCCCTCCGCCCCTGCCGACCCGCCCGCCACACGCTGCCCCGGGC
>VZRE01012606.1:0-130548 GCA_013396775.1 Cephalopterus ornatus
ATGTTCAGTGCCCTCATGGTAAATAGTTCATTCACTTTAAGCAACCCCACTACCCTTATCTATAATTTTTTAATTGTCCATCTCTTATATCTTTACCATTTCGATGTAGAGCACTTTAATAATCTACATATTTTTTATTTTCTTGTCTAGAAAAATAACTGAAATGTTGATGAAAAATATGACTACTTATTACTTGCATCTTCAAAAAAAAAAAAGCTATGGAAAGGAAATCTTGAGACATCCCTATACCCTTGTAGAAGACATTTAAATGTGTTTTTAGGTCAATTCAGTCAAATGCTTCTTACACTTCACTGATTAAAATAATCACTGTCCCTAATCATTGCAGAAAATTGAAATTATTTACAACCTAATGATTTTATTGCTTAGCATAACCGTCTTTGAGCTGTCCAAGAAAATCAGAAGCCTACCGCATGCTTATGTATAATTTGACTCAAACCAAGTGTCCTGCTGTAGAAATCCATATGGGAAGTTGCCATAGAAAATATATTACAACAAAGTAACAACAATAAAAAGAGACAACATCTAGGGGGAAAAATGTGTCTGGAAAAAGCGGGAAGCTTCTGGCAAAGCCAAACACATGCAGGGAGTGGGCCCATCAGTCTCAATACTCCTGCAGCAAGAAAGGATACAGACAGACAAGACAGTTTTTTTGTGTGGCATATCGGGACTAAAGCGAATCATAGAACCATCAAATGGTTTGGGTTGGAAGGGATCTTAAAGATCATCCCGTTCCAACCCCCCTTCCACAGGCAAAAGTGAAAAACGTGAGCCTCGAATAATTTACTGCTGGTAAAAAGATTTAAGAGGAACAATGTCTCTCATATATATATATTTATCTTACCTAGAAAAGAGCAACCCAGGGCTGCGCATGTTTAGCTGTTAAATTAGTCTTGGTTTCCTGTGGTACAGCAGGTTTGTGTCCCATTCGAAGCATGCAGATTGTCCCACTGAAGTCAACAATCATCACTCAGCAGCACTTGTATATAACCAGTTCTAATCAGTTAGAAAATGGCACTTCCAGTCAGTCACTGCGTTTTCTACACACAAGTAATGTTACAGGCCTGCATCTCTCAAAGATGCCTGAGCCGGATGTTATTCTCTGGCTCGGCACCAATGACTTGAATAAAGCTCAGAACTTCCTGGTGAGGTTTACATCCCTTTCAGAAGAACAAAGAGTTTGGAAATCATAGCTGTTCACTTGCATACATCTCAGTTACAAATACATTTGAGGAAATAATTCCCATTAAATTTAACAGAAATATTATTTGACATTGAGGCATTTTAATTAACATTACCATTTGCCATCTTGCACAAAACAGAACTAATACGCCATGATTTCTGGAAAATTAGGTTATCTCTATTCATTTTGAAACCACATAACTACTCCTGGGTTTTAAGTAGATAGATTTTAGTGTTAAGTATAACAAAAAGTTGTGTTACACTATAGTCTCATAGATAAAGCTAATTATATGGAAAATTCATTCAACTGAGTTTGCATTGCTTGATTTGAATCTGAATTAGCAAGAATTGGCTTTGTGTTTAGTTTTCTAACAAATGAGCACAAAATGCACACATACATAATTTTACTGTGAACATCTGAATCAAAGAAGTCTCCAGAGCTGGAGACTGTTGCTGTTCAACACAAATTGAATCTCAATGACCTCCATGAATCTCAGCACAGGCACAAGGATCTCTGTGTGAAGAAACAACTGCAGAAATGAGGTTTTACATCCCCGTCCTGAATTTAACTTCTCTGGCAATATTTCTAATCGAATTGCCACATTTTTGTCTGGGTCCTAATTAAAAGTATATGAGCTTCTGGAAGCCCTGAAATTACATATCATCTCAGTTCTTGAGTACAGTCCTGATATTGTAAGCATGAAAACAGCCATGCACTCAGTGTTTTACAAAAGAACTCTCAAGAAACTGCATGAACTTGACAGATGGGACATGCTGGGTTTTTTCTCCTACCTTAAAACAAGTATATATTTTCCTCTTTCACAGATAAAACAACACAGGAAAGATCATGGAGAAATCTACTTTCTCCCCCACTCTAGGAATTGAGACTGGTTATGACTGAGGGCTGGAGCAAATCTCTTAGGGGGAACAGCTGAGAGAATTGGGATTGCTCAGCCTGGAAAAGAGAAGCTTCAGGGTGACCTAATTGTGGCCTTACAGTAGCTGAAGGGAACCTACAAGAAAGATGGAAGAGGGACTTTTTGCACTGACATGTAGTGGTAGGACAAGGGGAAATGGCTTCAAACTGAAATAGAGTAGCTTTAGACCAGATATTGGGAAAAATTTACTCAGAGGGTGGTGAGGCACTGGAACAGGTTGCCCAGAGAAGCTGTGGATGTCCCAACCCTGGACAACCCTGAGGAACCTGGTCTAGTGCAAGGTGTCCATGTCCATAGCAATGGGGTTGGAACTAGATGGTGTTTGAGGTCCCTTCCAACCCAGACCATTCTGCCATTCTATGTTATGAAAAGCAAACCTTAAAAAGTGTTCAAGCGGGCCACAGAAGAGATGGCATTTGGGATATTTGTATCAGGGAGGAATGACTAGAGGGATAAGCTCTGTAGTGAAGAATATTGTGCCGTTGTGTGGGATGACATCACTATGTTTACAGGGAAGAAACAAGAGATGACATGTTCTGCATACATTATAATGTGTTCTAGAAAACTTGAATCAATGTAGGGTACACCATTAGAATTACTCCAAGTGACTACATTGAAAATACCAATAAATGTTTGTTTGTGGAAACAAGCTTTAGGGTGCAAGGTCCTTTATGATGCACTTAAAGAAAACACAGTTGGTTAGTTTTACTGTAGCGTCACACTTGTGTAAAATATAATCTCTGATCAAAAAATTCACAAGCACACACAGGTATCCAACAAATCCCATAGTAATCCCAAATTTTCATGATTTGTTGGAAAAAATGAAGTGTAAGAGAAGGAAAAATACTTTAAAGAATTATATAAGGTACAAATATGTGAGGGAAATTACACTGACTGAATGGAAGACTGGTAGAGAAGAGGTGGGGGGAATTTAATTTCAAAAAATACAGCCCTACGTGCTCAATCTAGTATATTAATGAGTTCTTCAGTACTGAAATTTCTACAGGGCAAGAACAAATAGCTGTTTTCCAATTAATTATCTACAGGAAATGCAGCTCCAATGAGATGCTAGAATGATTAGAAATAATAAAAGCATCCACTGTTGACAGTGTTTCCACTGAATTATTAAAAGCAGTAATAAGGAGAAATAATATGTAGCAATAATGAGTAGTAATAGGTAAAAAAATTACAAATTATTTCTGGCACCCTACACTTCAGAAATCAGGCCCAATTAATATAAATCTACAAAGGCATCCTCTCCTTAGAGCAGCTTTTAAAATTCTAACTGAATAAACAGGGAATGCAGGAAAATCAGAGAGAAATACTAGTCCAGTGTTGAAAAAAACTGTTTTAAATTCATGATGATCAAAGAAAAAAAGGAAAATGTCAGGATGTACAGTTTTTCCAGAGGGAAAAAAAACTAAACCAAACAAACAAAACAAAAAACAAACAAACAAAACCCCCAAAATAAAACAAAAAAACATCCCCATAAAATTAATAACTTCTGAAATAGTCCTTATATCATGGCAGAATACTAAAGAATCATTATGATATATTAAGACAGCACAACTACTTGTTTATAAAAATCGGTGTGTGAGAAAGTAAAAATTTGTCTCGTTTAATACCAGTATGAAAATAATGAGGAGAAATTCCCTACCTTTGATGCTCTTCAACATGACTGTGGAAAAAGTAATACCTTCATTATATTATTTTCAGAACAGGGTGAATCAATTAGATTGAGCAACTCTAGCTGATGAACTGACTGCTTTAGGAGTCTGAGAATACTTCTCAGTAAAAGAAGGAGTAATGTATGACTTCAGACCAAGAGTGCACTTGTTGGAAGAATGAAGAGATATTAAACAGGTTACTAATCAATCAACAATCAAACATCAGCAGGTTAGTTTAAAAACCAAGAGAGAACAAGTATTCATAACAGCTTGGAAAGGAAACTAAGGCAAAGGTTCAGACCAAGAAGGCCAATTATTTTCCTTTATAAATGTGACACATGGACACACTTACGAAAATGTATGGGAAGAAATGTAAGGATTTTTATAAACAGGGTACAAGGGTGATAGGTTATAGACAAGTTCCAAAGGGACATGGCATAAAAATATATAAAGAACTAAGGCTAGAAAATGTATACAATCCTATTGACTCCATAGGCAAGACTTGTAACCAGGATAAGAGAAGACCAATATCCTTGGAATCCTATGTGCCTGTTGCAAAAGCTGCAAACCCAACCAACACTGCTCTTGAAAGCAAGAACTTACAAACAGGAATATCTGCTTCCTAGGTAGGTTTATATTCTTCATGGTTTCACAGGCAAGCCTAATAGAGCAGAACTCATCGGACTACTTACTGACATTTTGTTTAGGTCAAGTATACAGATAAAGCAATCACAGAATATCTAAAGATTTGACGCCTTTTGCTTCACTAAACTTCAACTCATAAAAAGAGTTCAGTTGAAGACAATTCCTGATATTCTTACATTTTAACTATAAAGTTTAAGTGAGTGCTTCTTTCTGCCAATCTTCTGACACCTACAGTGTAGACAGCTAGCCTAAGGTGGATGCTCCTGCTAGGGGAAAGAGATCTTCCTCTTCAGTCAAGAGAGAGCAAAAAAGGAAGTCTAATGCCAGTTTTCTTTGACATTATTGTGCCTAACTAAATATTCAATAATATAAAGCTACATATTTGTAAAACCTAACTTCTATATATATGCATGGCTTGCTTATAAAACAGACTTTCTTCCATTGGAACAGCACTCTATATTCCAGAATTTCTTGGATGCAATCACCTCCTAAGTTGGTTTATTGTATGTTGTTACAATACATTGGCTCCACACTGAAATAGCTACCGTTCTATTGTGTTCCTACTTGTCAGACAAAATGTACAGATCTTTGGTCATCTTAAATAATAATGCATTCAATAACAATTTATTGTCTGTGGTTCAGGCCTTCTTTTATTTTTCTGATTTTTATTTCAGAAACCTTTAACTCAGGCATCAATCCAGTATCCTGTGAGAGTATCATACTACTCTGAAAGCAGAACTGCAAATTCAGCTGAAAACTGACAGTCAGTCTCCCTTCCTTGAACACAAGCTGACATTCTTCAGGTAAATCAAAAGCTAGTGATAAAAAATTCTACAGTCATTACTTTTTCAAAAGTCTGCAATTTGTGTCAGCACCGAGGACAAAGCAACATTTTTAAATATAAAACTGAAGGATATTACCCAGCAAAAGATGCCCTGTGAGTTTTGTTTTAGCAGCTGAAGACATGTGAACTACCTACACTGAACATCTAGTACTGTTGTAGTCATAGATAGTGATATGTCAAGAACAGTGAATGCAATCTGATTATGTCAAAATATGCAGCTATTTCTGCTACTTGTTCTCTTCCTACACTTCCTTCCATCTGTTGGTTTTATTTATCTCCTCTGTCTAGTTCTATCATCTATCAGAGACCAAAAACTCTGCCTTATACTTGTCTAGTGTGTACCCATGCAGACCCCCAGCCAGCCTGGAGTTCTGAGACATACAACAAAAAATTAAAATACCAGAAAGCATTTATCAGGAAAATTCAATATGATATTTAGAATCAGGGAATAGAATAATAGAATCATTTAGATTGGAAAAGACCTCCAAGATCATCAAGTGAAACCTTTGACCAAATACCACCATGTCAATAAACCATAGCACTAAATGCCACGTCCAATCGTTTCTTGAACACCTCCAGGGACAGCGACTCACCACTTCTCTGGGCAGCCCATTCTGATGCTTAACTACTTTTTCAGTGAAGAAATTCTTCCTGATGTCCAACCCCCTTTGGCACAGCTTTAGGCCAATTCCTCTTGTCCTATTGCTTGTTACTTGGGAGAAGAGGCCGACTCCCATCTGGCTACAACCTCCTTTTAGGGAACTGTAGAGAGCCTCCTTTTCTCCAGGCTGAGCACCCCCAGCTCCCTCAGCCCCTTCTCACCGGACTTACCTTTTAGATCCCTCCCCAGCTCTGTTGTTCTTCTCTGGACTTGCTCCAGCACCTCAGTGTCTTGTAGTGAAGGGCCCAGAACTGGACATAGGACTTGAGGTGGGGTCTCACCAGTGCCGAGTACAGGGGGACAATCACTGCCCTGGTCCTGCTGGCAACATTATTTTTTATACAAGCCAGGATACCACTGTTTTCTTGGCCACCTGGGCACACTGCTGGATCATCTTCTGCCACTGTCAACCAGCACCCCCAGGTCCTTTTCCATAGGGCAGCTTTCCAGCCACTCTTCCCCCAAACTGCAGCGCCGCCTAGGGCACTTATCACAACGGCCATGGAAATTTAAAAGGTTATGAAACCAAGTCAATACAGACATGGAAAACAAAATGTATAGCCATCTGGGATTTTTTAAGCACTCATGAAGGTTTTATATTTGGAAATTACTGCTTCTGTCAGTGCTACTAAATCCAACAGATAAATTTCACTCCATTAGATCCAACAGGCTCTGCTTCTACAGTGCCCCTCATCTGAGATCTCAGCAGGAGTTGCCTCATATTATCCATTTCTAAAGTAGGCCAGAAACTACGTGTTACTTTTGTATAACTGGGATATTGCTTTTCTCTCTGAACATATATGTGCTTCTAAATGGAAGCTACTTTTAGCTACCTGGAGACATGGATTAACAAAAAAATTAAGCCTCTGCTGGAAAAAATTTACTATTGTTTTATGTCTATTCTTTCTGTGGATCAGTAAGGTCCTGACTCTTGGAAATGAACAAAAGGTATAAACAACTGTATAAGCAGAACTATCCATAAGTAACTCTATTTTATGGGATTAACTATTTTAAAAAAACCCAAATCCAAATCAAACAGACTGAACATCAGTCATAACATAGTTTGTATGTCTAATGATAAAGTGATTAATTACTGCTCTAACTGAATTTATTTTTTGCTTTAAATCACAAGTTCAAGTTGATGATATAATAAGTAGTTTAGTAATATTAAATATCTCTTCAGAACAGTTTTTCTTTGACACTAGAGCACAATGTATAATCAATCAAGATAAATAAGGTCATTTATCTGTGAAGAGGAAGAAGAATTTCTTGAGTATTATCTAGCAGATACCTCTTGTGTTAGTTCTGTGGTCCCCATAAATTTGAGAAACATTGGACACCTCCACCAGAATCTGCTGAAGAATCAAAGGAAACTGAAGAATGAAATACCACAGGCAAGGAGTGAAACATATACTGCTCTCATCCAGCTTGTTCCAGCATGTTAATATTTCCAATTTTCCATTAATTCCAGGGCGACTGAAACAAAGATTAAAAATCAAAGAGAGAAGAAAATGTAATTTCTGCCATCCAAAAACTTGCAATTTTGGCAACGTTGTGCATCACAAAAACAAATGTCCCCTCCACCTGGAGGTTGTTGTTCATAAAGTCTGACTTGAAAAGAAGTTTCCTCAGAAAGCAACAAAGTGTTCACAGGTGAAAGCGTTAGACTGCCTGGCTTATTTTGAAACAGTTAAAAACAACACCAAAACAAAACACACTGACCTGCCGGGTTCTGAACGTGGAGGGCATTTTACTTCTTTCCCACTCTTTTGTATTAAGAGTAAAGATACTGGACTGTAGTTAGCTCCTGGGAAAACCTCTCTGAACATCCTTCAGAGGGCAATGCCAACAGACACATGGACACAACAGCCTGAACTCATTCCTGACACAGTGCTCTTGGCTCCTGTTATGGCCGAGTGTGGTTTACAGATTTTATTATTAATTTTGTCCAAGTAAAAAATAACAAAAATAACTCTACTTTATTACAGCAGCACCACCAAGATGGAATGTACAGGTATACTCTGAATTGTGACACTGCAGAAAATCATTTCACATTCTGTGACAATCTAGTGAAATTCCCAGACATCTGAACACTCAGTTTCATTGTTTATCCATGTTGTGAGAACTATACAGAAGTGCTCACTTTATAGTTGTCCTAATTTTTTCAGAGATATCAATCTGAAAGCTTTCATAAAGATTTGGGAGGGGAGGAGGGGCTTTACCTCCTTTGATGTATGGTTATTTGTTAAAAACTTCAGCACATTTGCATTTTATTTCCCCAGGTGATCTCACATACTTGCTTGCTAAGCTTAAACCTGGGGAAAAGCAAACACATTCCAACAAGAACTAACAAAACAAATGTGCAAGCTAAATTGAGGCCCACTGGCTCTGACACAATGGGAAGACCTACCAAATCAATCTCTAATATCAAATACTCTGGCTAGGGAGACATCACACAGTAAAAATGCTTCCATTTATTTGGGAAGCAAGATGTGAGATTATGAGAGATTAAAAGGGACCAAAAAGGGATTTGCTTTTTAAGGCAAGGAACAAGGAGTTTGAAACGTTCAGAGTATCACATCAATAGGCACTTTTACACAGAAATAAAAGCAAAATGTTGAGTTAAAAACTCAGAGCATTTGATCAAAATATCTAAAATAAAATACTCACATTTTCTTTATTTTTAAATGGAAGATTCAAAACAATAGAAGCAATAATATACTGTAAAATGTAAAAGAGAGTCCATTAAAGGGTACAGCCACTTCAGCCAAATTTCCTTAACTAATCATTGCCCCAGGTATGGAATATGCACATCACTACAGGTAATTTTAAGCTGGTCTTTATTATAACACTAAACAAAGCCAGCTAAATCCACCCAGCTCTTCACAGTAAAGTGTCTCATTTGGAAAGCCAGACTTCAAAAAATACAAATGGATGTGAGTCCTGAAATCCTAAGAGGAGACAGCACATGACACATGGAAAAAGACTATAATGCACTGGGCTTTCTAGCCACAGGTTTCTGCAGAGCAGGCAAAATAGATTTCTGTCAAAAATCTGTAGGAATAGTTCGTCTTGTCCTAGAGAAAAGGAATAAGTTATGTGTTTTCTTGATGTCTTTTCTAGACATATTTCACCTAAGACTACACAACACGGGGAATCCTACCATCTTTTACTACCCTTCTGCCGAAGTTTCATAAGCCAGGGTCTGACAGATTCTGCCAACATAGGGCCTGAGATGGGATTGGCATTTATGTTATATTAAACTATCCAAAATATTGAATAAATTACTTAACTCTCCACTTTGAGTCCCCCTTTAACGGACCTGATCACTCCCTTTAAGCTGTGAGACACAGAGTAAACTAGAGCATTCCTGAACATGGGAAATACAGCATCTGCTGTCCAGGCAACGCCCCCATGCAGCAGATACTATTCCCTTTTGATTTAAGCACCTGTAAAACAAGAAAACTAGCCAGACCAAAAACTTGTCTCTCCTTAGATCCTCAAGAAATCAGAAACACTTCTAGTTATTCTTCGTTTCATTCATTTTGAAAAGGGATTTCTTTACAGAGTGAGCTTAGGAGTTCAGTGTAGCCCCAGGGTTTAGGCACTAAAGACAGCACCAAGTGTACTAAATGCATGCAATGTTCCATCCCCTGCCTCCACCAGTACTACCCTTGATAAGGACAAAAAAAGTGTCTGAATTATGAGCAATGTTTCCATCCCACTGAGAGTCTGACATTAGAACAGTAGCTTTCCCGTAAGGATGACATGTGACTTATCAATCCAGTCAGAAGATATTTTTTTCTGATCCTACTTACTCTGTCCTTCCTCTCTCATCCTCTGCAAACCTTCCTTCAGTCCCACAATGTACAGTAGCTCAATTCAAGTTTGTTGCCCTAATCTTGGTGATCACTTTGCAATTTATTTAATCCACGTAGAAATGCACGGACGTTTATTCATAATAAGAATCACAAATGGAGAGCAATATTGTTTCTTCATTTAGAATATAAAAAGTTAAGCTACTTTAATTACATCCAGATATGATTATCGCATGAGTATTGAAAAAAAATTTGATGCAGTCGGATTCAGAATCATTTCATTCAGGTCAAGTAGAATGTATCTACAACGAGGGGGAAATGTGAGTCACTGTACTGCAGTACAAGGCAACACAAGCTATTAAGATTGCAGGCAAAGAGCTGAGAATAAGAGAGTTGAGGTTGGCTCAGTGGATGTTCATGATTGGAATCAGTACTACCCAAGAGGACCTTAACTGCCCTTCTCCTTCGCCTCCTTCAATACTCTAGATGCAATTTAGGTTTTTGCAGCCTCCTCACTGTTCAGGACTCTATGTCACAGCAAATAAAATATCATTTCTGCTTCAGTGCAGATTCCAGGGCAAGATTTTAAAATGATTGTTTTTTGGGATATCAAGATATTTCATCCCAATATTTTTTTAATCTATGCTGAAAGTAAAGTGCCCACTAATTTCAATAAGAACCACATTATAAAGATTTCATTGAGGTCTTATCAAAGTCCTGGAAAGAAGTCCTTTTACGGAAGCCAAATAGTCTGACTCGTGTAATGGTCCTACTGCGGCAAATACAATTACTTAAACGTATAAAGTTGTATATGTGCATAATGACTTGCAGGATTGCATATCCTTCTACTACTAATATGCACAGAATGGAGCAGTAAGATTGGTTTTTATGGTTTTATTTATTGATTTTATGGTAAGATTGAAAGCTTGGGTATGTATTAGTATTTTTTATCTTAAGTCTTTGTCACTTATTGCTTAAAAATTGTTCAGCACATTTCTTAGAAGCAATGAATTAAGAAATGTATACTTTCACCCATTAATTGATTCAGAAAATCCGAGCATTTAGGACTAAAAAGGATATTTTTTAAACAGATCAATAATGGCTATGATTTCAGATTACTCTGAAGCTAAAATGACACAGAATTGGAAAGCAGAAATTTGGTCTGAAAACTATTGTTTCAGAAGAAGAGAGCCTTCAAACATTCAGGGGAAAAAATGGGTTTGACTTCATAAGACTAAAAACTGCTTTCCCGTTGAATACTTACAGTACTTAGCTAAGAGTGCCAAATGGCATGGGTAGCTAAGGGAAACAACAAGCTCAAAAACCAATCACAAAGCAAGTATTTGCAAGAGTTAAATAAAGCCCTGATCTTAGCCAAGGAGTATTATCATTACTTCTGTGCTATCATAGTGTCATGACTCTCCCTGGGACAGGATATTTCAAGAATATTTCAAGATCTTATTTCACACCATTTACTTCAATAAATCCTAAGTTTTAATTTACTCCTCCTTATAATAGCATTTTCTCCCCCAGACCACACTTTAAGTTCAAAGATCTTCATCCTTCTAAAGTAGAATGCACAAAGTTTTTGAACCAAACAGCAGAAAAGAGATGTTTTCATATCCATGCATGCCATTTCTCCATTTGTTTGGCATATGTCTTGTGAACATCTCAGAACAGTGTACAGCTTTTTTCCCTACCTGCAGTCTGAGAGCTATGCTTAATATGAAGTTATCATTTTATGTCCTATCTCCTTCAACCAGAATGACAGCCAAGAACCCCAGAATTCTGGTGCAAAGCACAACAAAATAAATGTGAGATGCAACTGTGCACACACAGCTGTGGTCTTCCAGCATCTTCAAAGCAGTAATGATAAGACAGATGTGTTCCAGAGCTTTGCCATCCTCAGCAGCAAAACACGACTCCAACAGTCAATCATAACTTCTCACTGTTCAACCATAAGGGTGTCATTAGTACAGAAGTTTACACAGACGCCACAGAGGACATTCATCCAGGATCTCACCAGCAATGTATCAAGGTTTGGATTTACAGAAAAATCAGAATCCAGTCACACTTCACATCAAGGAGTTAAACAAATATAACATGAATATAAATGCATCTAAGACGCAGAAAAAGCATTATAAAGCCTTGAAGCTGAGATTAGAGAGACTCTCACCCGTAGCCAAGTGCTATCCAGTACCAGCTGAGACCAGAAAATCTTTGACAGTAAGTCACTGATGGTACATAGTCCAGTCTCAGCCCAAATTAAAGCAGCTCTCAATGGCTTTTAACCCAGTATCAGCAGAGACACAGGTTCCAAACATGTTCCAAACATCCTACAAAAAGCTAGGGTGTCACCTGACAGCACATCAATCACTTGACAGGAGCAGTCTGTGTTCCAGCTCCATAGGAAACACGAAGCAGATCAATCCCAGTGCCACTGCATTTACAGAGGTCAGAGCATATATAGTCACCCAGAGTTACCACGGGCTAATTGGCACAGCACTCAGGTAGCTATCATACTGAAAGTTGAGGTGCACTCGTGGGTACATAAGGCTTTGACCCAGATGGAAAAAAATTAGAAAAAGCTCATATCAACCTCTTTCTGACCAGTCTCAAAGCCAGAGTATCGATTCTTTATCCAGCATGGCCCATATGTAGAAAGAGGTGGCTCACAAGTAAAGGGAAGCTGCCTTACCTTCAAAGGTAACACAGGATAAGCAAAATGCTCTCAAGAATCCAGTCTTGCCATAGCAAGACAGAGTGAAACAAGCTTCAACCCCTCCTGTTTTTCTTTGCCCAACTTGTAGATTGCAGATTGCTGAAGGCTTGCTGCTGTTTAAGGCTTCTTAGAGTTGCAAGGCATAAGAACAAAGAGTTACAGCAGAGTCTGGGCCCTTATTTGAAAAGTTTTGCTTACTGGCAGATCTATTGGCTGCTTAGAGATCTAAGTGAGTCGTCTTCTGGACAGCATAAATTTAATTCAGGAAACAGTGAGTCAGCAAAGAATGTAAAATAGCACAAAATAAGGAAATTGGAATACTGAAAGAATTCTTCAGTAAAAACAGCACAGGATCATATTGTGATCATCAGATACCTAAATGTCATAACAGTCCATGGTAAATTTCTAGGAGTTAGAATAGGCAGATGGCTATAAAATGATTAAAAGCTAAAAAGACTAACAGTCTAAATTATCTGATATATTTATCTCAAAATAATATGTTTTGCATAGATTTCATTGCAGAAACTCTTATATAACTTTTCTAGAACTAATAATCTCTAACATTGTGTTGTTCCAGTATGCCAAGCAGTTTGAGGAAAACCAACAGAAGCTTTTCTCTCAAAGACTCATTTTGCTTTATCTTGGTTGCATTTATATAGTTGTCAAGACATATTCTTTCAGACTGAATGTGTTCTGTTTTCATTAGTCATGTAGAGGAAAAGGGAAGTAAATATGGAACAATTCTAACAGCTTTCTCTTCTGACGTCATCCTTTTACAGCACACAAAACAACATCCAGTTCTCGGAATAAATTTGCAAAGATATTATACTGCCTCTTTCAATATCTTTTGGGAAACTACACTTTTTATTAGACATTTCACACTATAATGAATTTATAATTATTTATCCTGTGTGCATTCAGAATGTAAACTAATAAAATGTCTATTTTGGCCCATCAGATATCATAGGGTGCTTGCTCTGCTGAAGAAATTAAATGCAGTTGAGCTGAATGCCTGATGGTTGATTAAGCTCACATTTTTCAATTTATTGAAATAAATAGATACAGAAGGAAAATATAAACAAATTAATTTTTCTTCTAAGACCAATGAGTCTACGCAGATAAAGCAGTAAAGCTATGGTAATATAAATAGCATAATTAAACTATAGGTGGGAAGTCAGAGATCATTTTCAATTATTTGAAGGTATTTATACCAAGCCTGGAATGGAGGCTGTAATTCTGACAAGCTTTGATACCAGTTATTTTCATTAATTATTCAATAGCAAGCTTCATTAGGCTTTCTGGAAAGCTGACCGCTGTGTCTTTCTTTTTTCTAATTTTAAGGATGTCCTGGAAATAAAACAAAAAAAATCATGGAAAAAATAATAAAGGCATTTACATTAAATCACATTTTGCTTCTTGGAGTGAGATAGCTATGCTGTATCACTCTTTCCGCCTGTTGAGGTGGACTGATTCTGCCTTTAAAGTCATTAAACTTTGTCACTAATTTTCAATGAGCTTAGGACTGAACCTTAATTCCCAAAGCAACAAACCCTGAAGCTTTTCACAGTCAATAATGAAATTTGCAGGGATGGGACTATTTTCTCTCAGCAGGAAGTTTTTAAATTCTTTATCAGAGGAGGGCCACAAGGCTGACTTAATTCAGAACAAGACAGCAAGTACATTTCAATAAAAACCAAACAAATGAAAAAAAGGAAAGAAAAAAATAAAAGAGAAAAATTGGAAAGAAAGGAAATGAAAATGATGGGCACCTAGAAAAAATGGAGACAAGAAGAGACAAATGGAAGAAGGTGAAAAACCAAAACTTTTAAGAGGACTGTGAAAAGCAGAGGGAAGAATTGTACTATACTATCAGCATGTACTTAGGCATTGTTGCTTTGAGTGCTCTGAAACAATGCTGACCAATTAATTGTCTTTTCACAGAATCACCGAACAGCTGAGGCAGAGAGTGACCTCTGGAAGTCATGTTGTCACCTGCTTGCTCGAGAAGGGTGACCTAGAAAAGGTTGTCCAGCACCACGTCCATGCAGCTTTTTAGCATCTCCAAAGATGGAGACTCCACAACCTCTCTGGCAAACCTGTGCCAGTTCTCAGTCACTTCCTGTCTTTTCAAATTAAAATGGAAGGGAGTCTTCCTTAATGCAGTAGAATCTTTTTTAATGGCAGCACAGTTGACATTGCTTCATGTGAACGAGCAAGAAAGGTTTCTTTTCAAAAGAAACAATTTTCAAAAAAACACGTGTTCCAAATCACTGACACGTGTAATCAAATTATTTTGTGTTTATACAAAAATAGATATCATAGTTTTGTCCTCCATTATTACTTTAAAGTCAGAAATTGCATTAAAAAATAGATTTGACTGGCATTGAATCATCGAATGTCCCTGACTGTTAGGGTAATATGAATATGAACTTTCAATTAATATTACATTAGAAAAAGAAAATGTTTTAAATGTTAAATATTAACATTTTTCATTAAAAGGCCACAGGCAAAACAAGGAAAAAGGTCACAGGAAACATTCTGATTACTTTTAGAGCAAGCCAAGGAATCACTTTCTTTCCAACTCGGGTGCACATTGTTCATTTTCAGCCTGCGAGGCACCTCTTCTCCAGGCAGTGCACTAATGTTCTACAACAAGAACCTTTCAACAAGTGAGAGTTGCCATCGATTCAACCAGATTTTGCTTCCTTATTTTTTCATGGTTATGGAGTCAATTCCACCACCTGAGTCCTCCTTAATCTCTCATTTCCTTTACCACACTGGAAATAGTCCAATCTGACAGGTTTAGTCTCTGAACAGACAGTCTCCATGAAGAGACTCCTTATCCATGGAGGTCTGGCTTTATCCTACAGCCTCCAGAAATTCTGCAAACTAACAGAAGTCTGTGAGGAGGTCTCATCCCCACAGCTATAGAGAGTATTTCAGTTCTTATTTCTGTTGCCATTTAGGTCAGCACACTGAAGGTACGGGTTTACATTCATTACAGTCCAAAACAGTGAGTGACAAACTTGTAATCAGCTCTATTAGTATTTATGGAAAGCCACAGGATTATAAACAACTGCTGAAAATTAAGCATTCTGATCACATTGCTGTTTCACTCTGCTTTCGTTTGCCAGTGGTCCTGCATTATTTCATCTCTTGTTTAATTTAACACAGCAAAACCCATCTTGCAGGTGGGAATACACTAATAATTTCAAACAAACTTCCAATTGCCTAAGCTAAGGACTGTATTTTCACAAGTTTTCTGTTTAAGATAAGGCATTTGCATGTTTATTTATTCAAAATGCATGTTCAATTTTAAATGCACAAGTTTGTGGATGGAAAAAATTTTTTTCCAACTTTGGCAAAGAATAGTTAGTTTCTTCACTGAAAATAAAGTAATACTTTTCCCCTCGTTCTCTGATCTGCACCTCAAGTTCAGAGTAACTGTCAAAAATTATTTCACCACATGCAAAATCCCACTTAAGTTGGAATAATCTTACTTTACTGTACTGCTTATCTGCTTACCTGCTGTTAAAAGAAAGGTTCGTTTAACCTAATCCTCTCATCTTTGAGTCATGACAGAATATCAAGCCTCAAACCAGTCTGTTGAAAACCTGAAATAATTTATAATTGGAAATGCTTCTCTGCATACATCATTTTCTCCTCAGAGATCAAGGAAAGACAGGCAGAAAGGCAGCTTTGTTTCTAACAAATTATGGCCAAACTAACAGAACTCAAATGATCTCTCTGTGGAGCACAGAGGTAGCTGTGTTGATTTTCTTATATACATTTCTGGAGTGAATATTTTGTAACAAGGAACTTCATATTTCCTAAAACATCTGTGCATGTTTTTGCAAAACCAAAAAAGGCATAAAGATGTCAACAAAAACAGAATTTCCTGAAACAAGCTTATATTTAACCACGTTATTTTCAAAGAATAGGTGTGACAATAACAGAAGTTGAAAATGGTATTAGCAACCAGGTGGGAAGTGTGATTAGGCAATTATGTGAGATTTTCCCATAACATTGAAGTTTAGAGAAAGATTTCCTCCACAGAAAAAAAAAAAAGAAAATAAATAGACCAGCATTATGAAGCTACCACATCATATTCATATAAGCAGGTTTATGAAAATTATATGTTTAACATTTCCCAAATATTTATCATCCTAGACAAATGCTCTCATACAGGGTCCAGGGAAGACTGAGTTCCCCATTTGTTCTAAGCACACAGGGCAAGAAAGCCCTTCTCTAAGGAGATTACTGTCTGTAGGAGAGTGGGCAGGATATGGGTCATGATCCCCACCCCACCTCACCTACCTGTGTTAAGCAATGCAGATTTACTGCCACACCCAGGGATTTACAAACCATGGCAGCTGTGGTGTCCTGGGACACTGAGGCCAATGTCTAGAGCTCGGGTTAAAAAGCTCCTGCTATCCCTTTGCCAGCACTCTCATTCCTCCCACTGTATTTCAGTTCCCTTCTCTTTGCTGCAGCGAGGCCACTGTTCTGGAGCCACACTGTGAATCAGACGATTGAAATGGCCCAGATTAATCATAACCTGGTTTGTGTTTGGAAAAGGTCTGGAAGGGCTTTGTAGCTTTAACAGTAGTGCAAGGCAAGAAAAAGTAGGAGAGCGAACCTCAAGCTTTGTCTGGAAATGCTACCCATGTAAATTTGAAGTGGACAATTCACAGCCAGAATATTTCTGCATCTCCCATTTCTGTCACAGTTCCCCTCCAGCACTGTGCCTTTCCGCAAAACAGAGGGAGAGGAACCGGTTCAGCTGATCATCACTTCTCTATTCTCAAGGGCCTGATCTGGCCTGACGCAGCTACAACGCATCTCCACAACAAGCATTGATCCTCTCCCTCCCGCTTTTAGCATTCTTTGATACCGACACCATTTTCATACCTCTGACTTTAGCTAATGCCACACATTTTAAGCTTAAAACATGCTAGAGAGATAGCTATACTTTAGGACAAAAAAATCAGTTCTGCAGATCTCTTACAGCAGAAGTGATATTACCCAGATGTTTTGGGTGTTGATCAGCAAGAGCAGCAGGTCTCAGTGGAATTCTAGAAACGAAAAATGGGAACACAGGAAAAAAATCTGAATCCACAATATCAGCATTTGTGTCACTGGGAAGGGAGAATTTTCATATTCTTCATCCAAAATGCATAGACTTGGAAAAATTATTCAACTGCTAACTTACAGAAAACTTGTTTAACTAAAATTCCAATTTTAGAAACCTCTCTTTCTAACCTAGGGATGGTTTCATAGCCTCCTGATTCACTGGGTTTAAGATTCCCTTGGTTGTAAAGATTTCTCTAAGCTGCTTCCCTTTATGAGCAGTAGACTGCAGTGGAATAATTTCTCTGCAGTATTTCTTTAGTGAAAAGGTCTACAAATTGATTTTTCAGCCTTTGCCCTCCCAAGATACAAATTCAAATATGCACAAGCCAGACCATCACTGACAGTATGTATACGTTGTTCCTCAAGTGGCTCTACAAAAAGGCAACATAAACAAAGTATTAGACATGTATTAATGATAAAACTTACATGGAGAACTCACAGAAGCATTGGGGGGGGTTCCATAAAATTTCAAACAAGAGCTCTCCAAATCTTGAAAAAGATCCCTCTCTGCTATACTGGAAAACTTGAGAAGATTGAAAGTATTTTTTTCCTCCCTCATAAAGTAATGGAAGGAGTTAGATCTGTTGTTCTATGGGAATCCCAAACAACCAAACATTTTGCTGCTATATTGTTAACTTCTTAATATTTTCACAAATCTTGCTCAATGAATGCTCCATTCTCTAAACACTTCATCCTGCCCCTGTATTATAGGAAAGAGTGCAGTCTCAGTGAAAACTAGGACTCAAACAATTGAAAGAAATTTCTGGAATGGCACCTTGAAATGAAGCCCACAGGTAGAATACATTCCCTCAAGAAAAAAATACCTGTAACTGTCAGTTGCATTCTGCTGAACTTCCTGACTGCAGCCTGGAGAGTTGATAAAATCTGTTAACCAAGTGCCTATTTTTAAGCTAAACAGCTATGACAACAAAATGCTCGGAGATATTTTCAATATACATGACATTTTCTTCACAAATAGAACTATTTGTACTCAAAAGCGAAAGAAAAAAAAAACATTTAGTTCTGGATGACTCGCGTCAGATACTTTATTTTGAAGTAAATGTAAAATGCAAATTAAATTCCTATGTTATTACACATAAGATTTTCATAGTGTAAAAGACATCCTAATTTTACACAGCTCTGAGCATCATCCTAGAGAGAGAGTGTTGAAAAGTAGTTCTCTGTGCTACTGCCCACTAATCTAGCCCTCACTGTGATTTTGGCCAAGTCATTCTCCCTTTTTCTCTCTTGACAGTGACTGAACCTTCCCACTTGCA
The DNA here is from genome assembly GCA_013396775.1 of Cephalopterus ornatus. Taxonomy (NCBI): domain Eukaryota; kingdom Metazoa; phylum Chordata; class Aves; order Passeriformes; family Cotingidae; genus Cephalopterus; species Cephalopterus ornatus. The sequence continues at coordinate 18,906 of VZRE01012606.1, forward strand.
AAAAAATGAGATCATAATGAACAAATATTTAACATCACACAGAACTGGCATGACTTAGTGCAGCATATGGAAAGCTATTTGCAGTTCTAGAGCACCAGCAAATGCTAAGTCTCATTTTTTTCTCGTACAGAACATGAAGTAGTCACCCGCAGAACTTGAGAAGAGAAATATGTGAGGCCACAGCTGTGGGCACCCACTGTTTCAAAAAATTTTGTACGCCGTTAATAATTATAACTGGCACTACGCATCTTTATGACCTACTTTTCTTCACCTGATATTCAGAATGGTTTGCTGTCTCAAAAAGAGCATGTGTATGTAACTCGGAATTTTGCTGCAATATCTTTCAGATATAAGAGCCTGCAGTGGTCTGAATTTGACAACTTGTACAACGTGACAACTTAGTAAGTTGAAATACACCAGTCGCTTCAAACAAGCATTCAATTACATAAGAAACAGATTGGATTCTTGCAAGTTTTCTTTTTAGGACTGAGTATTTGCATGTTTATTAATCTTAGATCAGAACTTAGAGCTCTGTTTGAACATCAAGCTGTCAATCCCTTGATACAGAGTAAAATGCTCTTTGGTCTCTTCAGTCTTTGAACTGCAACAGCAAAAACTGAAGATTTTAATGGGATAATTTCTTCCCCTCTTCTTTGAGATTAGAAAGTTATTTCAAAACCTGCTAATATTTTTTCTCATTTTTTAATAATTTTTGCTTATTCCTCTATAAAGCATTTTACTAAGAGAATGTCGATTTTGTTTGAATGTTGATTTCCCTTGAAATATCTCTCCCACTAGAGACAGCAGCCCTCTCTTGCCAGAGAAATTCTATACTAATAATATTTAATGTTTTTCTTTTTCATTGTGAATTATTGCCACTATACCAGCTCTCTTTAAAAATCGTATAGCTTGTGGAGATACATACCCTTTCTGGCATATCTCAACCTATTCTGGACTCAAAGTACTACAAAGTCGTCCCATTCGAGCCCTCTTAAGTTCACCAGGCTCTGTGCATCCCTTTTTGCCAGGCAGGAATGCAGATACCTCAGTACTAGAGATGGCTTTTGTCAAAAAAAGTTTGGCATTTTTCATACTTCCAGCTATACAGGCTGAACTCTTTTCCCAGGCCAGCATAAACGGGAGTCAAACCCCAATTTAATCATGTTGACAAACTGCAGACCATCAGAAGCAGCTGACTTCTGGCTGCATTTACACTGGGGAAATTCACAGTCCCCTGTTGGTACAGAATTAGCCTGGTTTGTGATAGTAAGAGATTCAGGCCATGAGGAGAGTTGAGTCCATAAAAAAATTACTGTTCTGGATCAGTTTAAAAAGACTGTCAGGAACTCATTTCCTCTAGTTAAATAGCCTCTGAAATAAATAAATACAGAATTACATGATGGAAAGATTAAAATGTGTTCCTTTCATGGACTATCAAAGTAAGGGAGAAACTAAACTCATGTTACTCACTTGCCTACCACCAAATTCTCTTGTTGACATTTTCTGGTTGTAAAGTGTTGCCAGTATTCCAGATACTAATCCAAATTCCTGCAACTGCTTTCAAAAGTTTAAGGACTCCATACTGCACAGAGGCCCTCAAAAGGCTGTCTGAGTTTCACATTTCAAGCCTTCAGGAACAGAGATATAATCCTTTACAATATTTAGCGTTCTTTTAGTTCTGCCCCAAGATTCTGAAGGGAATAGCAAACAAACACGGAAGGGTCTTTCACAAACTTTCCTTCACTTTGCTAGTGAACTGTCTCGTTCAGATTTCTCTTTTATTGGCAAGCCCCAGTAGTCAAACCTGTACCCTATTAATAAATTCACTGCAGTTTCTGCAATATCATTACATGCCAGTAATTGCCCAATCTACAGCCATAGGTGCCCTAAAATACTGTGAACCTCACTGGTATCTAATTATTTACCTGAAGCCAAATTCTACTGTTAAACCCATGAAAACATTTTTCCAGTACTAATTTTCACTGTAGGTGTTTGTTATGGCAAATAACCAAGCTGCTGATCTTTAGTTCCCCTCCTCACTAACAATTATTTTGACTCCAGGACATCAAAGGCTGTGATTTAGAGGCAAGGGGAGCATATTAAATATATGCATAACACCTGTTTTTAAAGCACCAGCACTCTCCAACCAAAGAATTAGTTTAACCAGGTGAGAAAAACAGGAAAAGAAGGGGGTTTGTTTGACCAATTAGAATTAACCAACACTTTTCAGATATTGAATAATAGTTACTGTACACTGAAAAGTTTGCAAACCAGAACTTAATCCTAGATATTGGTACTTATTATTGAAAGACTTCTAATTTCAGGAGAATACTGCACTCCTACAAAGTGCAGGCAAAGAAAAATGATGTTGAATTAGTGAGCTATAGGGTAAGGTATGAATTATTTACCAAGCTTGATTCACATGCATAATTCTTCTCAGTCAAGCATGCAAATCACATCAGGTAATTCCACACCATCACATGATTACTAATTTCAAATCCAATTACTTCATCAATGTCTGTAGCTGCATTATTGGGAAGTACAGATCTGATAATATTCCTGTTGACATATTTTACAGACAGCTAGTACATTTTTGGATTCTGTGCAGATACTTACTATAGAGTCTTTCATATTTCAGATATGAAGATAAAAGGCCATACGTTCATAACAAAAGTTTTCATCTAACTGTAGAACACCTGCAACTTCTATCTTCCTGTGGTGTGTAAGGCATAAATAATAGTGTCACACATCAGAGGGATTTTTGTTAATGTCAGACAGAATATTTCAGCATTTGTTTGATAGAGGGTGGACAGCAAATGCAGAGTAGCCTTTTACTTAAGTCCTAACAATTGCTACCGTTAAGCCTTAAGTAGCAATCAAATTGTTGCTGTTGTATTTGACAGATTGTTAGCTAAGTTTCCTTCTGAAAGGTTTTTTTAGCTTTCTGTGTCGGTAGAAACTTAAGAAAACTGTATTCAATATTCAGAATTTCTACCGATGGTTAAATTCAACACACAGTTCTTATTTGCAGTTTCTATGACTACTGGAGCAGCACTAATTTCTTCAAATTAAAAGGAAAGAGAATTCAATTTGTGTATTTAAACAAGAACAGGCACAATTTTCTTTGAAAGCTATTCCAGAAGGTAAACCATATATACATCTACACACACATCTCCATTTTAATGCAAAACCACATGCATATATATTAGATTTCAGAGATTTAACAAAGCAGAGAAAAGCAGAATCAATTTTAATCACTTATTTTTTATGCAACATAAGGAAATTTTAGTCAGCATTGAAAGAATCCTACTTTAATCTTTTAAAAATGTTCACTACAAACCATGTGAATTTCTTTAGTTAGATGAAATGAAACAATTAAAAGATCAGCATAAATATTGAATTTCCTATGCATCCTATATGAATACAAGGCTTAGGATCTTTTTTATTTCCTGTATCACTTACACCTGTTATATAATTTGAACTCCCTGAATCTAACACAAGGAAGCATTAATACATATCTACAGCTGTTGTAAGATTATGACTCAGTGTATTGGTTTCAGTGGTACTGGTCACATGTTTGTGCAATATCTTTTTTAGTAACTACAGTTCCTTTAAATATATTGTGGTCTTAGCCACAAAAAGTCTAATGACACCAGAAAAGCACACTCCCAGAATAAGTAAAATTCACCACACCCACTGAAGGGATTCTAATTGAAGAAACTATTTTTTTTTTCTATTCCTATACCTTTACTTGGCTTTAACCTATCAGCTTTACAAAAAAAAAAAAAAATTAATTTTACTGCATTTTAAGCATGTACCTGTGCTGGTTTCACAATCAAAAACAATCCCTCAGACAAAGAAAATTTTAGCTACCAAAAATTACCCCTTGATAAGTCTCATTGCTGTGCAACTGGGCAGCCACACAGCCCCTACAGCCATCACACCAGACAACTTGCAGCCCTGGACAGCCTGCACAGCTGTTAGTTAGGGAATGACTTCTGGATAACCACAGAGCCTCCCAGCAAACCAGCTTGATGTCCTTGTTTCATGCCAGCTGGCTCATCCGTCCAGTCTCCATTCAAATATTGACAGAGTGACACAAAATATGTGTCTGTAAAATCAACATTTTTTTCAAGGAACTGCTGTTCTGCCAGAAAAATTGTGACTGGGTTTAAAATTAAGTACTGGGAAATACATTAGGAATTAATTTTATAATTTTAATCAAAACATTACTGAATCCATCCTTTTTCCTCTAGTAATTCTCTCATCACATTTTTCCTTTGTGTCAAATTACTTCTTTTCCTTGAAAAGCCCTTCAGAGGGAGCAGGAAATACAAAAACCATCTTGTAAGGCAGAGTGGAGGAATGTTCCCTGGGTTCAGTGAACACCCTATATTAAACATCATTCTGCAGCCCTGAGTCTGACCATGTACTTCCACATAAGAGGCACAAAAAGCTTTCCTGGCTAACAGTGAAAGATATTTTCTTTTTTATCAACCCCTAAACTCTCAGTTTCCTGTGTCAGTTGGGCAGCTGTGTGGAGACAGCCTTTCTTACCTTCTGGTTGAACCGAGGAAGAGAAACATTTGAAATCACTGCTCCGCAGAATGGAACACTTAGGTTCAATCAGTTGTTCTGAAATCACTCTTAACACCGGTCTGGGCAAGCTAAAAGCAAACAAAAAATGTTATTGGAAAATTTTAAGAACACATAACAATCATCACATTAATTGGGAAAGAGAAAAAGGGAAAACCCACATATTTTCCAAACGTGTACCTATATGTGTACTTGCATGTGTACTTTAGTTAGATCACTAGGCTTCTCTAACCCTACGAGATTTAGTTAATATGCAAACAGATACTTCAGATTGTTCCTGGCTGAAGGCTGTGACACACAGCCAGTCCTGTGCCTTCCATCTACATTGATGGAAAATGGTTCAGACCAAGAAGCCTACATTTTATCTATTTTTGGTAATATTAAAACAAAATTCCTCTGCCTTCCATTCTTCTCCCTCTCCCATCTCCCCACCATTTAAAACACCCAAAACCAAGAGCAGGTTTTATGATTGTGGTCCCTCTTTTTCTCTCATGTGCCACCTTACACTCGGTGATGGTGAGACAACATTCGTCTGAACTTTTTGCTCTGTCTGATCTGATGGACAGAAAACCTGGTGAGTGCACAGGAGAAAGCATCATTCTCTTCACTTCATTATGCCCATCCATCAGTCTTATTCCAACCTAGAAGGGAAAGCAGCATTTGGCAAGAACTGTCCATATAGAGTCTCACCCTTTCTGTAGGTACTTGAGAAGAAACTCTCTGTAATTGCCATTTGTAACCACAGTATAATTCACTACAACCTCCATAGACACTGAAGTATTTTCCAACAAAAACAGAAGTAAAATCTTAGCAATGAAATTTCCCTTTTTTTACAAATTACGTATGAATATATTGCTACGCTGCCATCAAGAACAATCAAAATATGCAAGTATATCTGCACATGGTGACCAAGGTAATATGGCCATTAAAATTCAGATATTAATCTTTTTCCCCATGTAATTCATACAAGTCAGGGTAAAATCCACACCTTTCAAAATACTTACCTTAAGTTTTTAAGCCTCAGTCCAGCAAACAACTGTTTACAATGATGGAATTGTCCCATTGATTTTAGTTATACACATTAAACATCTTTTGTTGGATTGGAAACTTGGAACTCAGTTTTATCAGCAAAATCCCTTTTGCTGGTTATTAAATAGCTCTTGGATCTGGACATTCTTTGGAGAATGGATCAGATAAAGATAATCACTTGCTCTGGGGAAGAAAGTTGCTGGGTTTGCCTGCATCACATGTAATACGTGAATCCAGTTAACACCATTCTGATTATGTTTCCAAGATACACACAAACATTTTGCGAGCACAGGCTTATCTCTGGCTGAAGGCCTAAATATAATTAAGGCTCTAGGGTAGAAATGGAAGAGTTTTCTTTGAGCATGGCAATGGCAACACAGGTTGCCAAGCGAATATGAAGGTAGGAATCTTGGCAAATATGAAATACAAGATGTTATCAGGCAATAATGGCATGTTTGTGAGCATGTCATGTGGCTTGTTTGTATAACAGCACATAGAAGTTTTTACACAGCAAAGTCCCTTCATCAGGAGTCAGAAAGAATAAAACTGAATACTGATTAGAATTTGCCATCTTACTTAGAAATCTAAATAAGTTAATTTGAAAAGCACATATGTCAGTTAAAAATAGCTAGGTACATAATTTTTGACACCCACCTATCAAAAGTGATGTTATGCTTTATGTTAAAAAACCTTCGATTCTCCTCATTTCATTAAAATTAATATTGGAATTTCATAGACAGGGAAACCCGTAACTGTTCAGGAGAGGCAAAGAAACAAAATGAAATGCAAAGAAACAGCAAAAGGATTTGTGAAATCAATCAGTCAAATGGTTTATGTTAGGATAAACAATTTTGCCCCATCTGAACTCAAAGCGGCAGCTGACTTTAGTTGGCACAAACGCTGTTCTAGATATATTTCAGGAGCATCAGGTGTTTCCTGTGAAGATTTGTTTCCACATGACAGAACTTCATCTAAATCACAGCATCGTGGGCAAGTATCCTCTGCCCCCTACTCCAACTGCTGAACCATACGTATGACAAGTTTTTTCCTTTTTACCAGGATTTTCAGGTATTCACTGTGAGGTGAATACCAGAAACAACTGCACACCGAGACTTTTACATCCTGAATATATGCAGAATACTTCCTGCTGTCACTCCTTGACCCACTTCACTGACAAAGACAGCAAGAAGGGGATTTAACAGAGCTCCACACCACAGTGCTGACTGTTCTGGATTTTATGAAAATGAGACGCACTATCACAGATGGCTTTGTAAGGTCATTGCCAATGTCGCTTCAGAAAATGAGATCTAAACTAAGTTATTTCCATGCTTTTACATAACATCTGACAGTCACAGGGTTCATAACGTATTTGCATAAACTCCTAAAAAAGATCTTAAAATTAACACAGAATTTTGCTGTAGCCAGCTAAGAAAATTTGACATCAACACCTTGAAAGTGGTAAAGAAAATAAAAAGCATCCTCAGAATTCCAACTTCTTAATTTTATTCAGCTTTTCTTATGAAGAAGGCCAGAAAATCTGTTTTAATCTATTTACTTAAATGTCCTAGCAAAGAAAAAACTGATGAAAATTGTGTTATTTAGAGTTTTGTCATCAAATCTAGCTGCAAACAAATCCCTCCAGATTATTTAGTCCTACTGAAACATTTATTATTGCTCTGAAAATGAAAAAAAAAATTGAATTCCTGATTAAGGGAACTCCCAGGAGAAAGCACTACGGAGAACAGAAAAACCTTGAAAATCTGAAATACATATTATAACCCTGCACAGTAAATTTATAAATTGATAGGAGCATTCTCACACTCCAGTGTATTTCATCAGTCCAGGGGAGTTATCTTCTACTACATTTGAATAATTCAGCTTCCAAAACTAACTCGGAAATGATGGTGGAGAGATTATGCCATTTTGAATTATTGAACTGGGGAAGACACAAATTTACCCAACTGCAGTAGAAAATAATTACTGCTAGTCCATTTAGGACAAAATCTAATTCAAAATCTAAAATTCACAAGAATTTGCAGCTGCTACAACTGACCTAACTTCTACAATTAATAAGGTCCTGACTACTGAGTAAACCTGGGTACTAAAAAGTCTCTTGCAAGTAACTATTGATATTTCATCAGCTACATTACAGTCTGTTAGGAGCTGTTTATTATGGGGTTTTCATGCTATGATTATGCACTCTGCTTGTACTATCATCTATGTGCTGAAGTCTGTGTCCTTTATATGTTTTCAGAGACAAATGATTCAGTCCTGTTGACCTTCACAAGGTACAGAATAAAAGGGTCACCACACAGTACTTACAGTCTGAGGCCAACAGGTTCACTCTTTAATGAATTATTCCAGCTCCAGTAACATATCAAAAACAATGTTTGCTATTTTTTGTTAAAAAGACACCCTTCCTTGGCTACCACAGTCACAGAGTGACTGAAGTGGAGCACGTTTGATGTTTTGATGATAAAGATGAAAACTGTGGGCAGGAAAACAGAAAACAAAAATGGAACTTTAGTTAAAACTCCAGCTTTCATTTCCATTTCACACACTGATCATATTATGGCCCTGAATGTGTCTTTTTTACTTTTCCCCTCCTTTCTTCTCGCCTTTAATTTTGTGGTCTGATTGCCCAAAGAACTATTTTTTAACAAGACTTAGTTGTTTCTAGCTTCTCTTTCCAGGAGTCTGTTCTCCAGAACATTCTCAAGGAAAATGCAGTGGAGTGTTGTACTCATAACACACACAGGGTGAGATAGAGACTGAATGATAAATCCTTGAACTGAAGGAACCCACAAATGCCTGCCCAGGCTTCCTTCTTGGTAACATTATACACTAAATAATACTACAGTTGAGAAATTCCAAATTGTCCCCACTATGATTTAGTTCAAGAGAGACCAGTACTTTCAGAGCACTATTACAGGTGTCAGAATGGCAAACTGCCTCACCCGAAAAGGAAATCAGGACCACTGTTAGTGACAGATGAACTGAGGACTTCCAGGGAGTTATAAACTGGCATTCACAATAAAATATAAATTGGCATTCACAATAAAAGCTGTACTTCAAAAAAAAGTACAGCTCCATGGTCTAAAAAAAAAAATGTTTGCAACAATTTCATGACATTTTTCTTTATTTATATTAGAGGAATCGATGAAGTTTATTTGAAGTTTTACATTCTCTGCTGTTAATCATGAAAGGAAATGCATCAGACTCTTCAACATATGAGGTCTGTATTTTGTGATTTATGGACATATCAGATAATTCTCATGCCAGAAGTGGTCTCCTCATCCCGAAATAAGTATTTTGAATGATCTTTGTTTCTGCTGAATCTTTTTAAGAACACCAAGGAAAGCTCTCTGTTGAAGTAAGTGGGCACAGCACCGAGTGTCAGTGTAATCTTTTTCACTTACACCACTAGCCTCAGACAATGGGCTGAGCCATTAACAAGTTGCTAATTAACAGGCTGTAATTTTAGCAATTGTGCTGCATCTTACAGGTCCAGAACAAGGTTTAAATGAGATTGAACAAAATCATTAAATGGAAAGCCACTGAAAATTACTGAGACTATATAAATCATGCAAATCACTGAAGGCTGCGAGAGGAGTCAGAGAAGGTTTTACTACAGCCTCTGCTTATTCTTACAGCCTTCAGTTTTGGTCACAGATGCACATGTCCATGAACCTGCAGTCTGGCACAACAGAGTCATTCATATTTTCTTAAATGACAGAGAATGAAAACATTTCTCCCTTTTATCACCCCAGGAACTGAATCTCTGATTCAGTAATCTTCAGCATCTTACTCCCTGATCTCCCAAAGTTCCAGTTTCAGTTCAATTTTTAAAAATGCTGACACTCTCAGTCAAGGTATAAGACTCTAAAGAATTTTACCACTTAAGTTTAAATCATTTAGAGCTTGCCTTATTGCTGTTTTCCATGCTTTATTTTCAGCTGGTGACCATTTGTAACTAACACACTCATGCCTGTTGTGATTAAGTTAAAAACCTTTACTCTCAGATTATTCACAGCTGCAAAATAAGCAGGGGGTTTTTTTCCCTTCTAAGTTTCTTAGTATGAGTCACGTTTGCAGAATCAGAAATGGAAACACTTACAAAGCCGCATTTGTCAGGCTCCCTTCTCCCCTAAGCAATAGTGTGGCCAGCAGCACCAGGGCAGGGATTGTCCCCTTGTTCTCAGCACTGGTGAGGCCACGCCTCAAATCCTGTGTCCAGTTTTGGGTCCCTCGCTCCAAGAAAGACACTGAGGTGCTGGAGCGAGTCCAGAGGAGGGCAATGGAGTTGGTGAAGGGTCTGGAGCACAGGTCTGATGAGGAGCAGCTGAGGGAGCTGGGGGTGTTTAAGCCTGGAGGAAAGAAAACTGAGGGAGGACCTCATCTCCAATAGTCCATAGAAGTTTACAAGAGCATTCACATTATTTTATCGATTTCTTGCTAATTGCTATACTTCAGTTTTGCTTGACATAGTGACATTGTCCAGAGGAAGGATTTAGTTTCCAGAAAAAGATGCATTTACTGAAGAAGAAGCACATTACCAAAACCTACATAAAATACAGATTTCATTGACGAGATCTATTTTTATAAAATCCAAAATATGATGGTCTGCAATTCTTAAACCATTTCAGGAATAGTGCCAACATCATAAAATGCAAGAAACAATAATGAGAATCCCTCTTGCCTCTGTGGTGGCACCACACATTATTTTTGATGAATGAGGCAGGCTTCCAAAACTTCTTTGCAGAAATCCAAGCCAATACTCAGATTGAATAAAATCAAACTTGGCTCAGTGGCAGGCAGTTGCAGTCCAGGGAAAAGAGCCTTCCATTTCCTTTTCCTTTCCCAGGATACTTTTGCTTAATAGCACACACCCAGAGGACCCAGGCTGTTAGCTCACAAAGCCATCTGCTTTTTAATCATCTGTGGGAACCATATGAGTACTTAACTAAGTGCCCTTCTCCTTTAGTCAGCTTCCTAGTCCCAGATTTCTTCAGCTTTTCCTTCAGGAATATATTTAAATCTAAGCAGTTTCCCATGTCTGACTTGCCTTTACTTAGCAGTTTAGTAGTTTGAAGGACAGGCAGATGAATCTTTTCTTTTAAATAAAAGAGCTGCCAATAGTACAAGTTTAGATGGTGAGCACGAAATAAACTTCTGTTGCTCGTGTCAAACAAATGAGAGCAAGAAAAGGCACATCCTACATTTGTTTTTATCTTCACCACAAGAAAGAGAAGGCAGAATCTCCTAGAGACGGCAGTAAATTTCATTACTGTGACCTTTTGTTAGTTCTTAACTTCAATCACTGGTCAGTCCCTGTTCTCATTTACAGTCTCAGTAAGCAGCATAAGGGCACGTGAGCAAAAAAAACCCTACAAAACAGCCACTCAAAATACAGAATACTAATTTTTTAAAATTTGTGTTTAGAGTTCTTTAAAACTGCACAGTTCTCCACTGGCTTTGACAGACAATTGCTTTCTTCTCCATCATTTTTGAAGCAAATCATCAGCAGGAACAGCATCTAAGCTCTTTTGCTGTACCTCTGCCCTGCAACCTCTGCATGAGCTGACTTTCTGCTCAACAGGAGCCCAAGTTTCCAGTGCAGATCTGCCACATCAATTGGACAGCAAAGGAGGTATATTTTGCAACATGTGCCAGGAACATAAATAAATAAATTACATGATTTACTTGAATCGTTATTCTTCCTCTACCATTCTGACCCTGGTGAAATCATTAGATAATGGAATACAAGTCCTTGCATTTACTTTGTTTTTTATCTTGACATTCAAATAAATTGTCTTTTCCATTGTTCCATTTAATTTCACAAATTTTTTGTACTGGCTTTGTCCTTCATAACATTTGTGAAAACAGAGCCTATTTGCTCAGCCCTACATACCTTTAAAATATTCACTGAAAAACTAAACCCATGGTTTTGTCTACAAATAAGCATAGACTGATTTACAGTGATATATGTATGAAATAAGAAGCTTATGTTAAGTTTCTCAGAAGTGTACCAGGAGCAATGATTCACAAGCCAACAAAAGATGGTAAATATCTGTATTTCTTGAAAAGGTATAAACTGGTTCAGTTCTGAACACCCAGCTACAGTTTCAGTTACACACTGTTCTATGGATCTGACCATGGAGTAGGAATGGATCAATTTTAAAGAGCTTAGGGAAAAGTATAAAAAAGTTTTTAGAATTATTAAGAATTTCAGTTTGTGAAAAAGAAAAACTTCAGAACAGTTATGGATAAACTGCATTCTTTTCTTGGGTAAAACAGCAACCCCATTTATATTATTAGTAAGGTTTAAGCATAAATAACATCTCTTTGAATGGTATTAGAGCGATGAGTTACAGCAAGCAGTGGCAAATAGCATTACTTACTACTCCAGAATTCCCCAGATGTGCACTCCACATATCTACATTTTCTTCCCTATATTATCCTCAGTGTTGAGACAGGCCTATGGGATATATCCTGATATCCAAACATGCAGGTAACTAAGCTGCCACATCAATTTTGAATATTTTCATTTCTCAGCAGTGCTGGGAACAAGATGAAAGATTCCAGATTAGAGTAATACAGTGAAAGCACACCAAAGGAAGACTGAGGGGACGTTAACAGGGGTACACAAAGAAGGCATAATCTGTCTCAGAAAGGGCATTTTCCATCAGTATCAACAAAACCACACAAAACCATAGGACTCTTTTACATTTCCAAAATAATACTGCACACCCTGGCAGGAACAGCCATTAAATGACTCCCTGCTGCTGTGACTGTGAGGGAAATGCATTCTTTCCACGTTATGTATAGACAATTGGACAGAAGTATTTCTTAAAACAACAGAAAGGTGAAGATATATCCTGTTTTTAAGTGTATCCCAGAAACCAGGAATGGCTGTGAACACAAACTAAATTCAGGGCTTACATAAAAGCTTTTCCATAGCTCTGTATTTCCCTCGAACAAATTTCATGCACATAGGACAGTATTCCAGACCTATTGCTTTGTTGCAGTCTTCATCCCTTAGAAAATAAGGAATAGATCTCAGTTCCTGAAAATGGTGAGAGACAATGCTCATTTTGACCATCTAGCTGTGGGGTCAGCTAAATTAGCACTGAAAGAAAATCAAGGTTGTGTCATCAATTAAGCATGTATTATAAAATATCATCTGCTCCCACAGACTGAATTCAACAATAATTGTATTTGTTTCTCATCCAAATCTGTAAGATTTGTCCAGAGGCATTGAAAAAAAGATACAATTTAGGATACACTATAAATTGTAAGAAGAAGAAGCAAGCAGAATTCATGTTACCATGAAATAAAATGGAAAATAAATGAGTCTGAAATAACTCAGATGGAAAAGGTGCTTTTGCTTTTTTTTCCTTGTGAATGGTTGGGAACTTTCTTCATTTCATTCATGTCAATTATTCTTAAATTTCTGCTGCCATTACTGGCAGTGAACAAGGAGCTGGTGCATCCAGACTGTCAACAGCTCAGAGTAGCAAGTTTCCAAAAAATCACTTCCAATTCTTAATTTAAGTCTAGCTGTTACTTAGCTTGATAAAGAATTTTTTTTCACTTACCTTGTTCTTGTTTCATCCTCTCTGAGGAACTGGTCATATGTGAATATTTGCAGGGTTGTATCATCTTTAATAAGGAATTAGTCTCTATGGGGCAAAGAAACAACACGAATTAAATGGGGACAAGAACAGGAAGAAATCTAAAGCTGCCAGAAGTTTTAAATTCAGAATAAAAATCTCTCAGTCTATACAACTATGTATCAAAAGTATATGTTGCATAATTTGAAAGTCAGGTCATCATTAGATCTGTATTATACAATTAAGCATAAATTTATATTTGCATAAACCATGGAGTATTGGATCTTATGTTTACAGATTACCAGAACTGAAAAAATATGTCTGCTTCAATTATTTCTCTGATATTTTCTGCAGATATTTCATAACCCATAAATGTCACTTACTAAAATGCCATTACATCACCTCTTTGCCAACATCAACATTTGTCCTTAGCAGCATTCCATTTTCTGTCCTGCTCCAATGCTTTTTTCTTTACTCTCTCTCTCTTCTTCCTTATTGACCCACAAGACTGCAATAGTTCCCTGCACATTCGTACCAACCTAACATCAGCTGAAATGCTGCTCTATGAATGAGAGTGGCAGAAGTGCTGGCACACAGCTCCTCTCTGGGGCAGGAACTTCTGGCAAGGATTGGAATACCTAAGGGCGACGGCGAAACTCCTAATTGCTCCTACTAAATCACTCAAGCCCAGCTGTCAAAGTCCCCAAATTCTCTGGTATGTCTCCAAAACACTAGTCCAGATTTTGGAAGCAGAAGAGCCAACGACCATGATGGCCAAAGGAAGCTTCTCTTTAGAGATGTTAGTTCAAATACTGGGACCATGACTGCAGGACAGGTCTGAGCTAACCCTGGTATTGGACAGGGCACTACAAAGCCTGAATGCCACCATCCACTGAAACTGTCCTCACTGCCTGCCTAAAAAGCATAGCAAAGTTCCTAAAACCACGTTTTTGGAAAAACAAAACAGCCCTAGTGTACCAGGAAACAGACCGTGAACAGCCAGCATTTCTCAGTGGTGAAGTGTCCCAGTGTGCATTGTGGAGGCAGGGGAAGGGAATTGGAGGGCATCGGATCTATAGGAATTGTTACATTTCTTCCTGACTCTGCACAAGTTTTAGATTGCCCTCACCGCCCTCTCCTCACACACCCTTTGGGACTGACAACATTGACTACACTGCTTGAGAAACAAGTCATGTAGAGACCACATGCCTGCAGGCTGGTAGATGTAATGTGAAAGGGGGGAAAACTTCCATTTCTGTAGGACAGGGAAAGATATAAAAAATTTCAGGAGACGGGCTCATCCCAAATAACTGCTCTGTCAGTATAAACACCTTTGAACTTCTGCACAGTAGAAAAAAGATATTTCAAACAACAGGAATCTGCTTGGCTTTCAGTATAGGCAGTTCCTTTACATCACAGAAGAATATGCTCATCTAAATAACTTCTAAAGATTTGTAAATTTTGTCACAGACACAGTACGTATAGACAAACTACATCATTAAGACATTTTTATTCTGCAATAAAATCTGAGTATTTGATAAGAATTGGGACATGTTCTGCGGCTATAGAGAATCTCATAGATGTTACTCCAAAGCATCTCTAATGCAGAAATACTTCTTAAAATATTCAAAAGCAACATTAAATCACGTCACATCAGTAACAAAAGCTTTTATAATAGACTAATTTCCCAAGAGTTTATGAATAGATGTTTGTATAGAAGTTCCAACTCCCAGGTCTGCCTCCTAGCAGTCAGAAAAAAAAAAGTGAAGTTATGCTACTCATACTTAATGTACTCAAATGCTCAGAAAAAGAAGTAGAGAAGATGGAGAGCAGTAACTGGATATTGGAGATGCTGATACACTGTGAGAACAGGAAAAGCCATTTTCAGGACAGGTGAAGTGCAAGAGGACACTTGAACCAGCTGCTCTACATTTACAATCTGTAAATGATCTTACTCATACATGCCTAAATACTTGTGGATGGTTATTTTTCCTCCACAGTAGTAGCCATTATTGACTAGAGATAGATCATCTTCCAAGTACCTGAAAACCAAATGCATCTATAAAAAATTTAATCTCTGTTCTTGTGCTCTAGTTATAACATGTTAATACTGACTTTATACCTTAAGAAAGCCATAGAGAAGTGTTAACAGTTTATGTTCTTAAATAGCTGTTAATCAAACATCTAGCTTCCATCAGCACAAAGCTAGCATTTGCTAACATTTTGCAAAAGATAAACTACTTTAAAAGATTTGATTCAGCAAAGTACTCATATGTGAAATCTCAATTCCTTGGTACCACCAAACTATACAAACACACATTTCTTTCCACAAATTCCTAAATATGACTAAGAGCAGACAATACACATCTAAATGCCTAAAATCCCTTTGAAATACTGAAAACAATATCAGGAACCTTCCTGCAGGAATTGTTACATGTTGTCGAGTGAAAACATTTGACAGATTTTTTTTTTTTTAGAATGTTATTCAATTATAGAGTAGCTTGTTTTTCAAGTACAGCAGGTGCTTTGATTTAATAGGATACCACTTTATGCATTTAACCTTACTCTCTGTAGTCTCAATGTCCATTTCTAAAAGGAGAGATTTACAGGAGAATTATTAAAAAGTTCCAGTTTCTGTCTCGTGGATAAAAAATTTATTTGGTAACACAGTATCACTAGAATGTCTTTGAAATGCATTTACTTTAAGGAATAATTTTCCCCATACATACACCCATGTGCCTGCACACAGACACAAATATTTATGTTTTTTTAAAGGCCCAGTTGTCCATCAAGCTTGCTGTAACTGCAGATGCCTCTCAGAGAACCATAAATAACTAGAGCTGCATACCTGATAACCAAACCAGCATCATCAGGAGCTTCCTCTTACAATGGCTTTGAGAGAAAGCATGATCAACACAAAAGATTAGAAGCAGACCTAATCTTTCCTTCTTCTGATATTTGTTCATATAATACCAGGTTACCTGTTTGTTTCTCTTTCCTGGATGTAGCTCAGGAAATGAGCAAACCTATGGGAGCTTTAAAATGCCAGAAGAGGGTAACTACTAAAACACAAGTTCTGTCCATTGTGCACAAATACCTTTTTTTTATTTATTTAAGCCCACAACTTAAGAAATTGTTGCTCTGAGAAGATCCCAAATCTCTGACACATCAAAGTATGTGCTGTTATTCAAGGGTGCTATAAAAATTCAAGGCAGAGTTTAAATCCTGAAAATATAAAATAAAACCATACTTTAACACAGGAATTCCCAAATCATGTGTATTCATAAAAAGAGGCTTAAAGATGAACCACCATTAGGTTCTCCTATGTTTACTTTCACTAACCAGCTCTGACTGGTAGTAAGATATAAAGTGAATTCACCAGAAGTGAAGCCATGGAATAGGATGCCACGAAAAGGCAGCAATCCAGAATTGCGTAAGAATTAGGCCTCTAAAGAGCGTCTGAGAAATTATGCTTCTTCTTTCATCGATAGAATTTGTTCATGGACAAACTTAGGAAACAAGCCTTGTGTCAAGGAGCACCAAGGTCAAAAGAAACAGATCCTTTGTCGTGATGTTCCTGTTCTGAGAATAAGCAAAGCATGAATATTCTGAGCTTTTCTGATCTGGAATACTTCTATGGCTTTGTACTCATTGCAAGGGTTTTAATTAAAAGAGAAACTAATTCTATCTAACCCTTTGCCTTCATTATCATTAACCTGTTTTCTTTACAAATCAAAGGCACTGAAGCAGAATTTTATTTTTTTAATGATGCTATTAATTTAATTCTCTTGGATCTCTTACCTTTCTTGCACAGATTACTTGCCTGCAATACTTTTAGTATCATCTCTCCTGAGAGGTGATCCATTAGGTGAGTTATTTTTAATAATGCTGGAGTGTGAACTTTCTGTTAATGCTTCTGCAGTACTGACAATCCCTACTGCAAGAGAAAAAGTTGGTGCATCTAGATCTGGAATGGTGTTCAAAAGGATGCTATCAGCTTAAAATTCATACTGAGTCACGTCCAGGAAGTATGAATTTCTCTTTACTTAAACCAGAAGTAGAGACAGAAAAAGCACAGAAGAAATGAGAAGAGTACCAGGGAGGAGGGAGCATGCAAGATTAAATGATGACTTGAATGGAGGTGAGCTGAGAACAGGCGGTGAGAACAACAGAATGAAACATAAGGCAGCAGGATTGTGGAAAATACTGAAGACAATTGGGGAAAAAAAAAAAAGAACCAACAGGGAGAAACCGGAATGTAGAAACACAAGACAAAGCTAAAAAAGATTTCCTTGCATTGGCCACTTGTTGTAGGGGTATTTTAATCAAAATGAATGGAGGAAAGAGGCATATCTGTGTCCCGTGGTCTGGGACTCAGTGTGCATGCACTGACCTACCTAAGGAATAAAGCTCTATACACATTAATCTAGAAGAGCAAAGCTTGTCCTATGGGATGTCTCAATACCCTTTCCTATTGATTAGTACTGTCACCACAGTGTTGAAAAGCTAAGGGATTTTTTTTTTTGTTCTAATTTGTCCCACAGAATATTTCTGCGGCTGTTGGAGCAAAGCTATTTCAAAACTCAGTCCCGGTGTCTTTCACTTTGGGCTCTTGGAAGAAAATATGTACACTTGCAGTGTTCAAAGTCCTAAAAGAATTCAGGTGCAATATGAAAAAGAGAAATGAAGTATCCATATAATTTAAATGCAGCAAAGTTTCCACTACAATTCATTTTAAGAAGATACTTTTGTTCATATAGGTTGGACTCGGACTTGATTTTGGATGTCTTTTCCAATCTTAATGTAATTCTATATTCTGAAATTAACACCCTTTAGGAATTCCAGGACATTTGGGTGCATTTACACTACCAAGTAGTGAGATGCAAAGGAGGGCTGGGGGGTTGATGTCCTGCCCCCCATTATGGTTCCAGGATCCCATGGCCACCCTGTACCTTTGCCCACAATGAAGTTCATGCCACTTGCCCATCCCAGGCTCACACTTCCAGCAGGAAGGAAAATACACTACACTTCAGTGCATACAGCAAGTCTTGTGCAGGCACAATGCAAATTCATACCCAAAAGAACTCTTTGAGCTCACATCACTGCCCCAGTGACCTGCAGTTCTTCTCCCAGCTCTCAGCATCATGGACACTGCCATCAAAAAAGCAGAGGCTGTGCCATTTTGACGGCATGCTCAGCACAACTCTCAGCCTGATTTCTGTGAAGAGAGGTGGCACATGTCAGTCTGAGTGACAAGTCACCCAAAATTTTGAGTATTGCTCTGACACCAATTCCTTCTATGATGTTTAACAAATGACTGCTTTGGCTTTCTCCTGGTAAAAAGTGAGGAATTATTCCACAAGAAGGAATACAAGCCAGGAGAAAATACATGCTAGAGTAAATACGTTAATTACTTGATAGATCTTCAGAAAACAGCAACTTCCCTCTTAGTTCTATAATTCATCACACACTCAGAAGTCTTTCTGTATACCAGAAGGACCCACGGACACCACTGTAGTATTTTCTTGTAGCAGCAAAAACATATGTACAGCAACCATGTAGAGGATAAAGCAGGATAAACTTCCAGTAGGATTAACTTAGCAGGTGTAACAAATTAGGACCCAAAGACAAACAATCCAGTGAGATGTAAAAGCTTCTGAGGGTCACGCGAGTCTCAAAGATAAGAAAAGAACTGTCAAGTCTAAGCACTGCTGTCACATATTCTGAAGATTCCACAGGAAAAGTATTTAGTTGGTTTCCTGAGTCTCTACTCTTCAGTGCGTATTACAAGATACTAACTTAGATCAGCTACCTTCTTTGTTTTCCCTCTGGAACTTCTAAGGATGTGCCAGTGGCTACAAAATGTTTCTGAAATGACTTAGAGTAAATTCCTGGTCAAATATTAAGCTTCGTTTCTCTTCTTCCTGTGGTCCTTCTCAAAAGAGGATTCTGGAAGAAATCTTTCAGGAAACATGATAAAGAATATGTAAGCATGAACAGAGTTGACAAATCATTTATGAAAAAAGTGAAGGGATTATGTTCCTACATGCGAATCCAAGAAGCGTTTCCATTAACATATGAAGCATAACAAATACAAATCCTTTTTAAAACAAACAATTAGACAACTGCCATATCCAAGCAAGTGGGAAGATGTGAATTATGACTGGCAGAAAGCAAGCAACCCAGTGGTCATTCAGCCAGTTTTCTTAGGAGGTAAATTTCTCAGTGAGAAAATAGAAGTCTGCCTACCTAATATGATACAACTCAGTAGATGAATTCAAGGTCCTTGAGAAATAGCCTCAAAGTTATTAACAAATACCATGTGCTTTATTAAATAATGAACCGTGCACTTGTCTTCTTTCATCAGATGAGCAGGCTGATGTTCACCTACAAATACTGTCCACCCAGAGCAATCCAGAGACATGGATTGCTTTTTTTTATTTTCAGAATTCCCTTTATTGAGAAAGCATTTTTTCCACAGGGAGTAAACAGAGTAATGATAGTGTCACAGGAAGCTCATTCTGAGGAAGCTCAGGCCTTACAGTCCCAGAGGACAAGTTTCAGCACACTCATACCAATTTCAACAATCCTGCCAGTTCACTCGTCTAAATGATCCAGCCCGTGATGTCAGGAGGTCTGGGTTAACTGCAGCTAAAAGGATTGGCCTTCAAAAAGTTTTGGCAGGCTTCAAATACAAAACAAATTTTTAACTCCAAAAGCTTCATCACAGAAATTGATGTGCCGTTACCATCTTTGAAACTTCTTATGCTTAGAGGACATTCAGGAGTTAATTGATCGCACACTCAGCATCAATTCTGGACACAACTAATGAAAGATTTCACATTATAACAATGGCAGTATGCAGTAACAGCTGCCTGATTTCTATGGATGGTGTTACATGAATGGAACACTTCCTGCCTCTAAATATCTGCTAAATGGTGATTTTTATGGAACATAAATTCTTTGTTGGGTATTTTAGTTTTGCATGTTTAAGAATTATTAATATTCATTGAACTTTACACAATTAGTCATGACATTGTATAATTATTCACCCTTTGCCTTATCCCCTGACAGCCAAGTATATGCATAAACTTTCAGCACTTAAAGGGATTTTGTTCAACTTTCAGTTCTTTGTGAGTAAAACAAGTTAACTCACCTAGGAAAAGGACAGGAATCCAATGACAGTCTAGGACTAGGATTAGTACTTTGCTGATGTATTCAGATTCTGAGGTTTGAGAGTAAAAATCCTGATCAAGGTCTGTTTAAACCAATAAGAGATTGTCTTCTTTCTTTAGAAGCATTTTAGATCTCCCTCTATATTCTCTGTGTAGAACGAAAAAGCCCATTTCTTGCTTTAAAAAAGAAAACGCTGTCTCTAAGCAGAACAAAATGGAGCAGTCCTCTACATTTACCAGTGAGAATTAACTTGACAGAAAGACATTAAGGATCTTACTAACAAAGCAATAAAACAAGACAACTGTAGATTAGCAAGATTCAAGCAGTAGTAGGCCTAGAAATCCTCCTCCATTTTTTTCCTGTCAGGTGCATACCTGCACTGTACAAGCACAAGGTCTGTAATCTGAGTTATTCAAAACTGACTGAACCTTCTTTCAGAAGGAATCTTCCAGGAACCTGATAGAAAATCAGGGACAAGATCACACAAACAGAATTGACCTCTTTCCTGCTTACAATTCATAACTTAGCTACGGTGTCAAATAGCAAATCAGACTTAAATAAATGTTCTTCTTATGAGGATTAAGCAAATGAGTAAGTGTAATTAGTAAAACTATAATTATCAGCTCAATGCTCCCATTACAGCAATAAAGAGAGAGTGCCTGTAGAATAAACTCCAGTTTCCTTCCTTCCAGGTTAACCAACCACTGGGAAAAAAAAAATGAGAAAACTATGAATCATTCAGGATTTTACTTGCTTTATGTAAAAAAGGGCTCTGCATGTAAATTCAGATGAATCCCTCATTCACTGAGAAACCAACTCATTTCCTTTCAGAATAGCAAATGGAGAATATAATTTCCTTTTAGATGACTGCACTGTATGCCTATTTCGCATCCTGTTGAACACGCAGTGAAGAATTAACTGGCATAAACATCTCAGCCCCTTACCCTGAAAGCATGAACAGCACTGTTAAGAGCCTCCTCCATCTCTGATTTTGCTTTTTTGTTAAGTAAGCATTCTTGCACAGACAAGATTGTCAAAAATTAGACAGCAGAACTTATCAAACAATAGATGAGGATAATTAGATCACATTTGAATACCACTTTTTGTAACTCCAGTGCAAGGAAAGGAATGGAGTGACAAGGTCTCTGATACTTTTGTCCCTGAATCTAATTCTATTAAGTCATTTACTCATTTTCAAACAGCTACCAAAAGTAAAATGGAACAACATTGCACATGATGCATCATCATCTCAGCTTTATATTTGTCCCGAAGAAGTTTTACAGCATGCATGAAGGAAAAGTAGCAGAAAACTTGCTCCTGCATCCTGATGTCCTTTTGTAGCAATCACCAAACTGAAATAGGTGTGAAAATGATCTGCTCTACATCCTGTCTCTGACAGCAGGTCTGGCCAGGTACCTCAGAGGCAAGTGCAGAAGCCTGCCCAGTCAGGATACGGTATTTTTCCTGATGAATTCTTCAGTTCACATCTCTGCAGGATTTACATTAAGAACAGACATCTTATGATGTGCCTTAACTGTTAAACCTCCACGCAAGTGGTGGATGCATTTGCAGCACACCAAGTGCCGTTGGGGGGGAGTTACCCCTGATCTGACAACAGAAACCCTTTCATGTTTGCTTCAGGATTAAGGCTACATCATTCTCTCAGTCTCAATGGAGATTTGTCTTCTCCATCTCTACAATTCAAGCTGATTCTAGTCATGTCTATTAATCCTTACTTCCATCCCAAAAAAAGCATCTTGCTTCCAAATGGATGAGTCCTGTGACTTCTGTTAGTTCTAAGTGTATTCAGGAGTATGGTCTTGTTTGCAAACAGTCTGAAACAGGGTCAGAAACTCCAAAACCTCAACTTTTCTGAGCATCCTACCATTGGTGACACAATCTCATACCCGTTGCTGCAGCATTGGGATGCATGCAGGATCCAAGATTACACACATTTTAGCAGCACAGGAACAGAGAATTCATTAATTCATTCATATTCTTATTTCCTTTCCTTGCAGTCACTGCAGTTTAATTTTTTTCTCTATGACATTTAAAAATATCTAGATTTTGGACAAAATCTGAGTTTTCACAGTCTTGCTTGTAAGCTGGTTTGCAAATATCTGTACTTACGTGTGCATAAAGAATCAAACACATGAAATAGTTTCTTAGCTAGAGAATTCTTTGATATAAAGGTTGTCATCTGCATTTTAGGACAAAAATGATGTATGGGGGGCAGCATCCCATCAATGTGTCTTAGCAAGTTTCCAGTTCAGAATGAGTAAACCTAAAATGGGCTTCCTTATTCAGAACTAAGACATCCTATCCTGGAATGCAAATGCACGGGTAGTATCTCAGAGTATTTTGCTTGTTGCTAATTGACTACAATGATCATGAGGACTAAGAGCTAAGTCAGGTAAACAGTGAGTTCCAAAAACAATCAACAGCACTTACAAGGTTTCTATTTTTTTGTTTAAAACCAAACCGCAGAAAAACTGTGTTTTGGCTGAGGATAATGGCACCTGAAAGAAGGGCAAAGAATACTTTAAAAAATGAAGATTAAGGGCTCTCATCCCCTTAATCTCCCCCCGCCAGAAGCGTTGCAGGCAGGAATGACAGAGGATTCCAGCACACATGGATCAAGCGGCAGCTTCTCCAGGCAGGAAAAGGCAGGCAGTACACAACCCACTTCACAGTCAGTATTTTATCTGCAACACAGACTGCTTAGAAATACCACCATTATAGATAATGAACAAATGGTGGCTGCCCAGGAAAGCTTCCAAAAGCTTCCTGTTGTAAACTGCCTGCAGCTGCCCCCTTGAGTATCCTCTGCTGCTCACTGTCAAACGTTAATAGCCTCCATCTCTTGAGCTATAGATGAAGTAGGGCAACCAAAAATTATTGGCACATTAACAGAAGGAAAGAGTTCCAGACACCCTGAAATACAAGGTGGGGGTAGAGGGAGATAAAAAATATAAATTCCATTCTCTTGTTTCTATTGCTTTTCCTTCTACATTGCTTAAAAGAAGGAAAAGTCCTGTAGAGGCACACATGCCAGATATTTTTTCCTATCAACACACCAGGCAGTCTCCAGAGCATAAATGGACTGTTCCTCCATTTCACCCATAGAGCTAAACAAAAAGGCCCTCTGCTCCTGGATTTGACTCACTGAACTCAAAGAGCTGCAGTGAGTCATATGTTCCCTACAGTCGCTGTGGGGCTGTCATAGTAATGATTTCTGCCTGTCATTTTTCACTTTACCCCATGACTCCATGGGATGGACTGTGCTTAGCTCAGCACAGGCAAGTATATATATAGTAGGAAAGGGAATGGCACTGCAATTTTTGCTTTTCTCCTCACTCCACTAGAAAGCATTCTTCCATTCAAATGGCAGCCTGTTAGGACAGCACTAGAATTCTTAAAAGAAGAGAGTCAGTTGCTATAGGCACATCAGCTGGGCCAAAGCAAAAGAAAAAATCCAATTTATACACCCCCAAGAAAGGTAAAATACCTAATTTATACTCGGGTATGTTCTCACACACTCCAAAGTATATGTGACTTGATACTTGCCTTTAGGCACAGATTCATGATCCTCTTGTGTCTTTTGTATCAGCTCGTAACTCCTGAGGATGGTGATGGCTGGTACAGTCACACCTTCACTGTGCTTCAGGGCCTTGCATCAGCCCACTTGTTCACCAAAAAGGAAACAGTGATACAGGGTCAGAATACTTTGTAGCATTATGTTTTTATTTCCCCTGTACAGAAAGACTTAGGAGCAGCATGTGGACAATCCCTTGCAAAAGCCGCAGCTTTGGTGTTTGTCTTGGCTTCGTCAGACTTCCGTTTTAGACCCTAAATTTCTCATCTTGGAATTGCCCAGACCAAGGTTACTCATCTTGACTTATGTACCCTGGGCACAACTGTTCTTCAGAAAAAGGTAGGCGTGCCTGGAGCAAGATTCTGCCTGAAGGAAAGCATTTAACCAACGCAAATTCTCTTAGTGATCAGCAGCATACCATTATTCTGTGGGTTCCTGCACGTGAAGCTGTCTGGGTTGAAGTCTAAAGTAAGCTCCGGAGTGAGGTCTTGCTGTTCACAACTTTCTTTATTTTTAGACTGAGCATTTTCTGTGGAACTCACACAAAAGTCTCATCTGACCATTTAAAATAAATAAATAAATAAAGTGTTAATTTTTCTTGCCCTACCTCTGCTCCCTTTTAACCAAAACAGTTGTGAAACTCCTGTGTCAGGGAAAAAAAAAACAAAAAAACAAACAAAAAAAAACAAAACAAAACAAAACAAAAAAAAAAAACCAGAAGAGCAAAGTTAGAGAAACATAAGAAAAATGGGTTTATTTACTGAAGGACAGAATCATACATTTCAGGAAAAGAAAGGGCCTTCTGGGTCATATACCTCATATCCCTGGACAGCAGGATGGTTGCTGCATGGTCTCTAATGTGCTTTCATTGATTTTTTTCTCTTTTTCAATACTCCAAAGAGACAGTATCTCATCATACCCACTCATGATAAATTCCCCTTTGTCCACTTAATTTACTGCAGACCTGCAAACCATTCCTTAGTGTCTGCAAACTTTCCCTTCATTTACAATGTTATCTTTAAAATAATTTAAATAAAGCTCCTTTCTTTTCTGGTTG
Source organism: Cephalopterus ornatus (assembly GCA_013396775.1). Classification (NCBI taxonomy): domain Eukaryota; kingdom Metazoa; phylum Chordata; class Aves; order Passeriformes; family Cotingidae; genus Cephalopterus; species Cephalopterus ornatus. The sequence goes on from VZRE01012606.1 coordinate 43,972, forward strand.
TAAAGTACATTCTGACTTCCATACTCTGTTTGTCACATGAGATCATTTGTGATCTGGAGTGCATGAACTGTGCTGCAGTTTGAGACAACAAATCAGACCTTGGCACATTCTGTTCAGAAGGATGAGCAATCACAGACTTACTCAAGCATATCACTGAACAAAATTCACACAACCATTTCCAAAATATTAGTTTGGAGTTTTCCTGTCATCTTCGTTAAAAAATGTTTCCCTAAATATCAAATGTTCCAGACCATGCAAGATTAAAGACTATAAAGGCAGTACGCAAAGCCAGGAATTTTCAAATTTGGCTTCTCTGAAAGATTTAGAAGCTGCACACTGACAATTTACTTCAAAAGTGATCACTGGTTCATAAACTGAAAACTACAGTTTCTTATTCACCTTAATCAGGCAGCAATTAATCCAGTATAATGATGAAAACTATTACTAATAATAGTACAAGAAGTGGTAAAAATAAAAAAATGTCATTAGCAGGTTAACATTACCTGTTCAGACAGTAGAACACAAAGTTTTCACCCTTAAGCAACCATGTTTGGTTCAGTGTAATTTTTAAATGTCCACATATTAAACTGTTGTTGCATAAAGACATAAATCAAGTTTTACAATCCACCAGAATTTGAAATCAACTCTTATTAATAAATAAAAAAGCACAGCAATTGTTAATGTGCAGAAGCTCTGGAGTAAAAAGGAAAGGAAAAGCATAAGAAAAACAAATGGCACTGAATTATTCAAACTTACAAACAGTTAGACTGTGAGTTCATCACATAACACTAAGCTTTCCTACCTTACAAGATAAAAATTTTTGCCTTAAATCAAGAGATACTATCTCCAGGCTTTTGAGAAGTTTTCTGCCATTCTAGTAGCACAGATCTTAGAGCTACAAGAATCTTACAATCTCTTAAGAGTTTGTGGATCCAGATGTCTAATATTACATATTATACAGACAGCAAATATAGACAGCCTTTATTCAAAAATCTTCTAGAATTAAAAAAAAAAAAACATGCACAAAACCAACACACACACACAGAGTTTACCACTTCGGTGCTTGAAAATATACATCTCTGAGTTGCCTCTAAGTAGAAAAGATTAAAGTATCGAGCTGCTTCTGAAGCCAGACTTGAGAAAGGAGATGGAGCATCTGCCACTCCTTACACAGCAGATGAGGGCTGCAGTCATTTTGCAGCACACCTGAGCAACAGTTGGAGCTCCCAATTAAAAGAACGAAGTGTGCTAAGCCACTCCATGCGAGGTTATCACCCTCAGAGCGGAGGCACTATCCCCAAACAAGGTAAATTGAACACCAGATAAAAGCACAAACAGGGAGAAAACACCAGTTCTGCTTCTAAGACTGGGAAACTTTAGTGTGAGAGGGGAAAATTACTAAACGCCAGCACAGCTTTCTGTTTTGTTCTGACATGTGCTTAACAGCAGATTGAAGGTGTCTGAAGCAAGCAGTTTGAATTATAGCTTCATATTTTTGCTTATAAAAGACTTCATCTTTTCAGCCAAATTTTCAAGCATTACTGTAAACTCCATACCTGAAAAGCATATGTAAAAAAGTCTGAGAAATATTCTGACACAATTAGGTGGGGGGGGAAACCCCAACTTGTTGGTGTGCACTTATTGTATTTCAGCATGCAAGTCATATTGGTTTCTTTAACTGCCTGTTTGCATGAGCAACTTTTGCCCAGCTTTGAAAACACAACCTATTTTTGTGTGCAGGCTTCAGGGAATATTGCAGTTAGAATGTTTGTAGCCCCCAGTGCAAAGTGTTCCTTGTCTGTTGACTGAAATTAATACCATAAGCATGGAACCATTACTTTTTCTTTCTTTCCTACATTATTCAAGCATTATAATTGAAACCTTAGAAAACCTGGCATGCTATTAGACTCAGACACGATAAATGATGACCCAAAATGTTTTTGAGACTTAATCCCCTGAAGGTAAGTATTCCACATAAAGCCCCATAATCCAAATTTCAGAATTAATTACTTTTGTCATTTGTGACAGGCATTATGAATCTGAATTAATTATATTAGGAATGTCTGTAAACAGAGTAATGGCTCAAAGGAAGTAAATCTTTCTGATAGAATTTGCCATGCATTTTTGAGGATGAAACACAGGATGTAGTTGGGGAACTAAGCTAAATTTACCCAGAAAATTAATTATATCATATTCTGTCCACTGGTGAATATGTTTAAAAGACTGGCTTGTAACAGACTGTCATGAGAAAAGTGACCAGTCTGACTGACAGCAACATTGCTGTCTCAATAAACATAGAACCACCAGCTCGGGAACTACACTGACAGTATTGATCAGCATCAAGGCTGGCAAAACAACAGTTTATCTTCGCCAGAGAATGCAAGTCTCCAAAACTCCCTCCACTAGAACACCAGCACAGCAATCACTGTGAGGCACAGAAAATTAAGACCTATTCATACCAGTATATTTACAAGTCCTTCCACAACAAAAGCACACAAAAGGCTAAGACTATTCAAATAAACATTTACAGCTATTTCAGGAATTTGTCATTGTCTCAAACTGTGTAATCAGCACAAACTGAGCCATTGGCAAATAATATTTTGTCTTTGACAAACATTTCAAGATCTGACTCCTTAGGACAGAGAAATCTTTTTTAAACCAAATAATTTCAATTAACTGCACCTAAGCTATCGATTCTCACAGCAAATGTTTATTTCAGTCTGTATCTTGATTTCACTCCATTGTAATTTATTTAGTAACTAACTCAACTAACCTGATTTGGGAGTTGGCCTAACTGCTTCCAACCATTGTGCTGGAGCCTTGCGGTAAGTTACAAACACACAAGTGTTTTTACATTACGGAAAATAGCATTGGCATGTAGTTATCATACAGTTTCTCCTACTGTTGTGGTTTCATCCCAGCTGGCAACGAAGCCCCACACAGCCTCTCGCTCACTCCCCCAACCAGCAGGACTGGGGAAAGAATGGGAAGGGTAAAAGCTACAGAACTCATGGGGTGAGATAAAGACAGTTTAATAGGGAAAGCGAAAGCTGTGCACACAAGCAAAGCCAAACAAGGAATGAATTCATCGCTTCCCGTGGGCAGGCAGGAGTTCAGCCATCCCCAGCAGAGCAGGGTCCGTCGTGTCTAACGGTGACTTGAGAGGACAAACAGCATCACGACAAACATCCCCCTCTTCCTCCTTTCTTCCCCCTACTTTATATACTGAGCATGATGTCATACGGTCTGGGATATCCTTTGGTCAGTTTGGGTCACCTGTCCTGGATGTGTCTCCTGCCAACCTGCCCTGCACCCCCACAGCCTCCTCACCAGCAGGGCAGCACAAAAAGCAGAAGAGGCCTTGGCTTTGTACAAACTCTGCTCAGCAATAACAAAAACATCTCTATATTATCAGCCCTGTGTTCAGCACAAATCCAAACTATAGCCCCATACCAGCCCCTGCAAAGAAAACTAACTCTGCCCCAGCCAAAATGAGCACACACACCTTCTGTGAAACAAATTATTAGATTGTCCCTATACGTCAAAAAGTTCTTAGTAGACTGTTTAGTTGTATTAAACAAAGTACTAGTGATCAGAGTCAATGATTACTTTTCTTGAAGTTTTTTTATTTCAGTGTGTTAAAAAAACCCTTATAATTTTGTTAGGCAGCTCATTCCTAATAAAAACACATAGAGAACATTTTCAAGCTCAATTTATTCAACTCTGAAATATTTCAAGGATTTCATAAAGTATTTTAAAATCCTTTCTATATGAAAGGTCAGGAATTTTCCACAGAAAATAAACAACAAAACCCACTCTGTATGGAGGATCTCTTTGAAGGGAAGATGTAACAATGTAGTTATATATACACAGAAATAGTCAATCTAGAATCCACCCTGGAATTCCCACAGGGTACTTGCATGTTGCACGATTTGGTGTGTAAAGACCAAACACGTTTGGACAGGATTTAGTCTTTTTTGCACTCAAAATATTAAATGGTACACCAGTACAAACTGACATACACATGTAAACCTCTCGGCCCTTCAACACAGCCATGAGGAACTTTTTTTTTTAGAAAAAAAAAGAAAGAAAGAAAGAAAGAAAGAATGTGACTGAGCATGCAAACAAAGCTGGGAGTGCAAAATGCTTCCAGTCAGGCTGCCTTCTTTCTCAGTCACTGAGGAGGAAAATCACTGCTTATTCATCTGGTTTCTTTCTAGGTGCAGAAAGTATAAAACTATTCATCTCGTGAATACACTTTTTATGAAGTAGAAAGCATACCAGCCTAGGAAACTGCAGAGAAATACACTGATTTTGTAAATTATAACAAGTCTTGCTTTGTGAAACTGAAAATACTACAACGAATTGTGTATCTTTCAAATCAGAAACCTTTTTCCAATGTTTTCTTCTCCAAAGATGAGCTATTAATCCCTGGCTGCTGATAGGAAAGATTCCCTCTGATTTGTTACTGTTTGCTTTTGCAACAAATATTTTCCAAGCAGCCATCTGAGGCAGCCCATAGAACAGGCTTACTCAGCAAGAATTTCAAGTACCAAAAATCAACTTCTGCTCTCTCAACAGCAGGAGTTAATTATCTTGGCTGTGGCTCAGTGACAAAAAATACATATGTAAAATAGGACAGAAAATATTTATAGGATACATAGAAATATACTTCAGTGTTGGCTGTTTGCCAAAGTAGCTTCTTCCATAATTGTTAATTTTCTCTTCAGAACATGAAACAATGAGCCAATCATGCAAATTATAATTCATATGATTTTGTATCCATTTGTATCTATTCCTGGCACACAACAAGAAATTATCTATGGGATAAAACACCCAGTTGAAGCCCAGACTTGTCTTCCAAGGCACTGCTGCTATTTCATTAGTTCAGTGTAGTTTATGCTTTGCAATACTTTTCTATCAACATTAAATCAAGACCACTTCATACACTTGTCTTCAAAATATGAAAGAAACACCATTTTCATTACATAGTCTTTTCAAGGCTTAACACATATTTATGATATATGAAACTACCTTTAGTAAATGCAGCAATCGGATTTTAGGAAGGTTGTGAACAAGGTGAATCTTTGTTGTCATTTATACTTGTTAAATCTAAACAATCATACTTTGAGTCCAGGTCAAGAAAGCCTACCCACTGAATAACTAAGTTTTCCTGCAGATCAAAATATTTACTTACCTCTAGGACCTATTGAAGCTATTGTCTGAAAAGATTCAAAATTCCACATTCTTACAGTCCTGCCATGGATCCTAATAATTTTGAATGTAATTGATCGTTACAGATACTGTTGCTCAAGCCTCTGTAGTCTCACCATACAAACCATAAAGTGATTTAGGAGAAGAGGGACGGGGGGAGGGGATGGGGCACACATGATATCTGGGGGTTTCAGGGAGATTTTTTTGTATTTTGTCTGATACCCAGATGAGCCAGTGCCAATTTCTGTCTCTTGTATATCACAGGGTGCTGTCTTGCCAGCTTGTCACCATTCTGATTATTTGGTTTTAGTTTCCAGACAAAAAATAGAAAAATTAAAAAATAAATAAATAGAACTTAAAATATACTTTTGGTCAGTGTGTCAATAAGGCTTCAATTGACAATTGACTTTTGTTGCTTACTACATCCCTTAAAAATCCATTAAAATTTCTATCAGTCTTCATACCACTTTAAAAACTCTGATGGTTTCTAACTATCTAATTATTATTCTTGAATCTCTAGACCAGTATCAGTCCACTCTATTTCCAATCTGGCAAGTGTTATTGATCAAAGGGGAAACCATCTATACCAAATTTCTATAACGAGAGTAGAAGGGCTTTAAAAAATTTACTTTCTTCTAATGTATTTCTTTAAATTAGTTCCTTAGCCTCTCCTTTTCCCCTGATACTTGCATCTTCATACATCAGATTTCATACTAATGAACTTGCCTTGTAAGGTCACTGCTGCCCTTATGCTGTTGTTTTCCCAGCCTCTAAAGGTTTACTTACAATATGGTCAGTGCAGTGGATTTCTTTTCTCCACCTTTGCTGAGGGACTTGCAAATACTTTATTATGACAGTTGTTTCAACGTCTAAACTGATTTTGGGATATATGACACATTAAAGTAAGCCAAAGCCTGAACTCTCATTAGGAGAATTAATAAAAGAAGAAAAGGATGACTTTTCAGGGATGATAAGAAGCTTTTCTCATGGAAGTGCATAGGTGGTGCATCATTAAGGCCCCTGGTCTGCTGCAAAAAGGCCTCGCTGCAGAGATCCCTTTAATGGCACAGCCAGTACAGAGGTGGGAGGAAATTCAGTAAAGCATAGGGTATGAGAGAGAAGCATGATTCTGATTAACAGCTAAGGAAGGCCAGTCTCAGAGCCAAGCCTTGCAAACCATACCAGCCTAGCGCTACCTCTGAATACATGGCTAGTTGTGTTACACTGGCATCATCACTAAACTCACCAGCACAGCACAATCGTTTCACAACACCAGCTCCCCTTCAGCAGACCTGTTGTTTCAATGGTAATTGAGTTTTCTGGAATTAAAGGCAGACTTTTCAGGAAACAGCACAAAAAAGTCTACAGATCTATTTTGAAATCTAACAGAGTTTCTAATAGAATCAGTGATCTATCAGATCTTGTTATAGACTATTAAATTTTATTTTCATTCAGGACAAGTTCAGCCATTAGAAACAAGCATCATTTTTTAGAGAAAACAGGTTTCTCAACAAAATTTTCTTTTGTCACATATGAAAATTCCTTTTTAAAGTAGATATAAAACATTTTTGGAATAAATCATCAGTGGGAAAGCTATGGCTTTTGAAGAGTATTGAAGATTTTAAAAACAATCTGTAATTTGCAATTATAAAAACATACAAATATTTTTAATGAATGACAAGTAGATTATTTTTGTGCTGCTGTCAGTGATGGATTTCTGATTTCTTTTATTAGGTAACAAAGTGCAGAGGTACAAAAGATCATAGACCATAAATAAAACTCAAGCTTTGTCCTTCGAGAAAAAAGGCTATTAACAGATCATTGAAAAATTCTTTTATCACTGACTAAAAGCTTTTTGTTCACCTGTCAGGCAATACACAAAAGGCTAACCTGATCTCAAATCTCACTGCAGAGGAACAGCTGCCTTCCCTTACTACCCAAACAAGCGAAATCACAGAACAGCTGAAGTATTGCAAAAGGACTGGTTGCAGTTCAACACCTGTGAGTACTAAAGCAACATTCCAAAGTGGCACTAAGCTGCAGTTCCATGAGTTCTCCTTCAACTGATCCAGGAAAAGCACTCCAACTTTCAAAACCCACTCTTATTTCAATTAGTAGTTACACATATTTTTAATATTTTTCAGTGCTCTGTCCCACAAAGGTGAGGATTATAGGAACATAGTATGTGCTAAGTGCTGTAGGGCACTGACATCGGTTAATAATGGTCTTTGGTGCACTGTATAAAAACAACTCACATACTTTAGATCACTAATCAAACCCCATCTCTACCTGTGGTATCTAATCCAACTTTATTGAAGCTGGACAGCTTACTAGTCCTTCATTTAAGTAGCTGTCAAAAGCAACAGAGAAACATGTCACCACCCCAAAATGTAAAGGTACTCAGGTATTTGGATGTTACCCAAGGGACTTTCCTGCTGTTCCTGAGTGTGAGAGGGACATTTTGATTCTGGCAAATAGGGTCTCAGAGGCAAAAATACATCTGTTTTAATTCCTGGATAAAATGGCAGTTGTTCCTCCACATCAAAAACTGATATTCCTAAACTGAGCAATATTTTCATATTACATTTACCCCCTTAGCTTTTTCCTCTCTGTTTAGTCTTCTTTTTTTTTTTTTGCCTTTCTAAAGAAGACCAAAAAGAACGACTCAGTTTCGAGCCTCAACTTGAACACTCACAGTGTTCTGCCTTTGTCTCATAGCAAAATAGTATTTCAATAGTTTTTTTCATGCTCAAGCTGCTTTTCTTTGCTTTAATGATTCTGTTGCTCCAGTTTAATCAGACCTGTCCTTGCACTTCTTTCAAGAAGACATGTTGTCATCACTTCTATTTGATGCTTTTAGTTAATAGAAGTGTTTATCTACTTTACCAATTTAAAATCCTGTGGCAGATCATTGTGTCAAGTCTCTTCAAACACTTTTCCCTTAGCCACTGCCTCACCATCTTATACTGTGTTCAAATTTGGAAAGGTTTTAAATAACCAAATAAGCTTTGCCTACATAAGACCCTACCCTTTCCTTTAATTAACTTAAGATATGTTGTGCTTCAGGGAAAGGTTTCATTACTGAATAACAGTAAGAAAGTCTTTAAAAAAAATTTATGTGTACATGGCTAAACTTTGATATTCTCAGTTGTTATGCTAGAGAGCATAAAATATTATTTTGTTCCTGCAATTCTATAGAGGTATAAAAAAAAATGTGTTTCTATCAGAAGAAATATTTCACTAAAGTTGGGTTCAACCCAATGCAGAAATAGTGAAAGTGCAATTACATTTGAACGAATTAGAAAGCATAATACAGCTGATCACAGAACGACTGAGGTTGGAAGGGACCTCTGGAAGTCACCTGCACTCTTCACAGTAAGGAATTATTCCCTCATGTTCTGACAGAGCCTCCTGTGTTTCAGTTTGTGCCCATCACCCCTTGTAATGTCACTGGGCACCAGTGGAACAAGTCTATCCACACACCAGCTATGCACACTGAAAAATGTGTGACAAATGTTTTTACAGAAACCGAGCAGTAATGGTGTCAGTGCTTCAGCCTACAGATTATTTATGACATCTTCGACATATTTGAAAACATGCTCCTCCGTGCCATTTTCAGCTGAGGCTAGGCTATATTTTAAGCTTGAAATCAAAGGTCAAGAAGATGGAAAAAATCCCACATTTCCAGGATCATCTACATCTTCTTTCCAAAGGACCCTTCATATTTCTACAGACATGGTAATGTTCTTTAAATGTACTCTGTGGTCCTGAAAGTCAGAAATCTAAAGATACTAACCACAGAAATCAGTAGACAAAATAGCCCAGCAGTACTTCGATATTTTAACCAGAAACGCTCAGTTTCATCTATTTGATCCCGCTTCAAATTACGATTTGAACACTTTCTTTTCCAGGAAAAAAGGTTGAGACCTCACCAACTACACCCAGAAGTCTACTGAACGCTGGTTTAATATATACATATACACCCATTCACCTAATGGTTTACAATTATTTGTACCCTCTTAACTTGTCAGAGTTCAAGTAAATCAGTGCTAAAGGACCCACCTTACACCTTTATAGCGGAGAGTTTAATTTCTCATGACCCATTCAGAGGCACATAAGCCATGGTCAGAGAGGTGGTCAGCACACCAAGGAGCAATGTTCAGTCAGCAAATCATCACTGCAATATGAACTTCAGAAACAACAAACAAAAAATGACACCAGAACAGCTTATTTGCAAGCTCTCTAATGCTCACCTGGTGTGAGTTTGCCACAGATTCAAGCCATTTCTGAAAAACTATTTGGATCAATTCTGATGTTGGTTGCTCTCATTTGTGTTTTCAGTTTAAGTAGTAAAGAAAGATCAGCATTCTCCCAGCTTGTATTTTCATTGAGTTCTTTTAGTGTGTGACCTTTATCCTTCCACTAGGAGCACACTGACTGTAGCAAAAATGTTCAAATATAGGTACTTGAACTATTTCCTTTTCCCGCTGCCACAAGCACTGTGCTCAACTAATTAACCTTGCTGATTAAATCAAACGGTTCAAATCATCTCAACATCAGACACACATATGAAGAGGTCATCAAGAGGATGGCACCAAGCTCTTCAAAGGGATGCATTGCAGGAGTACAAGTCAATAGGCATCACCTGAAGCAAGAGAGACTGAGAGGATACCCAAAAATTAAAGACTCTTCCCAAGCAAGCAGACAAGCACTGGAACAAATTGCCTGATGTACAGCTTCCATACCTTGAGGTTTTTAAACCCAACTGGATAAAATCTCAAACAACCTGGTCTGTCCATGTCTAACCTGCAACGTGCCAGACTAGAGACCTCCTGATGTCCCTTAAAACCTCAGTTACTCTATGATCCCTTGATTTACTGCACAGTGTTACACGCACTTGCAAGTCCCACTGTGTTTGTAGAGTGATATGGTATATTCAAGTAGGTTGGTATTGATGAAAATGGAGTGATTTTTTTTTTCCTTGTTGTGGGTGGTGTTTGGTGTTAAAGGGTTTGTTTTTTGGAGGGTTTTTTGTGAGTTTTTTTTTAGTTGGCAATGGGAGGAGTTGGTTGTGGGGTTTGGAGTTTTTTTGTGGGGGTTTTTTGGTTGGTTTTGTTTGTTTGTTTAATCACAGTATCCAAGTGCCTCACAAGCCCCAAACTGATATATCCTCACTAGCTTTGTGACATACAGAAACGGCAAATGGGAAAGCAGTAGCACTATGGATGGTATTTTTAAACTATTCTGATACCTAAAATGAAAATAAGAGTCTTGTGAGAGTCTCCTAAACACTCAGATCCTTAGCTCAACAAAATTAAATCTAGACATGAGTGACTTAACAGGTTCACACATGCTTTTTGTGCTAGAGAAGTTAAGGAGAAGTTGAAACTTCGAGTAACAACTTGATGAACAAATGCAGAGCAGCCTCAGGTAGGACTGTTCAACGCAGTGGCACGGCACAGCAAAAATGGGGGACACAGCTGTGTCACTGTATCCATATTACAGCTTTCTGGTATTCTCCATAGACATTAGTAATCACTATTCCAATTGCCAGATAAAAATATTTGTCCAGAAAGCAATAGGTGACTTGATACGATGTATTCCTTTTTTTTTGTTCTTGTTCCTATGGTATCTGGAATATAGTCCCATCAGCTGCAAAGTCGTTATCCAGAGTATTTTACTTGACAGATGAACCCTTCACATGGAAATAGTGAAATCATAGAGTATTCTCTGTGTATTCCTTCATCCTTTCTTCTCCCATATGCAAACAGGGACCAATTCACCCTTCAGTATCAAGAGTCTTGAAGTGAAAACTTAAAATTGCTCATATAAAAAAATATTTCAGAGTAGGAAAAATTTACATTAGAACTTCAGAATGTATTACAAATTATCTACTATCCACCAATAAACAAAGAGGAAATATTTATATGCATACTAAAAGACAGATCCAAATAATTTTAAAATTGCTTACATAGCTAAAATAAAAAATAGCATAGAAATGGTTCAAGCATTACCATTATACTATAGTAAAAGTTACAAAGCATCTAGCAGAGAACAGCTACAGATTAATCAAATGCTCCAAACTTCAGTCTACAACTCTGACCTTTAGATATTATGAATTACAAATCAAAATTTGGTTTAACAAAGTAAAAGCCACACGAAAACTTTGGGGGACTCAACCTTTCTGCTGGTGATTGAGAACTGGAGTTTCACCATTGCATTTAGGAACATGTAATTAATGTTCTCCTAACTGTACTATAAAGCAACAAATCTGACTAGAAAAGAAAGTGGCAGTAGCTCTTACGGGTAACTGTGTCAATATCTTACCCAACAGATATTCCAGTACATTTGTTTTTCTGAATTCACAAGGCTAAAACGCATCTGCAGATAGTTTGGTATTGCTGCAGTATTTTAGCTCCTCTGATCACCAACTTCCCAATTTACATCCCTATATGGAAAAGATGCAAATGACTTATGATCACCAGGAAACGTCAAGTCTATTTAATTATCAGAAAACATGGCCCTGTTTAATCATTGTGATTTGTGTTATGAAAGAGCATTTCTCTCCTATTACTTACCTTGAACTCTAAACCTGGTACAATACGATATCTTTCAGTGTACCTATCACTAAAGTTTCCCACATTACATGCAAAATTCTGAATCCATTTTTTCCAGAATTTCTAAAACAAGGTCATGAATTATTTTTTATTGTGAGCCCCCCAGGCCAAAAGCTGGAGAGAGATGTGTTTAATTATGATGAGATTATTTCAGAGATGAGATGCTACAGGAATTAAACTAACATTTCTAACTATTCTATAGTAATGGGTCATATTCTACAGTAACTGGTCATGCCAGTGCAGATGCCCAGTGAGAGACATGCACTGCACCCCACCATCTACTTATTAACTTCAGCTGAAGTATTCTGTTTGCTCAGTCTCTCATTTCTCTGTAAATGCTGCAGTTCTGACTGCTACTCTTCTGTAGGTAAAAGTTTTAGAATGGTCTGAATGTTGCCAAGTCAACAACGCCATGATGATCTAACGTGGCAGAATCCAGTGGTGAACCTGTGACTTGCCCTTGGCTTAGTGTTCAGCAGTTGAAAGTAGTTTAAGTCCTCCTTCAGCATGAGAGCAGAAGACAGCAATGCCCTGGAATGGATATCATTCCATGTTGAACTTGCTTTTTAAGGCTTTAACTACAGCTATTCTGAATGCTACAGAAGGAAATGGAGCTGTCTTCCTCTCTTGGGGAAGATCTACTGAATATTCATACGAGTTAGGAAGATAAATGTGCATATGCTAAAGGGTTTTCAATATTACCCTTGAGTCTGGGTGTTCTTTCTTTTGTCTCCACTATCTCTACTCCTCCTTACATATCAATGCCTGTTGGATTTCCTCACCTTATCTTCACCTTCCTCCTTTGAGGGCTCCTTCTGCTGAGGACTTATCTGCCTCTCTGAAAACATGACTCACACTAGACAAAAGACAACATTGCATTAAAATTCTACACAAACAGATTAACTTGTTGGAGACCACATAAAGTGTCAGACTGAGATGGATGCCAGAAGAGTCACCTGCACTTCGAATGGAGGGCAGCTGAGGCTGATTTTCCAACAACCCATTAGAAATACATGAGGGTGTCAATGTATTTTTATGTGTCTGTGAGGAGTGGATAAAAAACTGAGAGCCAAATGTGGCACCATCAATGGTGTTTGCAATGGTCATTTGCATTACAAAATACTATAACATGAACAATGAGTATGTCTTAGCAATATCACCACTAAAATCAATGAAATATATGCTCCCTGCTTTGACTCTCTCCCTAGAATACACGTCCTTGCACTTTTTGTACACCTCATGTGCACTCAGTTTCACTATTCTATTTCCATAATCAATAATTTAATTTCTTCTTCAAATGCAAACATCTCACAGTATCAAGAGAAAACAAATAATCAGGCATCAAAGCAAATTTTAAGGATACAATAGGGACCTATTGACTGGTATAGTGCTCCTTCAGCTTCCCCTGGTTAGTATACAGGCCAATATGCAATAGCCAAATTCCGAATTTTTCACTTTCTAATGAGTACTCTTCACTAATTAAATATATTTTTTAAAAAACAACCTTTTCTGTGTAATATATTCAGGATCTGACTGAGTATAAAGATCTGGGGGGCAAAAAGAATCTCTGAAGCAGTAGAAGCTCAATTGTCTCTCTTAAAATGAAGCAGACAAGCAGGCTAATCAACCAGCTAGTAGTAAATTTATCACTGCTTAATAAAAAAACCCTAACCACCATATTTTATTCCTTTACATATGTTCTATCTTGTCTATTCTGGTAGACCATTAAAGTTCATCAGGCTTAAAGCAGCTATCAGAATTATAATTCTTAAGACTGTAACTGTGTATAAATTCTTCTTAATTTCTAATTTCATTATCCTTGGGACAGTCTATTTTTACAAATTCCAAGAAGTATGGCCTTCTACCTGACTAGAACAGCCCATTTACCTAGATATATTACCCAGACTTTAGACTTCAGATTTTTGAGTTAAAAGGAGTTTGCAGCAGCACTCTGGCTATCATTGAGTTCCACAATCTTTTTTCAACACAGTATTAGCAAACTGCCAGGCAGCAGGGAATGGATTCCAAACAGACAGAAGTCTTTCACGGTCCAGGATTACAAAATTCACTGTTAGTGTGCTTTCACGTCTCCTACTGACAACACCTTCTCTTAGAAATAAGATGGCAGACTTGTTGGTTAACTAGTCTTTGTTCTCATGACAAACTACACACCTAACTTTTACTTTTGTGTCTCTGAGCTAAACAATAGTACGCTTTACAGAAATCTATCTTTAACTTTTCAATACAATTATCATTTTGCTAATGTAGGGCCATATAATTCCCTCTATTTATCCTCTAGTTCCTGGCAGTGGAATCTCTCATTTACAGTGGGATCCACAGCTTTCAAGATTACATTTATTTTGTACAAAAGGCATCAAAACTACTCACTAGGGGCCAGTTTCAGCCTCTTGGAATACTAAATCTCTTGGTCAGCCTCCCTTTGGCTTTTTTCCTCGAGGTCCCCTTGGTCCCTGAGCCACCACAGGTCAAAGTTCACCCATTCACAGGGCAGTCATCCCCCACGTGGTCACTTGTGGGACACCTTCCAGTCACCCAGCAGGAAAGGGAGTAGGAAATTCAGTCCCTAAGTGTCTCCATGAGGCGCTACATGGCCTGCTTCAGACTCCGCTTTAGTCAGTGCTATGCATAAACTCCCATCTCACCACTAACAGACAGTCAGGTCTGAAACAATTATTCCCCTCTTCCCAATCACCTTTCCCTTCACTTTAGATACTCTGACGTAAAACAGTTGTCCATTCGTACTTTATTTGTATATCCACAAATATCCATTTTTCCAAGTGGCATAATGTGGTGAGCTGTATTGAGAAATAATTCCCCAAATTAATTTCTTGCAAGGGCAAGACATAAGTACTCCTTTCCTTCCAAAAAACTGTGCTAAACTTTAAACTCCATCTATGAAAGCTGTGAGTATGAAAAATGCAAGGATAGTTACCTAGAAGGACTAGGACTGAAATGTGCAGGCTGGATTTAATCAATATATTTATTAAACTCCAGCACATGTCCTATTGCAAGGGAAGGGAAATTATTACTTTGGCAGTGCTATTTACCTGAGATTTACTTTACAAACAAACCACAAACACTTCCTCTTCCTGTGCTTGAAGCCTACTCAGATTCAGCAAATTATGTGGTTGTGAAGTTTATTACACATTTTTTAACATAATTATTAGCCTGAAGAGAAATCATGCAGTGTTTCTGGCTATTCTCACAGCATTAGTAACCATCACTTGACATAACTAACTCTGCAAGAGTCAATATAATATGAGAGCAAAATATTAGTCTATTGAATAAATATTTCTTTTTGGATCAGGTACGGAGGCTACAGATACACCCTCCTTTTACACATCAAGAGACTGCATTTGTTCAAGTTCAATTGAAAAAAAAAAAAAACCAAAGCCATTACTTCCTTAAACTTGGAAGACTTAGGGAATTCAGACACAAATGAGATCATCCAAAGAGATAGACATGCTGATCACAAGGTCTAGTGAAAGCTTTATTTCAAAGATCATGGGGTAAAGATAGCAAGCATAATTCAAGTGCCCTCCATCCTGTGCATGTTTAAGACACGGATGCAACCTTTACAGGAAATTGCATGACGATTATTCCCAGTTAAAAAAATCAGCAGAAGCTGTTGTTTCTCAGACCCACCTTCTGGTAATGTAACAAATGCTGAGCTCTTATCATTTTGCGTCACAACTGCCTTAAACAGTTGTTTCTAAAACAGCATGCTGGTTTGCATGAGTGTAACATGACTTGTTCCCTGGTGGAACTGTAATGTTTGTTGGGGTGCACATTTACCATATTATTGAAGGTGATGGATAAGGATCCTGGACAGGAATTAGAAACTTATTATCCTGTGGACGGTACTGCAACTGAGCTGTCAGAAGGCTTTTTACATGTAGGAACGAACTGCTCCGTTAAGACAAAACAATCCTTTCAGTGAGGGTGAGGACAGGGGAAGAAAAATCACTGCTATTTTCTTTCATGGCCCTTCTCAGATTGATCCAAAGTGGGTTGGTGTAATCCCCTTACCCCTCCCGAGAACTAAATCACTTTTGTAACCAAATCAGCTTGCCACTTGCTGACTTCATTACAGTGGCTTTTCATTGTTACTGCCATCTAATGCTTCTATTTATGCAAATATCTTCTCATCCCTAAAATCCATCATCAAGCTACCTAGTAAGTGAATAATCCCATCCCTCCTAAGGCCCATCTGCTTTGCCTTTGCTCTACCCACTCACTATTTGAGTTGACTGTGGTTTGTTTTACAGTAGCAGCAGCCACCCCACAGCCAGCTCTGCACTGCTCACCGCTTTCCCTGCGTGCTGATATCCACTGGCTGCAGCAGATCAGAAGCACAGATCTTAAGCTCTTTCCCTATGGAACTGTTTATAGAACCAAGGCCAATCATTGAAAAGATCTGAGACACAAATTCATGCAAACATATTGAGCTCCCTGAAGTCTGAGCTCTGCCTGGACAATCAGGGCAGAAACCAAAGAAAATTATAAAATTCAAGTGATTTCATAACTATTCCACCCTGCCCCCACAAGCAGAAACCATTTGAAAAATGGTTCAGCCATATAAAGACATGAGAACCACCTAACAGGTACATTGGATATAGATCATTTATTCAAGGCCTTAATGTTGTCAGAATTGTTCACAAGGACTGGTTCATTGCTTCAGAAAATTTCCCCTACAATTTCAATCACTTGCTCAATGATCAAGTTAAATGATAAGCAATAAATATGAACTACAGTAGGTGAAACCTGTGGGTACAGCTGTTCTAAAGCAACAGGAGGTCCTTTTTGCCTTCAAATAATTTTAAGAAATTTTCTTAATGTTTATGTGCTCTGTAATGACATTACGTGACTCTCAAAGGGAATGACTTGCTAGTACATAAATTTAATAAAATTCTGTTCCCTTCTGACATACCTACCATACAAAGAGCCTACTAATTAGCCCATTAAGCCTTAATATTGGCATTGCTTTTCAAACATGCAGCCCAGACTGGCTTATAACACTTTATGAGCTCCCACAGTTCAAACTGACCTCAACTACAGGGATAAATTATTTATCTCAGGATCGGACACTGTGTTAGCACACAATGTCAGAAAACATTACCCCAAATTGTTCCTTTTTGTATAAAGACAACTTGGACATAACATTTTTTTTTTTCTGCCAAAATACCTTCAGAAGTGAGATATTTTATCTCACTTCATTCTCACAAAATACTCAGTGTAATACTCAATTTTAATTAAAAAAAAAATAGCAGCTTTGTTTAGTTCCTATGATTTTTTCCCAGTCTTGATTCTGTCTGTATAGCCCCTGCCCTTATTTTATAACAGCTCCAGGGCTATTCTATGATTTGTTCTGACAATTATTATCCTTAATATAAAATAGCACAGTGAACTCATCAATGTTTACTCTGTAATCCATTTGTTTTTGTAATTCTGTCCAAGTTCCGTGTTCCATAATAGCTTTCCACTTGAAAACATGACAGATAACCATGATGGTTAAGAATCAATTTTAGCACAATTGGTAAGCATCTTCAGTTTGACAGAAGAGCGTTCAGCATTTATGCAACATTTTTTTCTCTCAAAAGACTGCCAGTAACAATGGATATTTATCTTTAACCCTTATGTGTCACTAGTGTTCCCATCAAATTTAATGGTCCATGTTCCCTACTGAGCCACGGTGATACAAATAAGAGCAACTTTATTCAGATCAGTTTCTTAAAGTGTAAATTTAGTGACAGAATTGAAGCAGGACATAGAACCCATTTCTGATACTTGATAGGTAAGCAAATAAGAGATTCAGGATATTTTCAAATTTATCAAAAACTTACCAAAAGATCTTCCCTAGATTATTATCAGCTGTATTTCTAAGGGCATTTCCATCACAGCTGACAGCTAAAAAGACTTCCATTTGTCATTACAGTTAATTATATTGCAAATAGCAGCATTATTGGCTCAGCAGAACTTACACTGAAGAAATAATTAATTTAACAAATGTTACTCAGATTTCATGACAAACTGTCCCATATCCCAGTCCTGGACTAGAAGTAAAGATGTCTGCAGCTCATAGCAAGCCTGTGTACCAGCCCCACACAATCTACTGTTTAGCTCACGAAAACCTTTCCAAAAGAGGTCATTAATTAGTTTCTGAACAAGAAAGCAGTGTTGGACAAGCATTTTATTATTCAGCCAGCTCAAGCTTGGTCCAAATATTCCTGCCAGGAAATTTCTACATTAAGCTATGGGTTTGTAGAATTAATCCCCACTGCCTCCATTCTATCTATAACAGAAGGATTTTATGCAGTGTGTTCTGTAATGAAACACACCTTAAAAAATTTTATTAATTTCTTCAATTTCAATTTCTTTCACTTAGTTTAGTTCTAATTTCTTTAACTACTTTCTTTACTGAAATAAATTAACGAGTCTTCTATCAATTATCACAGCATGGGTTCATAAAGAAACAGGACAGACTTCAGAAAAATAGATTAGAATGTCTGAGCCTTCAAAAAATAGCATGAAAGACAATATCCCAGAGACGTATCTAATTCTAATACTATTAAGTTCAGAGGACTTTGTCTAGCTCATCTTTTGCCGGAATAATGTCTGACAGTATGGTCCTCATACAAAGAAAAGAACTGGTGGGGGCGAGGGTGGGAAATCTTTAAAAAGTCCTCTGAATTCAAGAAAAATATCTGCATCTGCTCACTCAAAGAACATCAAGAATTTACAATCTCAGGGGCCCAGAAGATTAAATTCCTCTTTTGAAGACATTTAATCATATTTTCAGATATGCATGGTAATTTTCATAATGTACTAAAGGAGATACTGAATGGTTTTTATTTACAGAATAGTATGTTCCAAACCTCTATGACTCAAGGCAAATATACAGAACTAAAGGTTTGGAAAACACCTTTAAGATCATTGAGTTCAGCTGTGAATCCAGCACTGCTATGTCCACCACTAAACCATATCCCCAAGTGCCACATCTACACCTGTTTAAAATATCTCCAGGGATGGTGACCCAACCATTCCCCTGGGCAGCCTGTTCCAGTGCTTGGCAAGCTTTGCAGTGAAGAAACATTTCCTAATATCCAGTATAAACCTTCCCTGGCACAACTTGAAGCTGTTTACTCTCATCCTCTCACTTTTTACCTGTGAGAAGAGCCCGACACCTACCTGGCTATAACTCCTTTCAGGTAGTTGTAGAGATTCCTCCTTTTTTCCAGGCTAAACACCCCCAGCTCCCTCAGCCATTCCTCACAGGACTTGTGCTCCAGACCCTTCCCCAGCTCCATTGCCCTTCTCTGCACTCGCTCCAGCTCCTCAATATCTTTCTTGTACTGAGGGGCCCAAAACCGAATGCAGCATTCAAGATCTTGAATTACTTCTGATTAGAAGATTTAAATATGCTTGTTGATGTTTTGTGCAGTGTATATAAGTTTATTTTACCCACCAAGCACGAGCCATAGTATGTGCAATGATTTATGGAATGGGTATTTTGCATATTTATTATATTAAGACATCCTTTTTTTTCTTCAGCGATACAAACCCAAATATCATTAGCACATCACAAAAAGTATATGTATATCACATAACAAAGGCCAATAAATTTACATACCCTCAGTCCTAACAATAATTACTGTTTTTCTGAGTGAAATATGAACATCTCAACGTGTGTCATTTAATCTGACAGAAGATACTACCTTGCAAACAAAACACGTTTTTACTGCCTTTTGTATCACAGGCTACCACAGCTATAAACAAGGTAACAGTACAGCAAGATGCACATTTGCCAGTCTGGCACCTCAGCTCTCCATCCACTGCCTGCAGCTGCTCTGCACCAGCACCAGGGTCAGGCATCCTGTGGTGGGAAGAGTGGGGTGTGACATGTCGGGGTGTGAGATGTGAGGTTGTGAGAGTCAGACTCTCCAAAAGAGAGGGCAGCAGATGAAGAGGACACACATCACAAAAAGGTGTTGTTTGCTTTTTTTTCAGTCAAATACAGGGTGGAACATCCACCACTATTTTCTCCCAAAGGAGCTGGCCTTTCTATTAGTCCGGAAACACACTGTGCTGGAGTGTTTGCCACGTACGTTCTACCAACCTTGAAAGCATCTGTTGTTCTAATGGCAGTAGGAGGTGTCAGGGAAAAAAAGCTTCCAATACACATCACCACAAAAACATGGCATAGTCATACAGCTGTTCTATTTTGGACGTCTGGAAAGCAGATAAAAACTGAGGGAAAAGTTTATTTCACGGAATCTTTGAGAAAAAACACACAGAGCCACAACTGCATTCACCTAGCAAAACGAACACCAAAAGTTCTGGATACAAACCATGAAAATAAGGCTAAAGTAAAAGCCAGGAACATAACAGGAAGTCCAGCTTAATCAGGTGCCAAATTATCCTTGTTTTTAATTCTACTGCCAAATTTCCATTTTTGTGAAGGGCTATTTATCTATTGATTGCTTTCTTGGGTTAGATTAAGTTAATTTTATTGATGCTGAATTCAGCCAGCTAACCTTTACTATTTATTTTTAATAGGTCTGATGCAATGCATTCTTATTACCAAGCTGGGTATTGATTAAAGCCTCTGCCTACACTGCTTTTGATTGCCTCATGTAATTAGGGAGTCTAATAAGAGTGAGAATGAAGTACAACTAACATTTTACATTTGCATGTAGATCTTTACAAGCTGAATATGCTTTGAAATACACCTGCCCTTGAGGTGAAGGACAAAAAAAAAAAAAAAAGAGAAAGTCAGTAGACATCTCAAGGCATAAAAAAAGAAGATTCTATAAAGTGCTGTGAAGTGGCATGGTATGTTCAAGGTCCGCACAAAACAGAAAGGACTCCAACAAATCAAGTCTAACCTGCTCTGCCTGATGCAGCAAGCTAAGTTTACACCATTTAAGAAGATATACTCCTCATATTTAAACTGGAATTTTAAATTTTTTAAGCAATGCAGCAATTCCAAAAACTCCAATCCTACCCAAAGCTGTAAGATGTGGGTGGGCAGCCACAAAGCTACACTAAAGTAGTCAGGGGTTTATGTAAGTGCAGAAACACAACCACAAAGACAAAAGCAAAGTCAGGGCCCAGGGCTCTCAAATAGGCAGAAAAGATTTCCCATGTGAGCCAACATCCTGTTGGCAGCAACAGCCAACACTTGTTCACTCATCTGGGACTATAAAGATGTGGAATGTCTGATGAAAATTTTTTCCATATCTTCTGAAAACTAAAAATCAGATTTGTCATAGATACAATCTTGTTTGCTGGATAATCTCCCAGGTGACATTACAGCAACATTTAATGACATTTGGATTTTATGGAAGGGCTGATTAGACTAATTACAAGTGCAAAGAAGAGAACTTCAAAATACACTCTGTGAACAGATGCAGAATATGATTTCAGATAAAGCATTTTTATTCCTGAAAATACTGTTTAATTCCTTTTATAAAGCATGAGAAATCAGGTCTGGAAAGCACCAAGCAGGCCCATTTTCCTTTTCTCGCCTAGGGCAGGATGCATTACTCATTTACTGTACTGCACTATGTTTTCTAGCCCTGCCTCATTTTAAACACAACTTCAAAGATATGAAGCATCCCACACGTCCCTTGGGAAACTACTCCAAAATAGTACAGAGGTTTATTTCTGACATTTAATATCATCTCTCCTCCTCAGCCTCATCCCATTACACTCAATCTGTCACCTTCTAACAGAATTTGAAAATAAGTAGACACTTTTTTCTGAAATCTTGTTTAAGTTTTGGACACTGTCATCCACATTCTGAGAAAAACATGTTACGCCACTCCAAGCCTGTCCTGACTTATTTCTAAGCAGCCACCCCTCCAAAGCCACACAGCCAGACTTACAGCCACTTTCCTCTCTCAAAGAACTTCAGTGAAAAAGGAAATTAACAGCTCTTTTTCTATAGCTGTGGCTGGGAAAGGCTATAGAAATATGATCACAGTCCAGACATTTCTCCACAGCCCTTCATCAATTCCAAGGAAACTCACCCACTAGAGACCTCTGCTGATCCATAACTGCAGAGGCAAAATTAGTGTCTACTTCTCACATCAAAACGGAGTATCCTGCTTTTTTCCGAAGGAAATCCAATATATCACTTATTCTATAACACAGATTAATTTGACAACGGTATCCAGTCGTAATAATAAAATAATTATTTCAAGGAAGCAAAGGTGAAACAGATTATGAGGAGATCTCCTGCTAGCAACAGCTGAGGCTTCAAGCTCCCTAACTGCAGAGTTGCTGCATATTGTGCTGCATGTTGTATAGCAAAAAATTCTATTTTTCACATCTGACGGACAAGAAAATGGTGTTGCTCTCTCCAGATGGCAAGTACAAGGAGATCAGAAGGTAAAAGGAGAATTAAAATGACCTTTGATATGAAGATATAGTTATTACATACTATTTACTATTTATATATTAATATATATATATAAAAGAACTTATTCCACCATATAATGTATCCAAAATGCCATCTTTAAAGCAGCAGGCAGGCTCTAGGATACCTTGCTCCACTGTTTAAACGCCCATGGAAAACAGACACTAAAGGCTCTTTAATATGTAACTGTTGTATAAGCTCCTGATGTGCCACAGGCAGAACCCACATGCTTCTGCTCTATTTGTTTGGTAACTGCGTACCTTAAAGGGGATTTGGAGGCACTTCAGTGCACCAAGGGCTGCACAAAAAAAAAAGCTACAGTAAAATGCAGCATTTAATTAACAAAACTACAAACCCATCAGACAAATTAGCAACAGGATAACCTGATCCAAAGTAAAAATCGTTGTATTGCTCCCCATGGAGCAACCAGGAAGGAGAGGATGATCTGAGATTATTTTATGTAATTTCTATGGCCACGCAACTAAATAACAGCTTTGGCATGTGGAGTCTTTTGAACACCCATAAGCTGAAAGCACTGATGCCCTCTCTGAGTCTTGATAAGAAGGTATGTGACATTTAAGTACAGTTCTCCTATTAGGCAGCATTTTTAAGTTTCCTTGGAAACTATAAGACATATCTACAGGAACGGAATGTAACTACTTGATTTGGGTGGTCTTTACTGTTTAGCTTTACCACACTGCATGTTGAAAATATTATGGCTAGGCTACAATAGGAAAATATACGAGTGGAAATCAGTCGCATACAAATGGGAGCAAAAGGGACCTAGTTTTGAGTATGAAGGTCCCAAGGTCACGTATGCAAGCAGAAATGCAGCAGCCAGCAGCAGACATCATGACATTTTCCTGAGACAGGATAAGAATTCCATAAAATAAAAGAATTAAGAGAAGAACAACAAAGCAGCACACAATGGATTCCTTGCACTGGGAGTAAGAGTATCAGACAGAACTTGCATAAAGGGTGTAAGCATTGATCTCACTTTCCCTAATGGAATCTATTTCCAATGAATACCTCATTCCCACAATCAAACCAGTGTGATGAGCTCTATGAAAAGGTTTCCTCTGTCCAAATCACAGCCTTTTAAATTTTGTCAGCACTACCACCAAGATCACAAAAAGTTCAAAAGAAATTACTGTGAATTTTCTGAATCATTATGGAGTCAGAGGAAGACTGATACCTGATTTGGGGTGAATGGATGACCTACTAAACTTTTAAATTAATTTTTCTTGGAAGCCAGAATTTCACTTCAAAAAAGGGATTTAAAAAAAATCAAAAGAAGTTAAAACTGACAAAATGAAGAACTGAAAGTTTCAAGTTAATCTGTTGTCTGATCTTTCCATTGCTTTTATCCTTCAGTAGACTTTTTTCTCCAAAAGATCAGCACATAGCCCACCAGCTGCAGTGACTTCCTCCGACACACAGAATTATGATCTAATCGGGGATTCTTTCAATGATCAGCTGAGCACCTATGAGGTTTCCAGATTAAAAAAGGCAAACAAAGTAATTCCATTACCCACAAGCACCAAACAGAGGGGCTGGTTTTTAAGTGTGGATAGTGTGATAGCACTAAGCAGCAATATGATCTTTCCTATACAGAAGGAGATGAAAATGGATACTATTAAAAAATAATAAATAACAAGCAAAGGATGACTGCCCAACCTTTTTTCCAGGGAGACACACTGACTTTGCATGAAGCACTTTCAAAAATACACACATGAAAGTGTGTATATTATATAGCTGTCTAGAATGACTAAGAAAGGTATCTAACATGACATAAGGTCTGTTTTAATTTAAAGTTCCTCCATATGTGGTAACTTAGATACTAGTTTCTAACACAGAAGCCCTTTCTTCACATAATATTCTTAAACTGGATGTTTTGGGAAGGATTGGGAGTACAGAAATGGAAGCTACATTTCCAAATTCCTGAGATGTTTTAGTTCTCTAGATCTACAACTCGAGAATAATGTTAAGAAAAAGTCACCACCTGTTGAGTATTTTCACTTAATCATGCCATTCCCACAGGCTTTTCATTGCATTTCCATGCTTCCTTTTTCAAATACACCTGCATGCAGAAATATAAATATGCTCAGGAGTACTTTGAGAGATCAAGCTCTAAGTGACTGTGGTATTTGAAAGAGTGATCATACTAATCCTTGGCATATTCTGGAAACTCTTTGAGGTATGATTATGGGTTGTGATATATTTATCTGAAATACACTGGCACAGACACTTAGTACTGATAAAAATATATAATAATAAAAATAATAATACTGACAAAATTAAAGTCATACCATGTAATGAAAAGAATATTGAAGAGGGAAATCGTAAAATCATCACAGACAAGCAAAAGACTGAGGAACTTCTCAAAGGTAAAAGACTTTACTAACATGACGGGAAAAAAATCAACTTAATTCAATTTTACATTCTTTAATGGTTTGAATTCGAAATTCAGAGTATAGGTTGGAAGATGGACAAACAAAGTCTCTGGCAAAGCCCCTCCTGGAGTCCAATGAGCCCTTAGAGATTTCCAGCAATCCATCTACAGGTTTTGTCAAATCAGTGTGGGGGGACTGAGAAACTCGAAGACAAGCCTGTTCCAGTGTCTGTGCAGCCTTTGAAGTGAAATTCATAGCCAGGCTGAAGGCCAGAAAGACTCAGTTATCGACCGTCTAAAATTCACACCCTCAGCTTGGAATTCTCCATTTCCCCAGAGACTGGGCTGATTTCCCTTAAGTGTACGCACAGATAGTCACGGCAATGAGGCATTAAAGATAAGAGTATCTCCCAAGTAGAACTAGACACATGTCAAAAACGTTGCAGGATTTCAAAGCGAAGAACTGCACGTTGATGCGCTGAGTCCGGCTGTGTGCTCTGTGGGGCACTGACAGAACTACAGAGCAACTCGGGAGGTCCCACAGCCCAGCCTCCAGCAGGGTCAGCTGTAGGATCACACCAGCTTGCTCAGGGTTTTATCCACTGAGAAACTCCAATGATGCAGATGCTACTGCCTCTGTAGGCAGCCTGCTCCAATGCTTGGCTTTCCTTGTGGTGAATTTTATAAGCAGTCTGAACTGCTCCTATTTCTGTTTAGGCCTGTTCAGTCACATCCTCCCAACCTCCATCTTAAATATGTGGTTTTAAACAATTCATCTCCTGTCCAAAGTTTACATTTGCATTTTAAAATACAATGCTTCACACACAGTGTACAAACCTGTGCACTGAAACATACGCCTTCAGTACAGAATAATTTTCCCCTTAATACATAATACTGCTCCTTAGGTCTTGTGGCTCAGCTGAGACTGAACTGCTGTCAGAGAGTTCCACTCTAGTTGCTGCTTAGGTCACCTAATTTCTCAAGAACCAGCTGGAAATGCTAATGCCAAGAGATGAGCTACAGTCACATACAAAGAGCTCCAAAGGCAAGTTAAGTCACTCAGTAACTTTCAGGTTAATAGAAGCAAGAACAGGAGGAGATATTTTCCATTCAAAACTTGCTTCATGGAGAAGTCATTATCTAATTTATTAATGTCCGTAGACACATAGGTAGTCTCTACCCCCTTACCCTGTTCCTCTGTGAATAGCATTGTGATATGTTACCATCCTTTCTGAATTCTGACACAGATGACCTTGATGCAAATTTTGCATCTCACTAAGATTCCATTGCTGAAATTGTGATAACTGGTACACAAGTGTTTGTTTCTTTTCCCACAAGTAATTAAAATTCTGTGGTTTAAGTAAGTGTTATCAAGTCCAGAGACAGAGATTAATGGACAAATACATAGAAAGATCTGTACACATGCATGGAATAACTTTAGAAGACAAGGGAGCACAGAACTAATAGTTGTTCTCAAATTGATAACAGTCCTAAAATGTCAGCAGTGCTTTGCCTCTGCACCCAGCACATCTTTTTATTTATGCATTTGTAGAAGAAAAGACAATCTAAAAATCTACTCAAGAAATGTCTAAATTTCTTCAGAGAAGCTTTTTGAATACTAAGTGGGTTTCTACATAGAGATTTGATTTGAAGGAAATTTTTCTGTTCTTTTGCTAGCCCTCAGTATTTAACTTGAAACATGTACATAACATTATCTCTCAGCATAATTACATGATTATAGACATCTCATGCCCATGGATTCTTTGTGCACAAATAGTTCTGGTGTATAAAATAAGATAAGGATATGGATTGGACTGACAGCTGAGACTTCAGAGAAACATTTGTGAATGAGCATGTGATTTTCACAAGTCTTAAGCCATGTTCAAATAAAGCAGCTATAAGTTCAGATGCTGAGACAAATTTTATCCATGTCTCTTTGTCCAGAAAAGTCAAACAAACACTTAGCATAAAAGCCTACTGAATATTAGGTAACTTCTTCCTTTATGGAAGAGCAGTTGCCCAGAAATAAGAGGGAAAGAACCATCTTCACTTTCAAAACACACCCATCAGTTAAGGCAAACTTCCTAAAATATTCAAGACTTGATTCCTATATCCTTCTCTGGAGTTTGAATAAAATCAGAAATTAGAGCCTTTCATATATGCTTTTGCATATTTCTTTTCCTTTCAGCAGTAGGATGCAGGTGGAGACTATATATTGGTTTTGTTAAAAAGCCAAAGCACATACTTCTTTAAGATCTGAATTGTCAATGTGTAAAATGAATATATTTTGCTTGTAGAAATCCCCTAAGTAATTTTTTGTTGTTGTTGTTAAGAAAGCATTCTCTTGCATAATATTACAATGGGTCAAGATTGAAACCAACAGTGTAATATTTACTTGAGCACAAGTTCCTTTAGAGGGGGAAAAAAAACCTCAAACAAAACAGAAATGAAACCCAAACAAGATTAGTTTTCAATGATGTAGCTGAAGACAAAGTAAGTAAATTAGTTTGGGGATTTACCTGTCACTAGTGGAGAAAGTTCTTACAGAAATCAAATCAGAAGACTGAAATATTAGGAGAGCAGACATGCTCCCCCTCAATTTGCTGTATTATCAATCACAGTTTTTAAATTGTTTTTCTATACTAGTTTAGACTTAGGGAATAACATGGCAACTGCTGTAATAACCACTGAGGGGGACACAGTGTAGCAGGAAAATTTTATGCTTACTAATGGCAGTATCCTCAGAAACATGTTCTAGAAGCAAATCCATTCTTTGATTAATTTTAGAGCTCACTGTACAGTCTGCTACAGACCCCTGTGTTGTCTTTCTCCACATTGACAGTCACAAAGAAATGGCTTCCTAGATTAGGTAGTTTTAAAAGGAGGTACAGGGTCATACTGACCTTGAAAGACAGAAATAAAAAGATAGATTTCCCCCATTACAATATTTTGGCTCAAAAGAAATAGAAAATACTAGGAACAAAAAGCAATTCCCAGAATATTAAAAAAAGAAAGAAAGAAATTAAATTACATGAATATATGAAGATAACTTTTTTCTAGGAAAGCATAACAAACACATGCAATTTGCAATTTCACTTGCTTATCAACTGAAGAAAAATGTTTTACTTGTGCCCAGCTACACATCAATGTGTGAAAGCAATTGTGATGAGTGACACTGTATCACACATCATGCTCCTAGTCCCAAGAAATAAATTCACTTCTTCTTTCCTTTACATGTTGTATAAGTAAGAAGAAGGTAAAGCAAGATTAAAAATCCAATAAAAGATGAAGTAATGTCTTAAAAGAAGAAATTGAAACCTGTTTATTATTTTGGAATAGGCTGAATGCAAACACTTTCATTCTTCAGGGCAGTTCCTCTTAATTATTTTGTTCAAGTAGTTGGATTCTACTGATGACAAAGAAGACAGTAGATCTAATGTTACAGCACACAAGGGAGTAATGCCATTTACTATTTACATATATCTGAACACAGATCAAGTTGTTACACCACAGAGCATACGTAGATTCTGATGCTTAGAGATTTCTAGGAAAAGGTACAATTTCAGACCAAATCTGTACCACGACACAGGGAGTAATATTCCGAGTTTTGTACTTTCTAACCATTAGGATAGGAAAAAGTCCAGAGCTGTAGTGACAGCCATCCCAAAAAAAGACACAAGGGGAGAAACCTCATCCCATCTCCTCTCTCAAAATCAGCCAGCACGAGTCTAAGGAAGGAGAGCTGTTGAATGGACCTTTGGGTGGGGTTTTTGCTCTGTTTCCTTGACCCTGGTGTCTGAATCTCCAGGTCACCTGTTCTGTCAGTCCCAGCAGACCCTCTGCCCTCACCTCACTGCTCTCTGTAAGCAACTCTACCAGGTCACACAGCTCTACGTTACTCAGCTGGATTTTATTGGGTCGTACCACTGACAGTACATTTACTGTTGTATTTTGGATTTCTCCCACGTTCACCTGATGGAACAGGGGTGTTCCCTTTCACACAGACTACTTTCACTATGGATCTTGAACTGCTAAAATCATTCAACCAGAGTTGCTTTTTTGCATTATTTCACTGCAAAGCTCTGCTGTAAACCATCACCACATGAATGTTTGCGACTCTCAGCAACTCCTTCCAAGAAATACACTCCTAGGTAATAAAAGCATCCAAATCAAGATGTGGCTTACAGCTTTAGTGCTAGTGCCTCATAGGGCAGCAATCCAAAAATCCAGCATCAAGGACATTTTAAGTTATTACAAAGACTGAAAAATTGAAGTCCCAATATTAGTTCGTATATCCCAAAGCATACAGGTATCCACAACAGCCATCTAGGATGTTATACAATATAATTTTAAATTTGGAGGAGTAGTTAAATGCATTTTTCAGTAGGCAGGGATGGAAGATGAAGACAACAAAGAGCATCTGAGACACAGATGGTAAGGTATCTTACTATCAGGTAGTTTTTACTTGAAAATGAATCCAGAAGTCATTCACAGTTAAACATCCTAGATCTCAACACAATATGACTTTTCTCACCCCATCTATCTAATTAGTGTTTGGACTGCTGCAGCACCTTGCTCTTATCATGGTTTCAGCTTACACTAAAAAAGCAAACAAGGACAAAAGCACAGTATCTAACCATCACTACAAGATTGAAATGTAAGGTAAACACAAGGGAGAACATAGCAAGCCAAAACAGAGTAAAGCTTCAATTAGATGAATATCTCAACAGCACAAAGTAAGGTGACTAAGCCTCTTTGCATTACTTTTCTAGAAAACTGGCTGGCTTAAGTCTGCCTTTTCATAGCATAAACACATTCTTCCCAATACACCCCCAAAATTCAAGCTCCTGAACATTTAGCTTTAAAAGTACTGCCTATCTATACAATGCAACTTTTGGTAAAGCAAAACACACTTCCTAAAAATTATTTGAGAATTATAAATCAAATCAAGTGTATTTTCTCTCGGCCAGGAGTCACAAGACACTGATGGTACTTGAAGCCAGGCTTAATCCCTGTAAAATTTTTGTTTCATTTTTCAGGAAGATGCCAGCAGGCAGAAAAGTTCCTAATAGTCTCACTTGACATTTCCCAGCGCTACTAGGGATAACTATCCCAGCAGTCTGTGGGTGATGCAGCAGCCAGATGAGTCCATCAGAGAGAGCTGGAAGCCCTGCCTACACCACAGAAGTTTTTAGCAATTAGGATATATTTGAGATACCAGGATGATGGCATGCAAGGACACAGGAGCACAGTGCACATCACTTTGCCCAGTAGCCTTTAATAACTCTGAAAGAGAGTGAGAGAATCTGAGGACAGGGTGCCCATATCACCTCCAGGAATACACAGGAATATTCCAAGTTGTCTGCCTTCACCAAGACTCCTAAGGCCAAGAGGATGGGGCCGTTTATGGAATCTGTCCCTAAGAAAACCATCATGAAGGCTTTAAGGAAGGAAGGAATGTAGGTACAGACCTACTGTACAAATTTTTCTCCGTGACCCAATGCCTTCACTTGAACAAAACATCAGTGAGGGCAGGAACAACCTGGGCAGAGGCATTATCTTTTCTGACAGTTCTCAAGGAGGTCAGGGAGAAGGTTTGAGTCTTTCATGCCCTGTTATCTTTCTTCTTCTGTGAGAACAGTGTAACAGGCATAAAGATGATTCCAAGTGGAATCCCAAACCTGCAAGTATTCCACTTCAATACAAGAACTCTTGGAAAGGAGCCAGCTGATAGAACTGCAGTTTTTAAGCACAAGGAGTATTTTTGGCTGTCTGAAAGCTTGCAAGTCAATGTTTACACACAGGTTATAAAAACCAAACTAAAGTGTGGCAATAGGCCGAGTGAGAAGAATTGCACAGGAATACACTGTAAGTTGTTTGCCAAACCCATTTCCAGAAAATAACCATATTCTTAAGTCTTCTCCCAGCCCCCAAAAGCTTACAGAGCACAAGCTTTCTCTGTGCAAACTGTCGTATGAACGGGTCCACTGATTTTGTATTTGATTCTACAATCCCCTACTGAAAAAACTCCTCAATAAACCCAGTTTCATGACAGACTTGAACACAAGCACACTTTCATCACCCTGAAAAATGAGGTATGATTATCTCAAGCATGCCTTTCACACCTGAAGTAAGTTAGAGTATTTCAAGAAATATATCATAAAGGTCCTTCTTTAGGAAGATTCTCCTCCCCCACAAGTGTACTGAACTTTGGGGGTTTTCATGCCACAATTTGATTACACAGTGTCAAGCACACTGTACACTGCGACGTGCAGTAATCCAATACATCAACTGCAGATCTATGAGCCAATCTTTTTTGCATTTAGTATGTGACTGGAAGTCTTGCAGTATCATGAGGGAGAGATTTGAGTGCCCTCCTGCACCCCTCTCAGATTTTATTTTGAAAATCACTTCCTGTGTGAAAGCATGTGTATAAACCTAGTAGCCTGAGAGAAAAAGAGATGCTTTCCTAGGAATACCCTTACAAATGAAATCCAGTTCTCACTGTGGCTCATCAGTGCCCAGCAGGGTTGCACATGACATCTACTACAGCAGCTGCTTTGCACTTCAAGCAGCCTTGAGCTCTGCAGCTGAAAGATTCTGTTTATTGTAATGGATGTTAATGTTATGTCCTTAATATGACATCAGCTTAATATATTGGCTATTATAAGAAAGGCATTTATATGCCTTTGAAAATCTCCCTCAAAGTCATTATACATAGGTAGCTAATTGTTCCCATTTCAAAATATAAATCCTTATTACAACCTGAGAACCTCTCTAAAGTAAAATATCCCTAATAATTCTCACTGGAAGCACAATTACAAGCTTTTTAAACCTTTCATGTCTACTGAAAACGCCTTTTTTTTTTTTTTTTTTTTTACAGACCTTTTCAGTAAACTACCCAAACTGGCCAATATTCTAGACATGTGTCAACTAAGAGCAGCCTCCTCTTCCTCCTCAGGCTCTGAACTTTTCCTCTGAAGTCTGTTTGAGTTTTCCTAACCAGCAGAATCACAAACTGATGGCTATATCTAAGCATTTCACCCAGTGAGAATTCAACGTAAAATACCTAAGGAAGTTTTGGAGAAAGGACTAGAAACCAGGCCTGCTCTCTTCCATGAAAATGCTTTCATCACTGGGTTATGGGTTCAGGCATCCTTCCCTCTTTAGGCCATGCAATCCTGCCCTTTTTACTGCACAGAGAGCTTTAACAGGATTAACAAGTCTTACCTCACCACATCTCTGAATATCAAACTCACCCAAAAAGGGCATAACACCTGGTAAGGAAATTTCTGTGGAGCCTGTTTCTTGAGAGACATATCCAAAATTCATCAAGGCTTGAAGTGAAAAAAACTAACTTAATCCAGTTTCATACATACATAAGGCCATGGCAGGAGTGAAGATAAGGACTTTTCTGTACTTTTTTGGGGTCAATGGAATAGACATCTTCCAGTCCTTCCCAGTATCTATCAAATTCTACTTCTGTCTCCTGACACAGTTCTCTTTCATCTTGTAATTTGCTATGGACCAAGTATGCAATTTTAATGTTTTTCACAATTTTTGCCTAACCAATTTCAATTTCTGAGTTTTAGCTCCAGCAGGAAACCATTCACCAGCTTCACCAGGACCTTTCCCCCAAGAATAACCTCAAAAATATCCTCCCAGGAAAAAAGGAAAAGCATACCATAACACACTGGAGAGAAAAGGAAAAAGGACACATACATTTCAGGAGGCGAAATAAGGTGCCACAGACTTCTGTGGGCATAGATAGGCTATCTTCTGCTCTGAATAATTTAAACATAAATGTGATGCCCTCTACTCATACCTGGTCTAGATCAAATTCGTGGTTAAGGATCTAACAGTGCACAAATCCATTATTAATGACTGTGAAACCATTCATGGTTTGAGTTATTTTATGTAGCTATTCTTAGAAATTGGGTTCAGAGACCATTAAAAAACCAAAGGAAATACTTTTACTGTAGTAAATTCTAAGAGAAAAAAAGAAATCACATAAGATTAAAAAAACCCCAGAACGATAGTCACAGAACTCTTTTTGATTTTCACACTCAATTAATACATAGATTTGCCTAAAATGAACTAAAGTAGAAGAGTTTTCTGATGGAAAAAGAAGTAAAAATATGAGTACAATAACGAGTCTTGCCCCCAAGTTCCCCCATGACCCTGCTCTCTCCATCTGTGCAAAAATAATCTTTTGTACTCGACTGTTCTGTTAGACTTCAGAAACGGTCTAATAATTAGTCCAGATGCATAATGCCACACAGAGAAGATCCTGGCTCCTCACATACCAGAATACATTTGAAATCATGTTTTCTTTATGTATCTAGGCAGTAAACTTCCAGAGCTCCCCCAAAAATAACTAAAAACTAATTAGGAAATATATGTCCAGAGGCACATTCCAACAGGTTGCAAAGCGACTTCTCTACCATTCAAATAAGAGCCTGGCAATGCTCCCAAGACAGAAAATGTGACATTCCAGAGGACAAACACCAGCATTTTTCCTAGAACAACTAACAGCCCTTAATCAAAATCATAAATTAATCTCTTATTTTACGTATATCGACTCACATGAAAATCATCCTAGGAAGCAGGAAAAACAACTGAGCTATTTGAAAGGCAAGGAGCAACCAGAAATATTTCTGAAAAGTTCTCATAAATGGATATTTTCCATCAACCTAAGAAGATACGAGAGTCACCGTCTGCCCCTTCCTTGAAGCCTGTGACATCAGAAGGAACTAGGAGCAGTGTTTCCCAGAACCTGCCAAAGCCAGGTAAAGGGAGCTGTCATGTTAGTGCTTCTATTAGTTATCTGTTGCACACTCCATCATTCCTCTCAATGAGTCTTTAAGCAATTTCTTAGGTCCATTAAACAGATTAAACAGGAAAAAAAGTAGCTTCCACAGACAGTATGGCTGCTTTTTGGTTTCTTTGCTGTTTAGTACTTTTCCCCAGCTACCAGCTTCCTAAATTTTCTTTGGTAAAATCTGATCCCAAACTTACAGCAGAAACTTCAACTCTAGTTGGAGAGATTACAGCAATAAGAGACCTGCCCGAAAGACCTGGATAATTAATCATTAATGTAAGTGTTGAGTCATGATTGTAAGAAACACATATACATTAACTTTTGTTTCGACTATGCCTTGAGAGATGTGAGAATGAATGTATGAATGTCTTTCTTTTTAGAGGCATTAGTTAGCTACAATGTTTATTTTTCTCTCCCAAAACATAAAACAATCTGTCTATTGAAATTGATGTTACTTTTATAATGTCTCCCAACACTGCGGCCATGCAGTTGCAAAATTTCAACATACAAACTACTTGCAAATTACATTTTATGTTTTAGCAGGCTAATATTACATCCCCTATGGATTATTTCATGATAGGCTGTGCCCAAGGAGAAAAATTGAAAAAGTGAGATAATTTAAAGAAAACTCATCCTGCTCTCTTTAAAGTTGCTGGAAAATGTATTGTCTGAGTAAAATTATTACTATTATTTTAAATACTAATTTTCTACTCTTACGAATAATAATGTATCTTTATTCTACCAGATCATCTGATCAGTAATGTAACTGATCCTTCTCTTGCCTACTGTTCTGCAGGTCCTCTTCTGATCTTGATGGATACCAAACAGAATTGCTGTGTTAACCTGTGAAACCTTTGGAACATTGATGCTACTGTCTCTGTAGAAATGCCAGCATGACTTTTGAAACAACAGCAAGCCCAGGAGCTTCAAAATCTTTTAGATTTTCCTTAAAATAAATAAACTGCAGTGAAAAAATACCAGAGTAGCTTTCAGCCCATTTTAGCCACCTATGGAACATTTATTCCCAATAAAGAGTCAGATTTTTTACTTAATCCTCTCAATTAGAGGTCTCTGCTGATACACTGACATTAAGAAAATGCATATAAAGTTATTATACTTTTTTCAAATGTGGGCTGCTCAGGTTTGGTAATGTCAACCCCACGTATTCTTAAAAGAAAAGGTGCTCAGAGATCCTACTTTTATTTTTTTTTAAGGACTAGTAAGAAAAGCGGTGTGAAACAGTATTACACAAATACTCATGCTGGTTTTCCCATAAAAACACCCAGCAGGTTCCAAAGAATGGACTGATACACTACTCCTATTGAGTTCCAGTAGAACAGATCAAATTGGATGTTTGCACAGAGTTTCAGTGCTCAGTGACAGGCCACAGCAGTTTTATTTCACTTCTCTGGGCAAGCAGAAAACTTTTTGTAGACATTTTGAATGATCAAAAAAATCTGGTCTTGCCCAGAGAAGGCCTGCCACTCAGGAAAAGGCATAGCAGAAGGTCAGGGTTTGTCCTATATGCCTGTTAGGGCTGCACAGAAGGGGCCAGGACACTGACCAGGCCCAGGCATGAGCTTAAGGCGGCTGCAGAGGACGTGGAAAGCTGCTGAACATGCCATGGAAAAAAATGCCACGTGTGAGAAGAGGTACAGAGAGTATCATCAAGAACAACTGGGCTTCATAGGCGGTAATGTGGAAGTTACATGAAAATCAGATGAATTCCATAGATAACTGAGGGAGAATGCTGGGATGTTCTGGAGAGCAGAGGCCAGCAGCATTTAGGTGACCGCACCAGTAGCACCACAAAAGACTGGGATTATCCAAGTAATGGTATCAGAAATGTCAAATCTGGGTATAGATGCAGCAAAACTGCGACCAACAGGGAAAAAGAAAGGGGAGTGAAGGAAGGGAAAAGACTCGGGTTGAGAAAGGGAGGTACAACAGTAGGAAGAAAGGAGGGTCAGGAAATGGGGAAGGGGATAATAAGGTATGAAAACCATGTAGCCTTGGGGTGCTGGCTGGGAAGCATTGTGTTCAAACATCTCAG
Organism: Cephalopterus ornatus; assembly: GCA_013396775.1. Lineage (NCBI taxonomy): Eukaryota > Metazoa > Chordata > Aves > Passeriformes > Cotingidae > Cephalopterus > Cephalopterus ornatus. The sequence goes on from VZRE01012606.1 coordinate 79,510, forward strand.
CCTAAATCAGGACAATAAACCAAACCCCATCGTTCTGGCCATGCCACGCAGCCCAAACCGACTCCCATGGGTAGGAGACACGGGAGGAAAGGAGTACTTTCCCTGGCAAGCAAGGGAACACCCCACTAGACAGGTCAAGCATGTTAGTACTGCTGTGACAGCAAGGGTGCTACCCATTGCCTCATAACATAAGAGATTACTGTCTTATGAATCCTGACACTCTCAGTGAGCTAAACACTACTGTGGCAATTACTTCAATGTCACTGAATCCAACTACAACACAGAAACTAGCTAAGATACGCTTTTATCCGGTGTCTGAGTTACCAGATGAACAGAGGTCTTAGAAAGATTAATACCCAAAACAAAACAAGAGCAAAAACACTAAGGACAGCAAAACGCATTCACATGGATTTAGAACTCAAAACTCCCTCCAGAACAACTGATGTTGGGTTTTTTGTTTTAGACTTATAGCTATATCCATATGAAAAAAACCCCAACACTGAGTCTTTGTGCCATATAGTAAACATTTTATTATATGTGTGATCCAGAGCTTGGAATTTCCTGCACTGCAAGTAGAGGAGAGTTACACCATCACTTGCTGCCAAGAGCATGCCATTCATATAAAGATCCTGATAGCTAACACACTTGGAGCTAGGATGAGTACTAGTCCAGGTCCTCAGAGCATGATTTGCAAAACAGTCTAAAACTGTATTTGAGATACTCGGAACTAATCCAGATTAAAGATTAACATTTTGCCTCAATGGAAAAAGCACATGACTAATTCAATATGTTATATTCATCACAGCACTGAATTTAACTATTGGCTCAATTTAGAGTTCTACCACCCAGTTATACCTGACATATGGTTCTTGGCTGTATATAAATGCCAATTTTAACACGTTCTGACTTGGATTTTAGTAAGAACATCTTTTGCCTCTCACTCTCAGAAGCAGAAAGAACTGCCAGTGGCTGTCTGTGCATATTCATAGTTATTTCATATTTTCCTTCACATTTCTGAGCATCTTGTTTTATGGAGCTTGTATAAATACACGGGTGAGCCTCTGCACCACAGGATGGTGGAACTGTTAGATACTAATAGGGGAAATATCTTCGGATCTGAAAGATATTATTTGCGCTCTTTGCTCAGAAAGGATCACTTTCCATTACTCCAACTACTATAGGCCTACAGCCTCTTTTCAAGCCACGCAGCAACATCAGCAGTAGAGTTTTGTTTTGTTTTCTTTGAAATAAAGGAGAATACAAACCAATGAATATGCCAGGAGCTTGCATGCACCCAACTATTTTAGGCTACCTAAGCAAGGACATGCAAATAAGCTCTGACACAGGGCCAATCTTTAAAGAATCACCAGAATAAAGGACACAAAAGGCAGCTGTTTCTCCTCTAATCAGAGTACAAAGCTACCAGGGCAATCACAGCCTCTCCCAAGGATCCTCTAGTCATAACTCACTGCTCAGCTGGACCTGAGCTGAACAGCATGATGTTAAAAAGATTAGCTTTAAGGTCAGCAGCTCAACCACATTGAGGGGCAGGAGGGTGGGAAAGTAGGAAAACCAGGAAAAACTGGAAGAACATAATAGTGAAAGCAAACTCCTCAATTAATGGAGGAATATACAGAAAAACTCATAAAAAGTTGTGTACTGGAAAAGCGCCTCTCTCTAAGTTAATCTAAGAATGGTAGCTATCTTCAGAGATGAAAAGCCCTAAGGCCCACCACTGTGTTTGAGGAGTAGGAGCCATTCTAAATACACTGTAAAACAGACATTTATGGACCAGCATCAGGCACTGGAAACAATCTTCTCACGTAGCAAGGAAACCATCAGGACTCCTCCCAGGATGTACTGCAGGGTTTTGAATCATCAATCTAGAAATACTGCATACAGACTTCTTGACAGAAGTGAGCTGTGCTGCAACCCCACTCAACCTTTTTGTTAAAGGCTCTGTGCAAAAACTGCTGCTAAAAAAAAAAATTCAAAGCCTTTTTTCTCATCCTTGACCTCCAATCCCCCTAGACATGTTTCTAGGTCCAGGAAATGCAAACAAACTCAGAGTTTTGAGATCCTTTTTTGCATGTTGGAAACATCGCAGGTATTTGATAATCCTCAGTTTAGTCATCAAGAAGTGCCCTTAAGCAATCTTCATAGAGCTTCAGTGTTATTTTTAAAAAGCAGCATACTACTGAAACGGGAAAGTGCTATGTACTAGTTGCCAAGAAAGTTAGGGAAAAAAGGAGTTAAGTCCTTGAAACGTAATGAGAAGGGTTATTGCAACATGAAGCCACCCTCTTGAAACAGATTATACCCAGAAAAGAATTCAAGTCCCATTAGAAACCAATGGAAGAAAGTTTCAAAGTGATTGCAAAGTAATTTTCTTTCAAGTTACTTAGTTAATTTAAATGTATTAAACCATTAAATTAACAAAACACAACTTTAAATTACAGCACTTTCTTTAAAGAATCTTCAAAATCAAATCTCACTGGATTCAAATATGGCCTAAAGGTTAATTAGTTTTAATTGTCACATTAAAAAAAAAACCCCTTATCTTAAAAATATGTATATTTGAATGTGGTTGAACCTATTCTCCCATTCTATTTCTTTAACTTCTTGATCACACCAAGACCACATGATTGAATGAAAAATGAGCTACTACACACTGACAATTCAGGCTTCAATCTTCAGTAAAGCCAGCATGGAGAAAACAGGAATGAGAAGAACTCTGATAGCAGAACAAAAAAAAATGACAAATTTGTGTGGATAAATGTATCAGAAAACAACTGAATTTGGAGCTCATTCTGTCAAATATACCCAGTATCTTAGATGATACCACCTCCAAATATTTTTTGAAAAAGTATTTCAGGTGAAACTATGTGAAATCTGATAATTCTGGGATTTCTGTTCACATACACAACCATTAAAGCAGTATGAGGGTCACTCATATAAGTCAATATAAAAAAAGATATTAGCTTTTTTTCCCACTTATGCACACTACAAACCAGTGAGAGACAGGGATCTTTTAATATCTCTGCAATTGCACAATAAAGGTTCTCTTATGAAGGTAAATTAAGTGATCTCAGCAGTGTCATTCCTGTCAGTGCTACCATTAGGAGCATTAGCACTGAAGTTAATGAATCTCACAATTTAAGGAAGGTTTCCACAACGGCCTGGCTGTGCTTTCACTCTTTCAACCTGATTAAACTTCACTGACATGGAAGCTAATTAGCTCAGTGCAGAGTTCTACATTCGCCTGTAACCCCTTCTAGGATCATTCAGGATAAAGGAGGTCATTCATGTCTCAAGCAGTTTCTTGAGCACAGGCAATTTCCAAGTCACTACAGCCCAAGAGTTCTTCACTTTCCAGCTTTTGTGATGTCTCAGAATGTAAGAATATGACCCAAGTTAGCTGTTCTAGCTACCTGTGTTGGCATTAATTGATTTAGGACCTTCTACACTGGAATCAGAATTACTTGAAACAGGCCATAGATTACAGTGCAGTCTTGTTCTGATTCAACATGTATTTCAAAGCCCAGAACTCAAATAGAAAATAGGCTTATAATGCCTTATGACTCTCATTTGGGTTAATAGCCTAGTTATGATTCATTTTTTTCCTGTTTGCTGGACTTGATCTGCAGCTTGAGCAGCATCTCAGTTGTTTAATTAATACAGTAGCAAGGAAAGGCTCAAATACTGTTAAATCTTAACTGGAAAAATGAGTTTGTAATGCTATTGTCAGCAGCTTGGCTTACGTCCCCTGTTTCAGCAAACTAGGAAAATTTAAGTTGACTCAATTGTACTTCTTAAAGCATTAGCAATAATCCAGACATGCATCACTGTGCACAAGAATATCCACAAAACCTTCATGACAGCAAGTTTCCCTTGTAGCTTGCTGCAAACCTTTGAGGTTATTTAACGTTCCTAGTCGTGCAAAAACCAGTGCACTTCAGCAACAAGATCTAACTTTTTTAAGAGTTTGATTATTATTCTGAACAATCCCAACTTTACACGTTCACTAGAACAAAGCGTGAAGTTTGCCCAGTGAACGGAGGCCATTTCACTAGGGGAGGTTACTACACATCCTCCTCCCTATGCATAGGGACTCCTACACATCCTATTAGGTTCTGTCCATTCCACAGATATCCTGCTGCAGCGAGCCAGGTTCATAATCCAAGTAAATTGATCATCAGAGAAAAAGTCCACCCTAAAACCAGTAATATGACCCATGCAACGACAAAGGATTTACCCCCCAGCATGACAAATGCTCCTCTCTATAACCAATTATAGATTAGGACCACAGCATTGTAGGAACTTCTAAGGGTTCCTGCTGCCCATCAGCAATTAATATAGCCTAAATTTCACTACATGCACTTTCTTTCAAAAGGCTGGTACTAGAAATGCTTGGAAAACTTTCAACAAGAAAATAATTTCAGCAGAAATGTTATGTTGGGGGAAGGGGTGAAACAGAAAAAAAAACCCCACAGTTTTTTTCATACATTTAATACAGTTTCTTTCAAAAAAGGGCTTCCTTGTGTATGAGGAGAAATTTTGTTCCTGTATATATGTGAGGATGTAGATTGTGGCTTCTCCATCATTTAAAAATGTCTCCCCATCCCTCTGCACCAACTTTGACGCAACACCCACTCCTGCCTCCACTGTGTTGATGGAATTGTGTGGGAAGTCACTTTACAAACCAAACAATTCAAACACTGGAGTTGAAGGTGTACAAAGGAAGAGCTCAGAGGTTAAATCATCTCCCCAGAATGTAAAAGAAACGCCAGACAGTATTTATTTCCAAATGTTCTCCTCCGCTGTGCCTCATATGTCAAACAGTGATTGATATTTTTTTTTCCCCAGGGAATCCCCAGTTTGATAGGTTTTTTGTTAAAAACTGGAGATAAACTCAGTGGGGGGGCAGGGGGAGGTGCACCATGGAAAAAACAACTATTTGAGAAACATATGAACAGGGATATAAACATAATTATATCCCTGTGAATAGGGATATAAATATTTTTTAAAGGTCACAAGACAGGAACGTAGATTTTCACCTGTGCCTAACTAGAAAAAAAGTAAGTGATTAGGTCATATTTAAGTTGTTTTGATAATTGATGTTCCTTCTACAGTGAAGTTAGGATGGATGGTACAGACTTTGGACTCATTTGCCTCAGAGCAGTGGCCATTTCTTTTTATGCACTGAGTCAGCTAGAAAAATTAAAAAAAGTGGAGCCAGTCAAAGATTATCATTCCCTGGAATTCTCTGAGAATAATGTTGTAAGAACATCAACAGGAGAGCCGCAAAAAGAAGAGATCAATCTCTTTTTGCGCTGTAAAAAAAGAGTGACTAGAAATTTCAGAAGCTGATAGTTTTGCCAAAAGGGAATCAAACTTCTGAATTTATGTCAGTTGGTATTTCTGCATTTCTAAAAGACCAAACTCAAAGAGCTCTGAAGTTACATCCTAATTCTGCAACACTGCTTTGATTATCAGTGTTTAATGACTAAAGCCAAAGAAAAGCTGAGGTACTTTCTGCAACAAAGCAACAAGAAAAATGACATATTAAAGCAAGGACGAAAGTGTTTACTGCTCCTTATAAAGAAAACAATAGAAATGCAACATAAACAGAAAATTGAGCAAATTGATTTTAAAAAGCTTGATTCAGTGGCACTCCTTCATACCTTTCTTACTGCACTGTTCATTTAATTCCACACTTATTGGAGGCCTAAAGAGGGAGGGAATCCTTATCTTCAGGAAAAATAATAATGTTGGTATAGTAGGGTCATTGTTTTTTGTTCTGTCTTCCACTTCCAAGCACAGAAGCTGTTTCCTCTTCTCTTCTTTTCACTGCCAACTTCCCCATGGCATGAAGTGATTAGTAGCCTGGCAACTACTTTCATGATGACAACTTACAAAAGAAAATCTTCAAGACTCCCAATAAAGATAGTGAATGTACCTTAAGAGGTGAAATAATGATGCAAAAATACAAAAATAAGCCAGTTCTATATTTAGGACGTTGCCAAGAGAGAAATCATAACCCAAAATTGTAGCAAATAAGTCACGGTTAAAAAAAAAAAAAAAAATCCCAAAAAACCCCTGTTCCTATTGGAACAAAATAAAAGAGATTGTTTCTAAATGAATGCATGCAAAGGAAATTAAAAAAAAAAGAATAAAAATGTAAATTTTAAACACATGAACAAATAAAAAGATGGTCTCTCTGATCAGTAACAAGCCCTAAATGCCAAGACAGGCAAAGGAGAATCAAGGTAAATTGGAATAGTGACAGATTGGTTCTAAGGTACTTAACATGAAATTGACTCTGACCAATGCACCTCACACACTAAACCACAGGAGGAAAACACATAATGGTGCTGTAGATACCATTTTTTATGCAAAATATCCTATCCTTCCATCTCTTCAGGAACCTCCAAGCAGAACTTGGGGTCTGAGTCACTCTCTTTTCTTTACTTTTGCCACCTTGCCCTCCTTTAATTTCCAATGAAACATTTCCAATGAAACCAGAAATACATTGATTTGTATTGCTGTATTTCCTGCTTCAATTCAAGAAAATACAAAATTAATTCCTGTGAATTATACTAGATTTTCCAAACATGGAGAGGGAATTTCTCCATTTCTTCATACCATCGCCACCTGTCCGATAGCAGCAGTTTGCTTTAACCCATGTATCTTAATCCTGGCCCAGGGAGAGAATTTCTAAGTTGACATCTATACCTAGTTTAATTTTAATAGTTTAATCTGTGAATTCATTTAAAATGCTAGTCAGAACCGGATTACATGTGTCTGCAAATAAATTCACTGTCTAAACACCCTAAATATGGTGTCAAACACACACACTCCTTGCTCCCTGCTGTTTCACATTTCCTAGAGCCCCCATGGACAGTCCCATGAACACAGCTTCACTATGTATGTCTTCCCACCTACAATTCAGGTAATTACCTGATACTTCCGTTACTACTGCAGCAGCCTTTTTTTTCTTTATATGATGTAAAAAGCACAGATGTGGTGAGCAATACTGTGCTGCGTTTCCTCATACGAACATCTTCTAAGAGCAACCAAATCATTTCTCATAGACTGTTATGTTTCATGCTCAAAATGAATCCCACAGGGAATTGGGACAGTATTCTGAATCAGGACCTTCCAGTCTGACTCTTAGCAACAAACTCCTGCACTAGCAGAGAGATTCACTGTGCTACCGACCTATGTGTTCGGATCCCTACCTGTGGGAGGAAAATTCATGCTTTCCCAGCCCCTAAAAAACATCTAAATGCCACTCCAGTATTTCTTAATTAATTTTTGCATGATTCAAGGTGGGAAAAATTATAATGTCCATTGCTGTTCAGGAAGATTCTTGCCAATTATTTCCAGGGTGAGAGATAAGACATAGTCCTTTGTATGTATTGTTTTTCCTTCCTTAAAGAGTGCATCTGTGAACCTTTTTAAGCCTGTATTTAAGCCTTCCAGGCCTTTGCTTATCAGGTTATTTTAGATGAAGCAGCTACTCTTCAGAAACTCTATCAGATAAATATTAACATTTTTTTCAATATCTAGACACTACTTCAGTTGCTAATATTACATCTGAATTCACGCTCAAAAACACTGCAAGACATATTTCCAAATGGAAGAAAACAGAGTGCCACTTCCTCCAGTTTAAAACAGTAGCAAATCAGTTACAGTCTAAACAAAATACCAAATACCCTGCTACTGATGCATAATCGAACCTAACAAATGAGTAGTATTTAATGGAACAACTGATCTACATGATCACACTGGAAAGCATCACGGTATCTCCAGCTGAGCTCCGAGCCTGCGTGACTCCATCAGGTCCTCAGGCTTCCCCTAGGCAAGGTTCAGACAATATTCACACATTAAGGGTTGCTACTCCAGCACAGATGCAAATACCAATCACAGTCTGTGATAATATCCTCAGATCACACCATTTTTTCTTTATCATCAGTCGTACACAATTTTGTCTTCAATATCGGAAATGTGAAGAAATGTTTTTTTTTAAAAAAGTCTTAACGAGCACAGAAATGAACGTAGCAAGTATTGCAAATACAATGGAAACAGACCCTTGAGAGCTTTCCTTTATAAAAACTAGTGCCAGAACTGTTCTGTACAGCTATAATGTGCCACGGCGGTCATGTCTCTCTATTTTGCCAGAGGGAAGGTGAGAAAAGGAGGGAAGATCATGCTTACAAACTTCTGCCTTTCAGCTGGAAAATTGTGATGACTGATATTACGAGATAATCATACAAGCAAACCCATTAACAATTTGCATTTCAATGCCTAACGCAAACATATGTTCAGGATAAGATGGAATAACCACGTTATTAAAAATTAGGCAATTATGGACAGACACAGAGAAAAGGGGTTTAGGTTTACTATTATACACATTAAGTACCTAATGAAAAGAACCTGATGGGGGTAATTTTCCCAATTGCACATAAAGGCCTAAATATTCAAAATGTCTCTTCTAACCAGTAAGTGCCTGTTTGATCAGACTATGTCAGCTTCTCATTTTTACTAAATGACCCAAATGCAGTCTAAGCATAACTCTGAAGGCTTAAGCTGCTCAGAATATAATTATTTCAAGATGAAAAGTTTATTTAGTTCTTAAAAATAGAGCAGAACTTAGAGTTAAATTTCTTTTACAAATAACCTGTACTTAGATGATATGCTGTGCCCAGAATTCAAATCACTTCAAGACTCAGCTCCTGGTAGCCACTGTTTTGCTAAAAGTTCCTCCAAGAAAATCAAATCTAAGGGCAGAGCTAGAATTGGGCAGTCTCTCATCCTGTAACTTCTAGGGAACGTGATCTTTACAAAATGAATGCTTTTTGCAAAGGAAAATATAACATTTTTAAAAAAAAATTAATGGATACAAGAGAAGAAATGAAAATGGTTGGTTTAAGCTACCATGTACTGCCTTTTACCTCTAAACTGGAAAACTCCCTTTAGCAGGAGGCCGGCCATGAAAACACTGCTGCAACACTTACCAATAGCCTCCCAAAAACGAATCAGATTGTAGGATAAGAGGTGTGATTTTGGATCCTGAATACTCAGATATTAACATAAAATACATTAATGATTATCACTGCCAACATTTTCAATAGAAATGTCAAAGAAAAGTGAATACAAATATTAAAGGTATATTCCTTCAAATCGGAACAAGAAGTCTATATAGCAGTAACACAAACCCAAAGCACAATAACACCAAATCACTTCATTTGGCATGAACAAGATGCCAGATTTCTCACTGCATTTAGTAGAGCAGATACTGCAACAAATGACCCAGGTTGCTGCTCTCTGGGTGGGATGTTTCTTCTACTGGCATAAGTTCTACATCCCATTTTCTCTTTGGTTATCCTTTCACTTGTTCCTCACTCCAGAGGCTATATGTAGGGTGAGGTGACCGTGCACAAACTATCATCTCTCCCTTTTAGGCACTGGCAAGGCTGATTTATTCTCAGTGTCTCAAAGGCCAACGCAAGGAAGGCTGCCAAGGGCCATGTATAAGCTGCAATAATTTAGGCCTCCTTATGCTTGTTCAATAACTCACAGATGGGACTGGAATACAAACACATTGATTTGGCATTTAGGGGATATACACAGAGTAAACGTTACTGACAACTGAAAAACTAAGTTAAAACAGATTGCAAAACTTAATCTCTGTATTGTTTCTGTTGGCTGTTCAGACTTGAATCAGCTGTTTAAACTTCTTCTGTGGGAACAAAAGTTATCATAGAACAGAGCTTCCAAACTCAGCCTTGGTGCTTCACTTTCAGCCCATAGAAGTGTTTACTGTAATATGTGGTCACAGGGAAGGGAGAGGAGGTTCCTGCATCCATACAAATTTTGTCCCTTCTGCTCTGACTTTGAATCAAAGTAATGTGACATTTAAGTATCAAAGACTTGAACTTCACAAATCACCTTAGAGGAACATTAATTTCAAATCTCATTTGTGACCAATATATGCTGACATTGTAAGCACCAAAACAAAGAGCTAAGCTTCTGAATCGTGTCATTGAAATGTAATTACAGAGGGGCAGCTTTGTGCTGTTCTGTGTGACCCTGAGGAGTAGTACAAAATAAAACACCACAGAACCAGGAGCATCCTGTGACAACTTAATGGAACACAGGCAAACAAAACCTGTGTGATGTATTTTAAATTGCTGATTCTAATGGAGCATTACAGAACCTCAATTAATGAGCAGTTTAGCTCATTGGCATAACCTAAAATGACTTTTGGGAGTGTCTTTACTGGGGTCAAAGCCTTCTTGTATACTTAAGGTATGAAATGGGCAGCAAGTGATGGAAAGGAATGCAGTTTTGTCCTCTCCATGCAAGTCACTTCTGTCTTGGGACAGTAGAAAAGCTACATTTTCAAACAACAAAAGCTAAAACCCAAACAAAGCAAGCAAACAAACAAAGCAACCCCAACATTTTAAGCAAAGAGACTAAATAAGGAAAGGTTAGATATCAAACGAAAAAGAAAGGAAATTTACTGTGGAAAATCAGGTCTACCAAGCATGAGGGAATCGCTTGAAACAGACTCACTAATATATTCTTTCTTAATACCTGAGAATCTTATCCCAGTGTTTCCTTACATTATTAAGTTTCACAAATTCATCCCCCCCTTCAGAAATAGACTAGAATCACACAAGCAAAAACTAACCCTACAGACCATCATTAATATTTTCAGCACTTTTTCTCCTTAAAAAAAAAATAAATCTTAAAGCCATGAGGTTAAATAAACCTCTTTAAAACTCCACATTAAAAAAAAAAATATCCCAGCAAACCAGGTGTGAGGTTTATGTAGACAACGCCTTAGCATTAAGCTACCACAGATCTAAGCTAAGAGTGACATCCAGTGGAAAGAGTCTGTATCGTCTCCATTCACGCTACTGTGGAGACAGCTTTAGCTCAGATAAAGCCTGCAATAAACAATTTATGTTATGAATATTCAGAAAGACATGTCTGACTTGTATTATACATGTCACTGGGAAGGTGAAGGTATGCAAGAGTGAGAAATAGCACTGGATTTCCACAGAGCTGAAAGTTGTGTCACACGTGGATTGGTTTGGCCTAAAACACAAAAATTCTTATCAGTGCTTCACCAAAACAAATTCTCTACCTTAGATTTCACTATTAAACCAAGGAGCAACTGCATATTTTGCATTTAAAAAGTAACATGCTTCTGACAATACATTTGCACAGGTATTTATTGTCATCTATAACTAAGTAAGCTATTTTTGGAAATACTCTATCCAACTTCCTAATGGAAATTAATATTACAAGTTAAGAGAGATACTAATGGAAGCTGCTGTGTTTGGATCAAATGGAGCTGAACAGTGAACAAGCCAGGTAAAGACTGACAAACTGAATGTTTTTTGTACAAAATGGAAGCAAATCCCTTGTATGTGAACAAGAATGTTTCCCCAATTCATCACTTTGGATATACACTCTACTTGATGAAAAAAAAACCCCAAGGAGATACACTCTGGAGTCCCAGGTGCATTTCTCTGCACTTGTGAGCTCTGGGAGATGCAAATACTTAAACAAAGGGGGATGTGCTCCATGTCACCAGCAGGCTTGACCTTATTTTCTTTGCTATATACATAGGAAGGGAGATCCAGGATGCTCCCCTTCTCTCAGGTGTTCCCAGTGGTTCCAACACATTGGTTCTCTTTCCATTATTCTCTGACCAGACTTGGAAGAATGCTTCCCACTACTCTGGTTCCATTTTCACTATCTTTGTCTCCCACCTTATTTGATCTTAGATTCATCGTAGCTTGAGAAGGATTGGGTGAAAAAGGTGCTTTTGCTTTCTATCATATGCCTGCAGCTAACGGTTCTTCTCATATCAGGTCTTACTTCTGTAAACTCATATTTAAATCAGTCAAAATCTCTTTGTTAAACAGACAGCCTCTGCTGCAGAAGTCTGGTAGGCATTGGAAAGTCTCCCTGCCCCTGTAAATAAAGGCACTCAGTTGTCAACAGGCACTAACAGAAGACAAACTAGGCAAATGAACCACATGGTGATTGTGCGAAGTTTCTTGCAAGATTTCTGTGCCCCTGAAAGAATTTCCAAGTATGTTCTAATCCCAGCTTCAAAGTAAATCCATATTCACTATAGTTAGACATGGTGTTATATATAAGCCAGGCAAATTCACATTCACAGTCAGGTGCTCTTATTCACCTGGTCACCAGGACTGCCTCATACACAACATTGCCTCTCTCAGAAAAATTACAGTATTTAACTCTTAAGTTTAATAATAGCTACTTATAAGGTATGGCAGAAATATTCTTCCTTTGGTGTAGTCATCTTTACAATATTCAAAAGCATCACCTTTTTCCTGGATACATCTTCAAGTAATTTTCCTAATATACCTCCTGGCTTCCTAATCAAATAAGCATTAATAAAGAAAAGATAACATTTATATTTCTAGCATTTCGCCATAGATGTCATGTATCAAAAGATACAGAATTAGTGTTGAGGATTATTCCAAATTCTTAGGCAAAATAGGGAAGACATCAAAGCAAGAACAAGTGCCTGCCTTATTTTAGGGAAGGCACCTTTCCAATGCTTAGCCTTCCATTCACGGATTCTAACCAGGACTTAGTGTACTGATAATACCTTTATTCAATGAAATTCTTTTTTTATAACAATAACTATGCATAGTACCAGGTACTGTAGCATAAGTATGTCTGTGGGAGTGTTCATTATTCAGAATACATCACCCCACACAACACTCTTTCCAGAAGTAAGTAGTAAAATTATTTTCCCTCGAAGTGTCCTTGGAGTAGGAGCTCACTAGGGTGGTAAAGCCTAACCAGAGGATCAATAGCACTACCCAAAAGCAGAATTTCACTCCACAAAACTGGTTTCTACAAGCATAAAAGACCAACCTCTCAAAGCCACAGCAGATGAGGTGCACATCTGCATAAACAGAATCTCGTGTCTAATCAGCACATGCACTTTGTGTAATAATATTAATTACTAAGTGGGCAACCAGCTGGGGGAACACTTGTCATAACTAAGCAATATTGCATAACAGTGTATTTTCAAATATACATGAAATAACGTGAAACAGAACACTGAAATATCCCCCCATAACAAATAGAAGGCATATAGATCTTCTAATTATTGCATTGTAGATGGAGCTGGTTAGACCAGGAATATGACTGGAAGTGTGAATATCAGAAAGATCTTTCTTTAGAGACAGAAATAGTGGCTATAATAATTGAGAATGATTATAAGTCTTAGAAACATTTTGATGGGAAACATGGGAGACAACTTAGATAAAAATAGAAAGGCATGCCCTGATGTACTGGGTACACTATAATTATGAGTGGAATTTTTCTCAGTAGAGGAAAAAAACAGTCCTTGATTACTGAATCCTTTGAAAGCAAATTGTCACTTTTTTCCCATCCATTTATAACTCGGTCCTGCAGCTGGAGCTGCATGAAGAGGCATTTATTCTTTTTGTGCTACACTTTTATTTTAGCAAGAGATCAACCTTAATATCTAGCACATTTATGCAACAGCTCAAGAAATACCCTTTCTAAGGATAGAAGCATAGTCTGATAGAATTTGTCAAAAGCCTACAGTTGTCTCACTGTAATTAAAAGCAGCCTGGAAAGTGAAAAACCAGGCCTACTTCTCAAAACCAGACATAGTTATAGAAAAGTAAAATGAGATTACTAACCTAGTACTGAAAACATCAGTTACATGTTAAACTGCAGGCATTACAAATAGTTCCAGTCATTTCTGTGCAGCTACTTAAGTAGCTACAACATGGCAAGTACAGCTTAAGAATCGAAAAAAACCTTATTAAAAACAGAGGGCAGTTCTTTCATTGCTTTAAAGCAACATAATTGTATTTAAATCAACAAAGCTGCGAAGGCTGCATCAGTTGAAATGTGAGTTTGACATATTTAAACAGAAAGGCAGCTGATTACAAAACTGCTGTTCAGATGTGTCACCTTCACTGCACTGACAAAAGTTACACAAACAGGGTGCTGATGTCACCTGAGTAGCCACGAGTCACATCAGATGAAACAACGATACAAACAACAATAACCAGCTCTTGAAGCCAGGACACTGAATCAACAGCCATTCCTAAGGAGTCAGTAGAGTGAATGTTTCATTCTGTGAATGCAACAGAGGAACAAGCAACAAGACCCTGTGCATGGGTCTCAGTGATCCTTGTGAGACCCTTCCAGCTCAGAATATTCTGGGAAATCTCTGAAGACTTTGGGAATGACTTGCATAGGCAGCACAGAGAAGGGGCTAAAGTCTCCAGAGTAAACAGAATAAACAGATCAGAAAGGCTAAGGGGTGTTTCTAGTCCCCAAATCTCTCTTAACAGAAGAATCAAAAGGTTCCCTCTGGACCAAAATCCGCAACGAGCAGAGGAGGAAAGATCATTGTGTCTGCACCAAACCTCATCAGCCTGAGCTGAGCTTCTATACACCCAGTGATTTGTCACTAAAAGCTGACAAAGAATTCAAAGAGCAACTATATGGGACAGAGGGCAGCTAGTTAGAAGTAAAGAAAGGGTTGTGTAACCAGGCTTAAAGAACTTGATATTAAAAGATGATGGGAATTTAGTTTCACAGAGAAAAGTACATCACCTAGGGACAAACCAAAGGAAGGAACTATATATTAAATAAGACAACTGTACTGGAATGTTGGTAAAAAGAGCAAATGAGGCTCCCTGAAGGCATTTCCACGAAGTTACCAGCACTCTCTGACAACATAAAAAGGAAAAATGGGTACAAAGATTCACTGCCAAACAGAAAAACAGTCACAAAATATGATGTAAAGGCAGGTTTATGTTGTTGCTAAAAGAAATTCTGGGTATCCTTACTCATACTTCTTAAGCTTTGAGGGTCAAGCAGTCACTAAGGTCAGAGCTCTAGGCTTTCACAGTACCTCATGCAGACACAAATCTGAACAGGGACTTCATAACTATTGATCACAAAAACAGGAAGAAGGAGAACTTTTAAAAGTATCCATCATTTCTCTCAATTATTTTCTCTGTGTCAGGAATGTGGCCTGAAACACTGTGAACAGCACTATGCAGAAAGTCATTGTGTTTTACTTGTCAAAACAGCTTCAGAGGGAATGAAAGTCAGTCTTGTTTTTCACAGCAAGAATTCCACTGGAACTAAAATTAAATACAGAAGAAGCAAGATAAATCTGCCACTGGTACCAGGCAAAACTCAAAAAAAAAGGTCACAAAAATAACAACAAAATCTAAAGAATCACATAAGCCTTTTAACAATGGGACAGTCTTTAAATGGAGTGGGAAATGTGTTCAATTTGCTGTAAATTATAGCCCTGGTAGAACATTGCACATTAAGTAACAACATTGAGTGGCTGCTATAACAGGCATAAATTTCTCCAGAAGTGCTCAGTCCTACAGCACTGCCAATCAAAGTGTCTCCGGGGCTCTCTGGAAAATACCATTACAGGAATAGTCACTGCAGACTGCACACGCAAATGAATTCAAATCGCCATAACAACCTTGATCCACTGTGTTTGCCTTGCCATTGGCAGCCCAGGTTTATGGATTCTCTGAGGATCATAAGAGTGGCAAGAAGTTTTGGCATATTGGGCTGGGGTTTTTTGGTTTGGTTTATGTTTTTTTGTTTAGTTGGTTTTGGTTGGGTTTTGTTTGTCTGGCTTTTTTTGATTTTTTGGGGAGGTGTTGTTCTATATTATTTTGTTGGGGTTCTTTTACATATGTATTGCAGCAGCGTCTAAAAGCATCATTAGAATTTAGAGCTCCGTTAGACAAGCAGAGCAAAACATTCAAACAGAAACAGTTCCCTGCAGAGTTGATTTAAAGAGGGGCTGACAGGGTGGGGAGGAACTCGTGAAAAATGTCACAAAAGCATAAAAGATTTCAGAACTTCATTTAAAAGTTACAGGTTTCACTTTTCGGCCTAGACACATGACAGAACACACTTCTTCAACAAAACAATTTAATTATGCCAAAAATAATTTTTTGTAAAGTTCTATGCTTAATCACTACTCAAAACACAATCTAATTTAGCATAAGATATAATAAGAGGATGGAACAAAACACTACAAGGCAGACAAAAATTGCTAGCATAACTATTGAAAGTACCAATTAAGTTGGTACTTAATCTTTTGAGGGATCTGTATTTTGATATTTGCCTTGTTGCAGTCTAGGTTTCCCTTAAACTGACAGTTTATAGTCTCTCAAAGACCAGTTATTTCTAAGTCTAAACCCAATTCCTCTTAGATCAAGCTAACTAATCACATATACTAATAACTTGGATTTGTACAACAGGATAAAACACACGAGCACAACAAAGGCTGAACATCAGATCCAGATCCAAAACTATTCAGAAATGAAGACCATAGAGAAAGCAACTAAAAGTCTAAATGTTAATTACTCTTTTCTGATAAGATTTTGAGAAACTTAGGTGGTAAGGAACTAAAATATTCTGTATGGTATTTGGCCACTGAAATTTGTACATAAAATGTTCTAAATTTTTAAAAAGAAGGTCCATGATGCAATTTAAACTTTTTTGATTCAAAAAATCTGAAGACAAAAGCTCCAAAGACTAAACAGTATGCATAATTTTATCTTCTGACTGTATTAACACAGTGCTCTGCATAATAGAACAAAACCATGTAATACTGAAGAATATTGATAAAGAGATTTCTTTATATTCAGTCTATTAACTCAGCCACTATCCACTAGTGAGAATATACATTATGTTGTATCAGCAAATGGCAATAGCGCATTCCAATTAATCTGTACGTGGGCATAATTACCTTATCTTAGGAAGAATTCAAACCATTTTAAATAATTCCAATTTGTGCCAAAGGCCAGCTGCACAAAAAGCTGTGTAAAACTGCCAACTCACCAATGACATCTATTCTTTACAAACCTTCCATCAGGGCCTCGAGTGCCCCAACAGTCCTTAAATGCCCTGAGCAGTCTGACCTGGGAGCTGCAGCCACACAATCACTGCCTCAGGGCCCAGGGACCTTGCAAGGACTGCGCTGTCCTGCCTGTGCCACTCATAGCTCCTGGCTCATCCTCCCTCGTGGAACAGCCCACACCACCCTGCTGCCAGAAACAGGTTCTCCAGAAACATAACTTATCTCCTTGGGAAGGGTAGAGCAGGGGAAGTACTACCCATCTATTTGATCTCAGTGGCCAAGATGTCAATTAAAAGCTATTAACAGGATGCCATCTTTCACAGCTACAGCAATTTCCTTTCCCTAGAATTAAAAATTTAAGTCTGCCATTCCATTCCAATTAACTTGCCAGTTCATCTTATCCCCCACTAAAAACCGCTAAAGACAGCAAGTTGGAAATAATTGGAATACAAGCAAAGGACGCAGTCTGTGACTAAGGCCTGACAGAGAGACCACTGAGGAGACAGCCAGTCCACAAAGATGGAACTGCTGCACTTCTTCCAACTCCAGAAATGATGAGGAATCATCAAAAGGGCCTTCTCTCACACCAGTCATGGCAGCACAACAGCACTAATTAAATAAGAGTAAAATATCTGGAAAAGAAGTTGATGCTTCAATGATTTCATGACAAGTGATAAGACTGAAAACTCAAATTATTAGCTGAATTTGGTCCAAGTGTCAGGTAGAATGTTCTTTATCTCTCAACAAGGACTTCCAGCATTTTCTTCAGACTGAAACTCTTAAAATGTTAAAAGAATATATTGCTATGCTATTCTGTGAACACACCAGTGAAAAGGTTTTATTTTACAGACCCATTTGTATGTAACTGCAGAGTACAAAGGAGTAACATTTACAGAATTGAAGTGTTGCCATAAACAAAATTTGGAGAATAAAAAAATGAGAAAATTATCTCAGTACAGGATTAAACCCATCTTTAAAATAGGAAGGTGAGATTAAAGCCCTATCAATATTTAACAGTCTGACTCCTACCTCCTTTCTTATTTCATTCAGTACCTAAACCACTTCATAACATTTGCTTACTATCATCTTATTGTTATGCAAATTACCATCAAACTGTGGTCATGAATTAAGGCATTGAGTTTTTGGGGGTTTTTTAATTATCCCCAAGCATATTCAGTATGCTGAAAAGTGATACATGGACTGAGTCTCCAGTGAGCCCAAAAGGTCTGTCCCTCTGACTTGGTACGCTCCCAGTTATCTCACTAGCATGATAATTCAGAAGGTTTATACAATTAAAATATTGGTATCATTGATCTTCTGCTGGTTACTTCACACAAAAAGTCAAGGTGGGGAAAGCAGCCGCTGCTTGGGATGCTTTTACTGTGCCGCCATTGCAGAACACGAATTACTCCATAGGACAGACATCACAGAATCATGGAATGTTAAGGGTTGTGAGGGACCTTGAAGACCATCTAGTCTCAACTCCCCCCTGCACTGGGCAGGGACACCTCCCTGGCGGTGGTGAGAAATAGGGAGCTTAAGACATTATCTTCCATTCCAGCACAGAATGCTGAAACTCAGGAATTAGTGTTTGAATAAGGGCTTTATCTTTCAAGTAAATTCTTTCCCCCCCCATTTCATCACTCAGGAAATAATTTGGTCTTCTGTGATGTCACCACAATGGAAACGAAAAGGGACAGAAACATAACTTTTCTGCAGAGTTAAGGGAGGAGGGAAAAGAACAGGCTATCAGAAAGCAAGCTCTACTTTTGGAAATTCGTATCTGCTTTTCTGGAGGGTTCTTTCACCAGACAGCAAGTAATTTTATTTATTTTTGTTGCTTTGTCTGCAAGTTTCTTCCACTGCAATTTCCCCTTTCAGATGCAATTAAAAAAAATCCAATATTCAACAGAAAGCAAGCTAATTGCTTGATAATGACCTTTTAAATGCCCAGATTAACCTTAATGGCTTTAAATGGAATTTTAATGAGTTATTCTGAGTATAACTAATTATTTGCTATTTATACACAGACACGTATAGAGTATTTTTTATTAAATGGAGTTTTAGCATAACTGCATAACTGTTATTTTAAGCTGCATTCTTTGCACAGAGCTATACCATAGGAGAAGCATACATATGTATATATTCACATACACTTGATAAGCCTGTCTAATCAAAAGCAGAAATTCTGACTTAGACAACCCAATTTCAGGAGAATGGTCAAAACATTTCATACTGTTCTGGCATAAAAGAGGAAAACAACTTGAATCATTAGGAGTTCCTGAAAAATAGGTGTAGAAAGTGCAGATCTGTACTACACTTTGATTTAGATTTGCACTGCACTTGTATAGTGCTTTACTGTGAAAAGAAAAAACCCAAAACATTTTATCTCCTGGAGGAAGGAAGCCACACTTACCAAAGTCCTAATTTATTCAGCCTCTTAGTCAACTGACAAGGTGAAGACAGGTTTTTGGGGTTTTTTTTTGCTTTGCTTTGGATGTGGTTTTGTTTTTTTAAAGCGGTAGTCAAACAATGTTCTTTTACAACTCTTAATTCCAATATCTACAACTCTTAAGGTATGAAGACTGAGGGAAGAGAACACTAGTTACAAAATTTACAAAGGATAGAGAGGAGAAAAAGAAGAGGCAGCATTAAAAGTTGTCTTACAAGCCTCAGAAGGAGTTGAACAGTGGATGTTTTGAAAAACTGGCTTCCTTCACAAGTCCATAAAACCAACACCGATATGTGAACATGGCATAAACTTGGATACAACTACTGCTACACTTGAGTTGGTGCTTGAACATTTATATATCTTCCAGACTGCACTGTCAAATGAACTTCATCCATCTCCATTTCAACCATTCTAAAATTACATTTCAAAATGTTTTATATAGGGTTGCACAAAACTGCCTTTAACTGCAAGCATGTCACCGAGCTATACCAGAACTTCAGGATATAATTCCTGAAATTACAGATAATCATTAAGTTCTATTCTCTTGGTCTTAATTTGAATTAATGCATTCATTTTCTTTTTGCATTTCTCATTTTAAAAAAAGTATAGTATCTCGTCATATGACATCTGCCTCAAGATTCTCTGGAGAAGAAAACTGTTATTAAAATTCAAATTTACAAAACTGAAGTGCTCCATTTTGGATTGCTTAAGTGACCAAAGACATTTCAGCAATTTCAGTATTAGTGCAAACTTGACCCCACTGCTACACTAACTCTTAACTTTCTGTTAGAGGAATTCAAATTCTTTCCACTTTTTTGATTTATGTTTTTTGCAAGGTCCATATGAACAGTTTCAAAATCTCTTTAATAGTTTCACTTCTTATCATTAGAAAATATTCTAATGGAAACCTTACTTTTCTGTATGCCACACAAAATTTTTTGGATATCAAAATTCAAGTGACTAACAATCCAGTAATTCCTTTGTCTTTTCATATTTATCAAATATGCTCCTGGCTACACTACTATTTTTTTTGGAAATTTCCCACTAAAGCAAGTTTAAGAGTCAACTGAAATAGGTTCTTTAGAATAAATACCAGCAGAATTCCTCCAAGTAGCAGTATTTGCTATTACATTGCTCTGTCATACTTCTGACTTCAAAGATAACTTTACCCTCAGAAGTTCAGAGGACAAATGTGTGTATAGAATTTTGGTTTGGTTTGGTTTTTTGGGGGGTTTCTTCGCAAATAGTTAAAAGGCTGTAAAACCATATTGCCTCTGCCTGACTGACAAATTCACAATGTGCACTTCTTACACAGCCAGACAGGCTGAGGAGAACAGAAATCCACAGAGGACTTGAAATTTAAATCACCATCATTAAGGTTTTTTTGACGAACAAGTGTAGAAATTCAAGTCATGAGGAGCTTGGCACAGAGTGATGGATTTGTCATTTAAGCACATCATAATCCTCTTGTGGGTGATGTTGCGTGACACACGACAATATGGCATGCCTAAATGATAAACCAGCAGCTCTTCACCGAACAAGTTCACAGTTATTGTCACCTCGGTAAGCTGCAATCATTCCGTATTTCCATGATAAAAGGAAGCGGAAAATTGGTGTGGCGTAAATAGAAAAAATGTCCATGTGCATTATGTGCTTCCAGGCAGAAAAGGGAAAGTTAGCTGACCCTTGGGAGCAGAACCAAAATGTTCTGCTTCATCCTCATCTCCTATGGGGCCCAATGGGATTCATCCCAGGCTATTGAAAGAGCTGGCTGATGATATTGCAGTACATCTTCTCCGTTATTTTTCAGAAGTCATGGCAGTCCAGAGAAGTTCCAGCTCATTGGAAAGGGGCAAATGTTAAATGTTGTCCTAGCGTTCAGGAAGGATAAGGAAGACCCTCTCACTTCAGAGCCTGGTAAAATTAGGGAGAAAGTTATCTGTTGATCTCAGGATCTCACTAGTCAGATTCCAGTATCTCACAGTTGGGATGTATCCCGTGTTTGATAAGTAAGCTTTGGGAACGTGCAAAATAAAAAGATACATAGAATTATAGAATGGCCTGGTTTGGAACAGACCTAAAAGACCATCTAGTTCCAACTCCCTGCTATAGGCAGGGACACCCTTCACTAGACCAGGTTGTTCAGAGCTCCATCCAACCTGGCCTTCAACACTGCCAGGGATGGGGCATCCACAACTTCTCTGGAAACCTGTTCCAGAGTCTCACCACACTTACAGTATAAAATTTCTTCCTAATATCTAATCTAAACCCATCCTCTTTCAGTTTGAAGCCATTCCTGCTTGTACAAAGCAACCTGCTGCTGATTCAAGGTTTCTTCCTAACTGTCAAAGTTCACAGCTATGCACAGTCACCCAGGAATTATCATACTCCAATACCATTAACCTCAAATACAATTTTTCCTACTGTAGGTAACTTTGGGTTTATAAAATATAAGCATTTGAATAGGGTTTTTTCCCCGCATTACATTAAATGAAAAAAATAAATGCTCTCTATGATCCCAATACACGGAAAGCATATTTTAAAACAAATTTCACATGGAAAACAGCTGGTGAGCAGAGGAGGACACAAATAACCTGAATCCTATCAGAACCTAGGTTCTCACTAACATATATGTATTTTCATTATAACTGATATATCCTGATATCCTTAGTCTTCAGCAGGCCTGATTATGACGCTGAAACATTCAGGATGTATTTTTTTATTTGAAATTAGAGCTGCAAAACACAATTTGAGGGAAAGAATTTGCTGCTGTTCATGGAAAAGCCTAGCAATCACCTATGAAATATAAAGCTTAAATTTGGGTTCTCCTCAGAATGAGGGAGCTCAAATTCATCTCTTCCATTTTCCCGGAGAATGTATTAACAAGCAAGGGGAAAATTATTCTACACCATTCAGTTGAAGCTGCATTACTGTAGGGAAAATAATTCAAGACTTCCTGGGACAGGTAGAAGGATCACATATGAGAATGCAGCTCATCATCTCATTAATGATTTTTACATTTGTTATTAGTGATGGAAACTTTACTGGAAGCCAAAACAAAAATTCAAGGTATTCCTCTTCTCAAAAAGACACTCTATTGAGTAGAATATAAAAATATTGCATATTTTCTTGATGGCATAAAAACAATTACATATACCTTGAAGCCTCATATGTAAGCCACATACTTACACAAAAGGATAACAAATCCATTAGTTTCTAATGCTCAGTTTGTCAAAATTGAGAACATTTTGGTCATACTGGGGAACTTTCAATGACAGAAGAAAAACAAAAATGGACTCCACATGCCACGAGAAAGCAATTGCAACCATCCTCAGAACTGCAATTTAAACAAGTACATTTGCCAGAAATTATGCCTTTAAATGAGCAATCTTTTGAGAGCAGGAATAAGATTCAGGCTTTTACTCTAAGATACTAAGCACATATAAACAGAAAACGGGCATGGAAAGACAAAAAGAGCACAAAATCCAGTATGTTTCGATATGCTACAGTCTTCCAGTGTTAAATCTTCTGATGGGGGATTGGTGTTTTTAAGGAATTAATGGTCAAGGAAGTCCTACAATGTTTAGCAGAAGCAGAGACAGGATGTCAGGAAACACATAAGTAAGTTACCTTTCTGCCTTCTGCAGTCTCACTTCCAACACCCAATGCTATAAGGAAGCAGGTGTGGCATTTTTCCACAGGTCCATCCATTAAACGCAATTCTCCTCCCATGTAAACTTACCAGGTAGAAAAGGTGGTACCAAACTGAGATCCTCAGGTAGGTGCTGAAATGTCTCATTTATGCCTCCCTACTAGAGCTCTGGGCATGAAATCATTCCACAATATTTGTTATAATCTGCTGGATAATGACATTTTTTTCTCTGCCTTAATGCTGAAAAGTATTTTGAGGATAACTTTTTGGAACACACGAATTAACTGCACACCTGACAACCGTAGCAACAGCTGTCCATGGAAGGGAGACTGAACTATTCTCTTTCCCCCTCACAGCTGGGAGCTCCAACAAATTATAACCTCACTCATAGAATACCTATCAGGGAATTTTATGCCTTACAAAAATAACAGCCTTTGGCATTAGACCAGACACAGACCTCCTGGAGAGGCAATGTGACAGGAAGTTCATTTAAAAAACTTCCCCAATTAAGTGTTCTAACCTCAGGTGATTAGATAACTGCCTGAGTGGTAAAGATATTCAAGAGAGTAATCAAACAATTGGAATAACAAGGAAACAAATACTATCATTGTTTAATGGAAAGTTAATTTAAAATCAGTTGCTATATCAGCAAAGTCTGTTTAAAAATGGTGTGTTGATACTATCAAATGAAAGAAAAATATTTGGCATTAAACATGCTCAAACTGTTCAGACTGCTTGTCACAATAACATTCCTGATAAATAACTGAATAAATCTGAGTCAAGCTCAGTCTGGTGCCTCTGAGAAACTAAAGGCTCATTACCAATATCATTATCTAAAACTAATTAGTAGTTGGTGATTGTAGCCTGCTGGCACTAGGAAGCTGATTAACATTCCTCAGAAACAAACAGGACTGGGTTGGGGGAGGAGAGGGATATTTCCCTTTTGCTTCAGACTCCAGGAGCAGAAAGGGAGTTTAATATTTAACTGTTCATACCTGTGCACACGGCAGCTCAGCTTCTTTCATTAATCTATAAAACAGGGTGATATTTGATGTGCTTGAGGCATTCTCATTGCTTGACATGCGTTGAGTTCTGAATTTTCTGCCTGGTTGGATGACAGAAATAGAAATCTTAAAGTGCATTTAAATATTTTATTACCATTGTTTAATTAAATAAATAGTGGATTAACTTGTCAAAGCAGATTTCACTGGCGTGCTAGAACAGCACTTTCATTTTTCTTCATGAATGCTATCTGTGCCTAAATACTGTGATGATTGGTATAATTACTTTAAATAGTACTGGATGTATTTAGGGGAGAGGGATGGACCAATTACTGACAGTTCCTTTCATTTCCCTAATAATATTCTATGTAACCAATTTCCTCCTTTTTTAACTGAAGAACAGGTTCATTTAAAAATCCTAAATTGCAGTTTAGGTTAAACTTAAGTTCCATACGAGAAGAAAGCCCCACAGTGTGACGTAAATGTGAGTGTCTAATTTAGTGGACACAGAAAGAGCCATATTTGCAAGCAAGCTTTCAAAAATTGAGATACATGTGTTGGAAAATTTTCCTTCTGCTACCATCCAGCCACCTTGTAAAACATGTGTTACTGTAAATAGTTTATGCCCTATGTAAATCTAACACAGTAAAAGCTCAGAGGAGCAGGAAGAGGTGAAGTTTCACTTGTAGCTCTGTTGTGTGCAAAAAATGCACAATTAGCACAAAATATTTGTACAAAGAAGTGAGCAGCACCAGTAACACTAAGCTGGACTATGTTCATTACAGCAGAATAAATTGAAAATGCTTAAGTTTCTTAAGCTTTGGATTTTAATGCAGGTGATTACAAGGCTGTATTTTTAATGGTCAGATTCAGAAATGTTCACAGCTCATATACAGCAACTGAAACAAATTACAGAGATATTTCTGATTAGAGTACTAGTTTATAACAAGATTGATACCTTTTATATAAACACATGTCTAAATGCTACAGAATTATACAGTTTGAAGTTGGAATGCCTGCATTCCATGATTCTAACCTGGCTTAGGAGGACACCATGTGGCAGAATAATATATGAACAGACCTCGTAAATTTCCCCCACAACTTTCCCCTCCTTCTGCAGCTGTCACCCCTTGCAGCCAAAAATATTCAGTACTGTCGACAGGCTCTGTGAATGCAGAAACAATGTCCAATCTGGATATTAAGAAACGAGAGAGGATTATTGAGATGATCTGCAATTCTGTTACAAAGGTGTGGGTGAACGATTGGACTCCGAGGAGGTTCCCTCAGTTACCAAGCCCTGAGCAGCCATTTTAAAATTTTGGAAGTACACGGTCCCATTTCCAGGATTAAATTTCACCCTTCGATGCGCTCCGATCAAACTCTTTGGCAGAGCCCTACCAGAAGCAGGAATTTTTTCACCTATGAGCTGAAAGCACCAATAAGGAACTCCAAGGAATATACAAAAGTGCCCCATCGTAATTCATCAGTAAAATCTCCCCTGAACAACTTCATGCTTACTAGCACATGAATGAAAAAAAAAATAATATATTCCTAGAGTGGTATTTCTGGAACTATGTGGTTTATGTCACATTTTCCTAAAAATATCCATATGATTTCCCTTGTCAGAGGCTGAAAATAAATCCTTACAATATCAGATGAAGGCGGAATCTACTTATACTTTAATTTTAAAAATTAAAAATAAAGCAATCAGCTTTAGTTATAACACTAGTCATAAATTATGGAATCGATTCAGACCTTATGGTATCAGTCCAAGAAATAATACAGAACTGGAAGAACAAAGAACAATTTAATGGCATGGCTGAGGATGTACACAGTCAGAATTTCCTTACTGAAGACACTGGAAGTTCTGAATCAGAAAAAAAAATCTGGAAAAGAGAAATTCTAAGGAGATTTTTCTTTTTCCTGTTTCTGGCCAGAAGACATAGGCTTGGGTCATATTATTTCCTTTCACAAAATCATAAAATCATTCTTGAAGAACTTTTTTTCACTGAATTAGAAAAGCTATCATAGAGACACTACTTTTCACTACATTTTAAAACTAAATCCTCCCTACTGAAGAGAAGAATTCTATACTGCTGACTTTAAACATGTCCTGAAATATTTTATTTACAAAGCTTTTGTACTCAGTTTCAGCCTGTCATATGCAGAAAAGCCAAGCATTTCTTCCCCTCCTACAGTATCATTTAGCAACCCTGGCTCTTCCACCCTCTTCCAACATTCTTTACAGAATATATACTGACAAAATCCATTTGTGTGTTCCCATAATTCACCTCAGTGAGCAATCTTAGACATATCTGACACAAACCTCCCGGAAGAGGTCTGGCAACTCCAGAAGCTGCACGATCAAGTGCATAAGCTGGGTAAGACCTTCCAAGCCCAGGCCGATTACTCAGGAAGGCTGAACAAAGAACTCAGGTTTCTGAGCAGTGGGGTCCCAGAGCAGCATTCTAGCACGAGCAACTGGAAAGGAATGAACACCTACACACCATATTTCCAAGTGTTTCTCTAGCAGCAGTGAGCAGAGCACTTTCAAGTTCATGAACAGCATTTTTTAAGCAGTGTAGGATAATCTTAGTGCAGGTGAGGTGGGTGACGAAGTAGTTTCAAGACAGAGTTTGGTTCGGTTTAAATGGGATTTATGAGATGTGATGCCTGATGCAGCAGAGAGGTGGATTCTGTGATCCAGTGAGTCACTTCCAGTCTCACATTGCTATTCTGCAGGCAGAGACTGGGAAAGTTATGGGGAAAGTAACAGCAGCAACCTACAGCAAGACCATAGCTGTTCACTGCCTCAAACAGAATCAAACTCAACTACAAAACAAAAGAAACTTCCTTTCGGGTTACCCTGACAGAGAAAAAGGGAAAACTGCATGGCTAAAATCACACCATATAAAATGGGTCATAGGGCCACCAAGTCTACTACTGGCTACATTCAGTAAAACTCCTAACTGAATTAAAAAAAAAAAATAAATCTTTACCTGCTCTCATAAAACCCGCTGTTTATTAGTTAACAACGTCAAGTGATTCTTCTGTCATACTCACTCTCTACTTTAACTGCTTTTGCTTTTTCCTAGGCAAATACATCAATAGATACAATTTTTTTAGAAAAGGAAAAAATCAGTATCAATGAAAGCACATTGGTGTTGCAGAGGAGGCTTCTATTTGAGAAACAGATCTCTCCACATCTATTCCAGCGAAGCCACAAAAAGATTACAAAGAATGCACCACCAGAGCATTATTTTATCTCAGTGAATGGGGAAGGGAAAAAGAAGAGTATTTACAAATGAACATATTTAGAACCCTGAAGGAACACTTCCCAAGGTCTATCCAACAAATACTCCCTATGAGGGACAGAAATCTCTGCATGCCAGCAAGAGAGCTTGCAAAATGGAATTTCAGTCTCACCTGCCCTCACCAATCCTCTCCGGTAAAGCCAGAAGGATAAAATGCAAAAAGTAGGAAAGCAAATTTCTTCAGCCACAGTGCTCAGACATCAAGGAAAAGGCTTTTATCTGCCAGTATCCAAAATAACCCGAGGTCAGATTTCCTGGAACCTGGCAGCATAGGGCACGCACTTGAGTGTCCAAGCCTCTGCCATCCTCGTGTCTCCTGATTCTCTCCAGGCTGCTGATTTACATCTCCCACCTGCTGGGTAATCACACGCTCTCCAGCAGTGAGATTTGTCCGCCCTGTCTCACACACTGCTGTTTTCAATCTCGGGACTGTTGAAGTTCCAAATCTCAGGTGACTATTCCAGTTGCCTGAGACAGGATTGTACAGATTGGCTTGGCAGGTGTTTTGAAAGGATTGTGCATCTCATCTTGTTGCCTTTCAGCAGTCAGATGGAAAATTTCTTGAGCATCTGGGATGACATGTATCTGGGGTTTTACACTTAGTCAAAAAAATATTTATCCAACAGATGGAAACATGATAAACTAGTCTCTAAAGTAAGCATGTCTTCTGAAAATCTCATGCCTGAGTCAATATCCACAGTTGGCAGGAGACTGTTACAATTTCAAAAGTGTCATTGCACACAACTGAGAAAATGTCAGAATCAATCCTCCTTCTCCTTTATATAAAAAATGTGTTGATAACCTAAGAAACATATGAGTAATGTGAGTAATTGAGAAAAATCTCTTACCTTAGAGAAGATATTTATACACAGGATGAGTCAAAATTACATTTGTTTTACATACTGTAATAAATTAATCCAATCTTTGAAAAATCCTCAATAGGGCCTGATCTATAAGTAAAGGCTTTTGCCACCCTAGAAAGGCTGGCTAAAGCGATGACAATAAGAAAATCTCTACTCTACTTAGTAGTTTTATACAACAATTCACTCCAGAAAGATATAACGATACTTGAGAAAAAAAAATTGCTTTTGAGGTTATTTTATTGAGCTGTAGAGGCAAAAGAACTATCTGCTTAAGTTGGTTTTATGTGAGTGGGGATTGTCAATGTCAGCACAGAAGAACTATGGTAGGAAATGAACTAAACACTGGACCTAATCTAAACAACTGATTTAACATTGGTCATCTTTGACATTTACTACTAGATCTGAATTTTGCAGACAGAGCATTTACCCAACTAGTAAGAGGTGGTACAGCTGTGTTTGTATTAGCAGGCACAAATATTACCTCGATTTCCTTTATTTCCACTCCATATTGTGCCTTCAGAGTTACAGAGAGCCGAAAAACCTTTGGACATGTAGACATAATAAACTCTTTCCCAACTAAAAAATTAGTCACCCTAGCATTTTGATTGTATGACTTATCACAAGCCACAGGAAAAAGATGTGACATTACGTTCTGAAGAGCCCTTTGTCAACAACTATTCACGGAGGTAAAGTTCAGGAAAAATTGCTTTCTACTTCCTCAATGATAACATTTATGAATATAATCAATTAGATCTTAAGAGTATCTTTAAAGCTTTTGTTCTGCTTCAAGGGATCTCACAAATTATCTGTACATAATATATTAAGCAAATTGGTACGAATAATCTGTATGAATTACCTGAACATACCTGTCTTTATTCTTCACACATGAGGTTTTTTGTTGGGTTTTGTTTTAATTAATTTAAATATGAACTGCTGGCTTCTAGAATAGAAATTAATGAAAATGTTCCTGTGAAAACTTCATAAACATGACCATGCACTTGAAAATCAATTATTTTTGGTAAAATAACTTTCAGTCTTGTGCAGGACCTTCAACTTGACAGATGCTGAATATCACCTTAAAGGAAGATAAAATAAAGGAAGCACAAAACACATTTTCTTTTGACAACATAATGTCTACTGACAAAAAAAAAGTATTGTCTACATGAGTTCTTCAATCATCAGAATATATTCTTTTAAGATTATAGGCTACGGTCAATCTGTTAAGATTAGGGCAAAAACATTCAGAGGTGGGTGAAATTTGGATTTTAAAGTGTACTAGGCTCATATGCAGGAGCTGATTTCCAAAAATATCGAGACAGTTTCCTTAACTACTCAAAATCCTCAGCTTTCCATGATCTTGACTGTTCAGTACTTTTGAAAAAACTGCAATGACATCTGTATCAGACCCCCTTGCCCAATCAGTAACCACCCCCAAATACACATAGTAGAACAATTAGAAAACGTGTTCTGGTTTGCAAGAAATTCACTTTGCCTTTACTTTTATCCATCTGTCACATCTGTCATAAGACTTCCCTTGCCCAGGATGCAGCCACTGCTGTGCCTTTGAGCAGCACATGCACGTGCACGTGAAGCAAGGGATGGTCTGGCAGGTGTGTAACTGCCCCTGAATCTATCTCGGAGTCATCTCTTCAATTCCACTCACCCAAATTTCCATAAACAGAAATCTGCTGGGTTGAAACCTTTTTTTCTGGATCTCACTTATTGATATTGCCTGCTTTTCAGATCAAACAATTCCGCTCAGGTAATTTAAATTCTGAGGCATTTCCTATTTTTAAATGCTATAGTTTGCAGATCTAATACATTTTCTTTTTCTTATCATATACCTTTTGTGATAATTTCTGCTTTTACTTCTAA
This sequence comes from Cephalopterus ornatus, assembly GCA_013396775.1. Classification (NCBI taxonomy): domain Eukaryota; kingdom Metazoa; phylum Chordata; class Aves; order Passeriformes; family Cotingidae; genus Cephalopterus; species Cephalopterus ornatus. The sequence goes on from VZRE01012606.1 coordinate 109,618, forward strand.
TTATCCAATTCCAAGCAGAATATAATGCCAATTGTATTTGAAGTTAAATGACTTCCAAGGAACTAAATAGTCAGAACACAACCCTGTGGAACCAGTGAAGTTATACTCAAGCACCAATAATTTTTCCCTAGGCAAGTTCTCTCTGAGTTCTACAGGTCTGACTAATTTTTGTAAAGGTGAGTATTTTGGGGTCTGATTTAGTACATAATGTTATGCTTCCTTCTTTGGTGCTTTCTCAGAAAAGGTGCTTTTAACCTGCGCATTGAGCTTACTCATTGCTCATAAATTGACACATCACACAGAACTTGTTATTCTTCTCCTGCATCTGTATCCAAAATTTGGAAGTAGCCCCTGATTCACCATCAGACACACTGAGGAACTCTCAGAGGTGTCACACATACTTCAGCAGAACTAATCCTTGAGGTGCTGCTGATAGATGTTGCAGCCTTACATGCGTATTGACAGCCACCATTTTTCAAAAGATTTAAGAAGAAACACACTTTTAAATTTCATTTCAATCAGTAATAATGACCAAAGATTACACGGGCAAAAATGTTTCTTAGCTATTTGCTCTCCTGGGTCTCAAATCAGCAGGTAGTAAAATTCCTGACCCTCTCTGTTGCAGGTATCCTATGAAAGGCTGGAGGAGGGAAATAGAAATTTGGTATTTTTCAGTGACTTTTTTTTTTAACCATAGTTGCTTAGCTGCTGAATACATATGAACATGCCGAAAGATCCAGAAAATCAGACTGAGAGTTAAATAGAATACAAAAACCTGCAGGGAATTAATTAATTCTTACATATGCTTTAGCCTTTTTAAAAAAATAAATAAATAAAGGCCAAACCCTGAGGTACCAAGTAGCACTTACTAATCAAGCAACGGTTAGAATTACTTAGGCCCAAAATATGATTAAAAAGTAGATGTTCACAGTAAGATACCTAAAATGGTCAGGGGGCAGAGATGTTTCAAATGTGTTATGCTCCACTCTACTCTTTTTTTTCCAAATAAGAGGCTGACAATGCTGACACTTATCAGAACTTAAAAATGCTTCCAGCTCCAACAAATTAAATGCTGCTTACCACACGATCTTAAAATCAGCAGTATGATGACGGCAGTGCCCAGCTCCAGGGCTTCTGCTGAGTTCTGAAGGAGATATTGGTTCTCCTAGCCAACTCTCTCAATGTTATGGCTCCTAACCCCATGCTAACTCTGCTGCCAACCTTTTATAATCTGCAATCATGGGTTGCCAAAACCTGCTTTAGACTGTACTCTGGCAAAACTCCCACTGACCACCAGACGTGCTGATGTAGTGCTGAAGGAAGTAGGACATGGGGAACACCAATATCTAGTGGTTCAGAAAAAGGGAGAGAAAGTTTGAATTAAAAGAATGCTCATTTTACATGTATTTTTAAAATACATGTCTTTTGAATACATGGTTTTTAGGCTTTTCAGTTATGTATTTACATGAAGCCAACAATACTGATGTTTAAATCTACATAAATGCTGCAGCTATCATTCTAAGGGTTGTAAAGGCTCTGGCAACAAATTTCTACATGGCTCATTACCTCTGCTCACTTGATCCATTACCTGTTTTAAGCAAAGTCTGTGTAAAAAGTACCACGGCCCCTGTCTTAGTGTTTTTACCTGGGTGGTATATTCTGTGTTACTAGTTTCCACTGAGAACCACACCAAACACAAGTGCAATAAAGCACTGTGCATACAGTTTTTTAAACAGAGTTTGAACACTAAGATGTAGGGTTCAATTCCATCCTGCTTTAGAGATTCATTATTAGGCTGCCCCGTGAAAATGAATATATTCACTGCTCAGAGCAAGTCCTGCTCTCAATAAAAGGCTGCAGAATCAGCCTCCTCATATCGTCTTTCCTCACGGGCTTCTGGGCTAGAATTCCTGTAAACAATCACAGTCTCAGAAGACAAGCCTTGGCAAGAAATCCGTAATTCTACTAATTTCACAAGTGTTTGAATTACATAACCTTCTTCAGTTCCACCATTATTACAGAACTATCATATTTCTCTGTATTCACTGCTGCAGTATTTTACAGTACTGACTCAGAAAAATAAAGGTAGCAATAGTCTCCTGTACTGTCTGCAACTAATGCTATAGAATTAAGCAGTGCACTGGATTTCATGCAAGGTCTTCAATTTATCAGTTTTCATTTTATGAAGAATAAAAATATTTCAAATCAGGGAAAGCTGTCTTAGTTGCAGATTTAGAAAAAGGTAAACAGCGAAGGCTTTCAAATAGTAAAGTCACATATATGGAAGACATGTTTCTGCCTGTGTACACTCCACGTTAGTTATGAAACAGGATGTCATCACTTACCAGGTTAGTCCTTTGTTACTAAATGAACAAGTAGCTTCCCTTAGGAATGCCCTTATAATCTATCATGTTTCCCCCTCTCTCATCCTAGAACAGAGAATATATACTGGAATAATTCTTTTAAGCATCAGTGAATACAGAGAGAACTTGTTTTCGCAGGGGAGGAGGCACTAATTCCCTACAGTGTGTACTGGCTGTATATACAGTCCCCATAGGCTGTATGTGTTTGCTTTTCAAACCATCCAACCAACGGATTCATCTTTGTGAGTCTGTAAATCCAGATCAGGAGTATGCTTTTGAAGGGAATCTCCTGTTCATTCCCTCTTACCCTACTTTGTTTCACACAGCACAGACCAGAGAGTACAGCCAGATATCGCCCCAAATGAAACAAAGCTCTACAGAGCATCTCACATGCTCCAGCTATTACTGGACTTTCAGTTCTCTGGAGCAAACTGGAGCCAGTTCAAAGCACATTCCCTCCTTTCCACCCACTCACATACAGTGTGGACATGCGGTTCTTGGCACCAGGGACAAACTGGCTCTCACTGCACTGCACCACTTGCTGATGTAGACGCTGACAATATTAGCTCAGGGTGGTGGGTAGGCTGGAGCCAAATTATGCACGGCAGGATGTATTTCCTTTTTCCATCTCAGCTTTCCTCTTAATAAAATTTCCTTTGATTTAATGATTTTAAAAATAGACCTTTTTGTTCGCATAGGACGAATGGAGCAAGCTAGACTCACGTATGTCAGGAAGTTCAAGATGGAAACTCGAAGTTCCAGCAACCACAGCGTGTTATCTGCATGTACAAAAATGAATATACTGAATGTGTGCCTTACATACTTCTTTTTATCATGCTATCCTGCTTATCCTGTGAATACAACACATTTTACCTCAAGTTTAAAAACCTGTGTATTTATTTCAGAATATTTTGCAGCAAACAACTTCGAGTCTCCATTGAAGCACTGTAAAAAACCACAAGTTTGGAAATCAGAGCTAAATCAGTGAGAGAGAACTAAGAATCTGATAGATTAATAAAATACACTTATTTAATCTGGATACAAACTCACTACTGAGATGAGGTTTCCTATTTTTGAAGCACTATCATGGAAAAGCTGAGGAGGGTGGATGAACTAGATCTATTAGAAGACTGAACTGTTTCTTGAAAATAACCCCAATTTTTCTGTAAAAAAAAAAGAAAAATAAATGTATTGAATAGAATAGAATACTTAAGTTGGAATGATCATCTAGTCCAATTGCCTGATCCCATAGATACAAGTTTTTACAATCAAGGGATTTGGTGATGTATCATAAGAAAATTGCCCTATAAAAAATTGTCCTATAAGAAATCAAAATCTACAGCATTTTTTTTCCATGAAAACAAGCTAAATTAAAAAAAATAGGATTTTTTTTTAATGGCATAAAAGACAAAAGTATTATTAACATTGCAGGTACTATTTGTAATTATTTAATAACTTACCAATTTCCTGCTTCCGTAAAGTCTTAGAATCAGCTTCGCTGCAACAAAATTCTGCTATTACAAGAAAAAAAAAAAAAGGCTGGCTAGCATCAGTAAAAGAAAATAGCCAATGTATAATTATAATATAACATTATATTAAAAATAATATTTATAGTAGGTTTAGCTTGGTCAGATGTAGCAGTTGAAGACATAGTTTAGTGGTGATTACAGTGGTGGTGCTAGGACTTGGTGATCTTTTGGAGGTCTTTTCCAACCTTAATGATTCCATGACTGTAACGTGGGATTTCAACTGAAATCTGTAACTGAACAACCAGTATGAAAGACAATCACTGCATTTTTCCATCTCCTCAACTGTACTTGCCAGATTGCCTCAGTCCCTAAATATGGCGAGTGAGACTGAAGAGGTGAGAAAAGCAGTGGTGCCGTGTGGGAGCCATAAATAATAGCAGTGCTGTGACAGCAAAGCAGAAAAGACAGTTTAAACTCTACCTTCTCCTGAAGCCCCATTCCATGGGATCACCCACGGCATGCGATCATTTCTATTTTTAAATGCTGTATTTTCTGACATGAGTCAGTTACCAATCTATTTCTGATCTGAACAGGAAGGACAGCGGAACAACTCTAATCACAGCTGAACCAAAATTAGAACAGAAAATGGATCAGTTCGGCTCCTTTATTTATACTAACCACCTCTGGGTGTAGCCATAGGAGCCAATCAGAATTTAAAAAGGAGTATCAATAAAGTTCTTTTATAGATCCTCAGTAGAGGATCAGGAGATGGTTTAAAGAGTAGTTAAAATGCAGAAACACGTATTGGAAGGGGTCTGCTCTCTCCAGAGCTTTTACTTGGAAAATTAATCCAGCCAGCCAAGTCACCATCGACAGGGTGGTGACAGCAGCAATGCCTGCAAGAGTCACCTCTCCCTCACCTTGGTCTCCTCGAGGTGTTGGTGTGGATCCAGGCACACGCCCCCTCAGACCTCACTTCTCCACTTCCAAAACTGACCCTGACACATCACACGTATGAATGGATATGTTAAAAGCATGACCTGAACTGGTTAAAAATCAATGTAAAATAATTTTAAAAAAAAAAAAATCATGCCAATGTGTGACATCAGAAGCCTTTTCCTCCGTGGCAGAACAGTGATACTCTAGCAACAAAAATTACTGAAGAAAATAACAAAAAATCAGTAATTACAAGACTATGATGTTACAGAGGACATACTATTAGAAGATCAACAAAATACACTGGATGGCAGTGGAAATGCAATCAAGCACCAAGATGGCAGATAGGAGCTCACTAAATTATTAAATGTATAAGCTTTGTAAAAATGTAGAAAGACTGCTGTCACTAGGATCTGCTGAAGCCCTGCTGTTGGTTTTCAAACTAACTCTTCTGTTTCATAATTCCTTTGGAAACATGCAAACAGAGACTCACAATAATCAAAATCTTACAGAGGCATTAATAAAATTAGGGTAGTATCCTGATGTAGAAAGACTGCAGTAATTAATACATAAATCTGTATTTTTTTAGTAGCCCAGAACACAGAAGTAATTTTCAGCACTGAGGCTGCCCTTAAAGTTAGTAGCATGTGGGGGAAATAAATCTAAAAACAGAGTGGTAAAAATATGTGCCTTTTTCCAAGCTGTTTGGACTACTGACAACTTGGTTTCAAGATAAATTCAATATGTGTAATATATGCAGCATGTTTACACTCGCCATTTACAGCTGCACTTATGTGATTTTATAGATGTATGTACAGATAAGCACAGGGTCAGGCACGGATACAGCAAGCTGCTTCACACAAAGATGGAGATTTCTTGTTTAGTTGCCTAGCAATAAGATCTGACTCCTGGAAGCTGACAAATACTGATCAGAAAATGGAATAGAATTATTTAATGTATCTAATGCATCACACAGAAAGGAACATAAGGCTATTAAAGAAAGGGAAATGCTAGGCCAGAAAAAATAAATTCTATCCAGTGAAATCTATTCAGGAAATATGTGATATTAAGAAGCTACAATATCTAAATAAAAGAAAGCCTCAGTCTGTTCACTCTGACAGTATTTTTCATCATTCTTCTTTTAGCAGAAAGTCTAATTCCATCTTGGCTAATGGATCTGACTCTTGAATTGCTGTGTTTCATTTTGTCCAGCCCCCTGAATAATGTTTGGAAGCTGGAGACAGAGAGAGATATTTTTTAAAATTGAACTGGATGAACATGACGGCATTTCTCTTCTTGGAAAACACAGCATGGCACTAATGGAAAGTTTGATGACATCTACTACACAGGTGGAGAGGCAAAAGTCCACACTTGTGTTTCACTTTTTACAGGGAGCTTTAAAACCGCACTGATTCCTTTTAACACATTTATAAGGTCTCTTCTCTCAGTTCTTTCAGTATTACAAATGTTTTTCTTTCAGTACTTCAGAGGAAGAACAGGAAGATCACAATCCAAGGTTAGGTAGCACACTACAAGTCCAGCACACATCAGCAGTACTCGCTTCTTGGAGCGGCACTGACACTGGCCTTTTCCCCTTACAGTCTAAATTTAAATAGATTAGTCCACATTAAAATTGGGAAAACAGGGGCCACTGGATAGTATTCCAGCATTATAAGCAGCGTGGACTTGTAATGCACTATTCATGCACTATTTAAACTTGAAAAAAGAACATGACTCCTCTTTCTGCTATTTCTAACCTTTCTTTAAAACATTCTTCTTTAACAAGCCTTTAAAACAGCACCTCCCAAAATCTGTTCCTGTTAAAGCTGTCACTTAACAGTATTCCATCTGTTTTGGACAGAAACAGTCATAAAATTTCTCTCACGTGTCCTGTTACATCAGCATAAACTTAGAGTAACTCCACAGACTTCCTGTGTGACGCACTTACTCAGGGTTTGTCTACACAAGGAAGTAAACATAAAGGAAAACCAGCCTCAATTGGAGCACAGGACCAAGCCTGGACTAACTCCTGGTATAAACATTCTTACCAGACAGAAAAGAAAGGCAGCTTTTCCTACTCTGAATACGGATTAAACTACTTTGAACAAAGACAGCCCTAGTAAAATCCAAAGGTGTAATACCAGTCTACAAGGCAGTGCTTACAAAACTAAAGTGTCAGTATCAGAAGCAGCCTAGTCACACATATCCTGCTTCTCAAACATTCCCTAATTCAATTTAGAGGTACTTTTACATACTGTACACAGCTTTGCATTTTGGCATGAAAACACCCTTTCACTGTCTGCAACACACATTCATGCAGAATAGTCAGTAACTTTGTACTGAAAAAGCACTAATTTTTTCATGCAGACAATGCCTTTATTTCTTAATCTTCCTTCCCCAGTTGCAAAGACTGTCACACAGACCAATTAACTACATCTTAATTTGGTCTTGTACTGTGGCTCCTTTGTCCTTGTTACAGCAGTGTGAAACACCCTCCAAAGGGACATAGATTATATTTACTAAATGAAAGATCTTAATAAAACAGGAATTTACATTAATGATTTTTCCATGTTGTTCAGACACTGCAGTGATAGAAACTACACAAATATCTAGAAAAGCAAGAGCAGATAAAAATGAAGGACACACAAGTGAAGAGTTTGACATGTGAATCATGGCAAGTTATTTTAACCAGTGTTACTTTACTGACATGCAAGTCAATTGGTGATTTCATTACAGTAACTTTCTGTATAATAATAAAAATTTACAGATTTCTAATAATTTAATCACTTATGTGCCTACCCCCTACGTGTTCAAAAAACTAAGAAAGAATAGAATTTATTTATACACACCCCTTAAAAGGCAGTTGTTGTTTACAGAGATCTGTCAGTAAAGAATAGATGGTCAGGGATGAAAAACATGGCTGAGCCTTCCCACACACATCTGCAATTTTGAGACTGTATAGTCGGCCCTCTCTACCCACATCTCTCACAGATCTCCAGAATAATTTAGCACTAGGGAAATCCATGTGGTCAACATAAAAAATCGTAATCTCATTGGGAAAAACTGTAGAGGGAGCAGGGAGGCAAAGTTGGCTCTGATCTCTTGTTGATTCTCACAAGTTTCATACACATTCTGTGGTTTAAACAGTGGTTTCCGAGAGCTTCTGAAAAAGAGCAACGTGGCCAGAAACCTGCAAGGTGGAAATAGTTTCCTCATTTGGGGTGATGTGGTCATCTTTGCATCTATTCTGATATGCTAAGGACAGAATACAACTTTTACTTTTTCCCCTACATCACAAGAAATAATATCTTGAGCTATTAATTTCAGTGACATCCACCTGTCATTTGAACTCTGCTCTTCACTCCATTTTTTTGATTTTGACTTTGACAAGTCACAAGAAAAGTAACATATTAAGTTTGGACTCTTAATTCATTGTGAAAGTTGTACATCATCTCCCCCAATTCATATTTCCATGTCACTATCGTCTGAAACACTATTCACAGACCTGCTGTCAGTTACACAGCAAAGATCACATCCAATTTGTGAGACGACTTTATGAATGTATGAACCAAAATAGTTCACGTTCCCAACCAAGATTTAGTAATCGTGGTTACCTGTGGATACTCCAGTGTGGAGAATGTGGAAAGGAGATGGCCTGGGAAGTATTTACATGTGACAACTCCTTTCTATCTTTTTATCTACATTATACACTAGAAAATATCCAAGAAACTGTCTTAGCTAATAAATTTGATAATAAAAAATGTTACACGTATACGAATCTCAAAACATTTAAAAGTTATCAAGCTCAATGCACCATAAATTCTCATGGTATCACAAGCAAGGTAGTAGTGCTACTCCTTCTGCAATTAGATGTCAGTGTAGTGTACACTGCTTTAGGTAGTCTTATCCTCTTCCTTTTTTGCCACCCAAACTACAAATCTTGCTTTTACTGACTACTTCTAAAATTCCTTTCAAAACTTATTAATTTTAAGGCCTGCATAAATCCTGCTACTAAATAACAAAACCCACATTGTCGTGGAAGCATATTTTGTCTATAGATTTGGAGATTTACACTCCTTAAGTAAGCATACTTAAAATTGAGATAAAGCATGTGTTTTACTCCCTTGTAAGTGAGAAACATCCATCCCACTTCGTGTTTGTTGTCCTCTTAGCCATGTACACCTCAGGCATATTCTGCCTGTGAGGCAGAATGTTGTCCTTTGAATTCTCCCTCTTAAAAAAAAGGCCATAAAAGCAAGAATCAATATTACAGTAGTCTGACCATCATTTTTTTAGATTACAGTTAATTCCAGTTGTTATCTGTAATAGGTTATAACACCATAGAGAGAAGCTGGCATCATATGAGGTCAGATCAGTGACTGACATCAAAAGGAGGCCAACATGTTCTCAGTTCTTTTTTTCCAGACAGCACCACTTGCATTAGTAGCAATTTCCCTTGAAGAGCTCAGCGGCAGCGAGTCTTAGAGGGGACAACAGAAGTAACAACTTTGCCTCTTGTAAAAGAACAAATGGTTTGGAACATCACTGCCAACCCTTTTAAGATCAGCTCTAGGAAGACCAAGGAGTGAGACTTCTGACATCAGTTTTGTTTGTTTACTTTCCAGTAAAGTTTGTAGCTGCAAGAGCCTCTTTTGAATCCTGAGGTTGAGTGATTCTGAGCCTGGCCTAGAGTATAAATACTGAAGTGTTTTGTTGGGGTTTTTTTCTCTTGCTAGTTTTTTTTCCTTGCTAGTTAGCTAAACCCTGAAGAAAACAGTGAATGTTTCTCAGTAATATTTACAGAGATTTTCACGTCTGTAAACACAAATACCATGGTGATGTTCTGTATTTTCTCAAAGAAGCCTGAAGACTTCTTTTAGATTCTTTCTGCCTAAAACACATAAATCAATGAAATAGCAGTTTGAATAAAGCAGCAATAATTGACTGATCAAATTTTGTCATACCAACTAGGATGTGTTTTCTGTTGAAATGTTCTTGGTCTTGATAAAGACTTGCAACTTGTGAAACCCAAATTCCCTGCAAAGACTTGTGGAAAGAGACCACTATCAGAGTGGAGAAAGTCACTAATGAATTTAATATATCAGCAACACAAGTGTCAGATCTGCAAATGACATGTCTTACTCCAAATTTCTGTAGATCTGGGCAGTCACTGGACTTGAACATTGATAACAATTTCTTTTAAAAGACTTTTTGTTCTTATTTCACTTGAGAAATGACAACACTCTCCAGAAAGTATAGAGTTAAATTTCCTGTTCTGCTGGCACTGAAATAGATAAGATTACACTTAAAGGTTTAGAGTGTCTACCAACTTTGATAAGAGGAGAGAAAGGACCGCAGAAGTATCCAAATCACAGCTGCTAGAAAGTAAAATACCTGCCCAAGTGGGTTGGTTTTCTCCCTGTATTCCATCTGATGTTTCTGTAGCAGTTATGATACAGTTTGGGCAGGATGAAGCTTGTTACAGATAAAATCTGTCTTCTGTAAGTTGGCTTCTACTGCTTTGCAACTTCTGCAAACACAATACAATGCAGAGAAAAAAGCTGTTAGAAGGGAGCACTGTGCACCCTGAGTTCACCTCCAGTCAATGAAAATGGAGTGTTACTGTTCTTGGCACCTCTCTTTGCCGTGCCTGGTCATGCTGTGCTGCTGCTCACCATTCACACTGCAGAGCACTGTCAGTCCCTTTTAAGTGTACTCTTCTTAAAGAAAGTATCTTTTCAACTGGCGATGCTCTTGGCAATGCATTATCTGTAGATATAGGTGTGTGTTAAACAAAAAGGCAAAATTTATGTAAAATAAAGCACAAATTGTTAATATACCCAAGCACTGTGGTCTATGTCACTAACATTTATGCAGGAGCAGTGTACCATTTGTTTTCCTTTATGCAAAAGTCAGCATTACCAAAATAAGCTTTTTTTTTCCCCCTGTACATACTCTACTTGCAAATCAATCCCTATGGGGTCTGATTGCCATGAAAAGCGAAACAGAAACACAGCTTAGAGTACTAAAAAAGTATAAGACTTTTATAAAGATCCAAAGAATATAACAATTGTTTCACTCCACTTTAAAGGCAGACAGCTTTAGTCCTTATTTACCTATATGAGGTGAACTGCTCTGCTTAAGTCCTCTGTTGTTTCTATGTAGGTACACATGGGAAAAGTAATTATCTTTTCAAATAACCAGTCAAACCATATTTCTAATCAGACACACTAACTGCCCAAAATTAATTTGGTTTAACCGGTTTTTATAATTTAATAACTTAAGAAAATGCTTTAGTAATCTAATTTAAGACTCCTGGCTGAAGGTATTCAAGTTCTAATTTCAAGTAATCCATAAAGTCCATATGTTTGGACTCATCTTCCAGAGTGTTCTCCCACTGACACATCCTCAGCCTTGTACTTTTTCTACTTGTCTACTTCTATCTGTGATTCTGTCTCAGTGATTCTACATCTGTTTTGCCAAAAGACATAATGTGAGTGTATACACCATGTGGTTGCTGGGAGCGAGATGAATGGGGAGCTGGCTAAGAACGCATTTATCACTTAAGAAAATCAGAGCCAAGGAAGAGAAGGACAAGTGTAAAGAACACCAGAAAGCTTTTACCAGGCTAACTGAGGATGGCAATATCCACTGGGAGGAATAGCTTTGACACTGTTTATGTGTGTTTGGGCTTTCGGTTTCCCTTGGTACTTCAGCCCTTAGAGGAGTAAGAATCTGAGCTCTTGCTGAGGTTTTCCAGTTCAGCTTCTAATCTGCAAAGGTGGACAAACCAAACTGTCTCCTTTAATCAGAACAGGCTTTAATTCCTGACTCCTCTTTTTCTTAAGCTTTTCCACCAGTTATTTAGGAAACAACAGTAACAAACCTGTTATTTACTAACAGAGCCAGGTGGAAATCAGTCTGTGAAGCAAGCACTCCACAATTCTGTTCCCAGCTAATTCTCTGAGAGCTGCTGCATTCAATAAATGAGTCAATGAAGTACACAATATAGATAAAATGCTGAGGCAAATTCACCCCTGATAAAACTAACCTTTAGTCACTAATTACACAGCTATGTTCTTTTGAGTCTCTTAAGGGCCTAAACAGAGTTCCACTGCTAAAAACACAACACTAAGAGTCTGTAGAAGGAACAAAAGCTTTTGATTAGCTCAAGAGTGTGTTTGATGTCACTCTTTTAAATATTTTAATCTCGGGAGGCTCAGCTCTCACAGTATCTGAACAATGCTTGATCAAGAAAATATCTGAGAGCTTAACCTATAGAAACTTTTGTAATTCAACCCAATATCCTGTCAGTCTAGGGATCCAGCTATTCACATGGGAAACAAACCTGTGTCTGTGGGCAGATGCATTAACTTGGATTCACTGTATGCTGGACTTCTGTTTCAGACATAGAGAATGTAAATGCTAAGCCTGAAACCTTGTAAAATTAGTATCATTTCAGTAAACCATTTATGTTAACCAGAATAACTACACGGTATGAAATTATGCTTACATGTGTCATTTCCACTTTAAAAACAGCACCAACAACAAAGGAACAAAAAACCCAAAGAAAAACCAAAGCAAACAGACAACCAAACCCCAAACAAACAACAAGCGTAAAAAATACATAAACCAGAAACAAACCCACTTCCTTTATACAAAGAAAATCCAGGAAAACATGCCCCAGCTGGAGATTCTTCTCATTACAGGTATTTTACAATAAGTACACATAGAGTTTACCTCTCCCATATGCACCCATTCACCTTGCAACCCTTCCTGAGATCACTCACCAACCGTAACACAGCAATTCCCACAGTTCCATGTGAGGCTGTGCCAGGTGGCAAAGGCCATACAAGCTAAAAACTTTCAAAAGAACTCGGTTTTCAGAACCTTTTCTTTCCAGACCTTCCATTTTTTACTCAAAATTGCACACAAGAGAACCCAGAGAAATGGGATCATGTTATTCAAACACGTCTCTGAAGTCCTTTTTACCTTTTGTTAATGATTACTCATTTCCTACGTTCATTAAACTTGTGAAGCTGGCTAACTGGAAATAATTCTATGGTGCTGAAGTGGCCTGTATTGCCTTTGAGAATTAAGTACTTTCAGTCCATAGAACACGTTTAACATTTTCATAGAATTATAGAATATTTTGGGTTGAAAGGGACCTTTAAAGCTCATCTGGTCTAAACCCTCTGCAATGAGCAGAGTCTTCAACTAGATCAGGTTGCTCAGGGCGTTGTCCAACCCGACCTTGAGTGTTTCCAGGGATGGGGCACCTACCACCTCTCAGGGCAACCTGTGCCAGTGTTATACCACCTTCGCTGTAAAGGAATTCTTCCTTATACCTAGTCTACCTCTACCCTCTCTTAGTTTAAAACCACTGCTGCTTGTCCTGTTGCTACAGGCCCTATTAAAAAGGCTGTCCCCATCGTTCTTAAAAGTCCTTAAGCATTAAGCTCTCCCTGAAGCCTTCTCTTCTCCAGGCTGAACAACCGCAGCCCTCTCAGCCTCTCCTCACAGGAGAAGTGCTCCAGCCCTCTGATCATCTTTGTGGCCTTCCCTGGGACCAGTTTTTCTGTGTGATATAAAATCATGCCACATGAAGCCAGAAATACCTACTGGTTAATAAAAGCTACCTTTCACAATCAGATCTAGCCTTTTTTTATTTAACATCTGGGAGCCTCCCAATGCTTTTCCTGATTTAGGTCACATTCTGGTAGTGTTTTTGGTTCTCTTCTCCTGTCTCTCTTCTCAAAGTAGGTATGAGCAACAATTTGGGTAAGAATAGGGAAAAGCCTCCTTTATGCAATTTCTTTAAACCAAACAGATTTCACCAAAATAGGAAAAAAATTACATCATTTCAATGGGCATTTGCTTTAAATGGAATAAGGACTAAGGAATGACAATATAAAAATAATCTATATAAATACAAAACAATTTTAACACTCTCAAAGTAGACTGGATTTAATAGAGGGAACCGTAGGTCAAACAATTGAAATGATGCTTATTGTAATCTAATGGTTTAATGTTGTTGAACCTATTTAAAAATAGAGGTTTGTAATAACATGCTCATATGCACAAGTAATCATCTTTTTTTTTTTAAATTAAAGTTTTGAACTTTTCAAATGGGTAACAAGGGAAAAGAGCAGGACTTCACTGCCTTTCAAAAGGGTAACCTGGATTTGTAACTATTTGCCTGATTTCCCTGTGTTTTTGCTTCCTCCTAATGACTGAAAGTGCTACATAGTTTTTCCTCACCCTTTTCCTAGTTCAAGTGGATCTTTGACCCCTAAATAACAAAAAATATGATCCTTACAGAAATCTGACAAAGAATTAATGCTCTCTCTTTTCATTAATAGAAATCATACTAACAGCAACCACTGATAACTAATATATCTGAATATTACCTTAAATTGCAAGAGGGGATGCTGCATTTCTGCCCATGGAAAAGTAAGGCAAACTGCAAGGAATAGCTCACTACATCCAACAAAAGCCAAGCAGCTAAACGTATATAAATGCATATAAATGTTCTGTAGAGTATTTCTACTATTTCCTACACACACAAACCATGACAAAGCATTTGCTGCAATGAAAAAGATCATACAAAATCAGTTTGGTAAGACCATGTGCAGCATTTTAAAAATAGTAATTTCCTATCCATGCTTCTGAGTTCACCAATAAAACATATTCTATAAAGATAATAGTAATGCAATGGAGCTATAGGACATTCTGACGCTCTTCCAACTCAACCAACTGTACTTTGTGTTCAGCTGCAGTAGGTGTTTCTGAATAGTATTTCATATAGAAGATGACTGACACAAAACCACTTAAGCAAGCAGATTACAATGGAATCAAGCCAATACTTTTTAAAACCAATACAAGGATTATTACTTCTTAAACACGGTACAATTAAACAGAATTCATTAAGACACGATACTGGAAAGCCTAAAAGGTATCAAAAAGAGACATTACATAGAAAATCAAAATACTAATAACTATAAAAATTAAAAATCAGAGACATGCTTTAAGGTCACTCAAACACGAGCTGGCAATGTTTAGGAGACAGAAAAGCTCTTCTCTTGGCAAATAATAAAAATTCTAGATTTGAAAGCTTACTTACTTTATCATAAAGCTGGTGCTAACCAGTGCCAGAAACAGCACACTCACTCTGCTGAGCCAGAGAACATGAACAAATCTGTTGTTTTAGAAGACTGGAGGATGTAAAAATTTTTAAACTTACATATTTCATTGAACTAGACCTGCTGAGAAGACAGTCACTGTTGGGTTTATTTTTTGGTTGGTTTGTTTTCCAAAACCACACTGGGAATACATATGCAATCTTCCTCTTTGAAAGTTATGATGATTATGCATTAGTACAATTATACTGGCTAAAAATATTCCCTGTTCTAAACAGGATTCTGAAAGCAAAGCAAGCTGTGCTGCTACGGGCACTGCCTCACTTTCTTTAGCAGCCTGTATAAACATTCCCTGGCGAAATATCAGTATCTCTAACACTTGAGGATTCTACACAGTTTTCACTGGCTAACTCTCAAGTCACACCCCAAATATCTGTCCAGATTTCTGACAAAGAACCACCGTAAGAGTCCTGTGCAATTGTAACTGCCAGACAAATGGTTACATTTGAGAAATATAGCAAGTCTTCTGGGCCTTAAATTGGAAATAAGGAGGTGAATTGTTTTTTTCAGTATCTCTGGTTTTGAACAGCACGAAATCCAGCTGGTGAGTTAAGGGATAGGGTGCAGCATTTCAGAAGACAACTGCATGAAAGCAAAATAATTTATCAGATAGAAGACACAGTGAAATCTACTGCAAAGGATTTTCCAAAGAAAGAGAAGTGACTTCCCAGGTGGTTAAAAGTCTACTGCTGTCTAAAAGTGTTAGAATGTTCTTGCGTCAATGAGTGTTGTTAAATCAGCCTCACTAAAAGTCACCTCTACCCATATTCAGAAGTTCAATACCAATATATATTCTGAAAATTAAAATCCTGTAGAGAACAATCACAAAGCCTTCTGCAATGCTCTGACACTCTCCATATTACAGTTTACAAATTAGGCACATACCCAATATATTAGTGCCTTTCTCCAAGAGACAATGCAAACATTCTTATAATAGTGAATTTGCACAGTATAATCAAAGAATGTGCTGTGTTGGAAGGGACCCTGCACAGGACACCCCAAGAGTTACACCATACGCCTGAGAGTGTTGTGCAAATGCTTCTTGAACTGAGACAGGCTGGGGGCTGTGACCATTTCTATGGGGAGCCTGTTTCAGTTCTCAATCCCCCTCTGGGTGAATGACATCCAACCTAAATCTCCCATGACTCAGCTTCATGCTGTTTCCTCAAGTCCTGTCACTGGTCATGACTGTGAAGAGATCAGCACCTGCCCGTCCGCTTCTCCTTGTGAGGAAGCTGTAACTGCAGTGAGGTCTCCCCTCAGTCTCCTCTTCTCCAGCTGAACACACCAAGTGCCCTCAGCCACTCCTCGCGAGGCTTCCCCATCAGACCCTTCACCACACCCACTGCTCTCCTTTGGACACTCTCCAACAGCTTAATGATTTTTTTTTTATGTTGTGGTGCCCAAAACTGCACGCAGGACTCGAGGTGAGGCTGCCCCAGGTCAGAGTAGAGTAGGACAATCCCCTCCCTCGCCCGGCTGGAGATGCTTTCTCTGATGCCTCCCAGGACAGGGTTGGCCCCTCCTGGCTGCCAGGGCACTGCTGACTCATATTCAACTTGTCATCAACCAAGATCCCCAGGTCCCTTTCCACGGCACTGCTTTCCATCTCATTCCCCAGTCTGTAAGTACATCCAGGGTTGCCACATCCCAGGTNGTCTCTCTGTGGGGCCTCCCTGCCTTGGAGGGAGTCAACAGCTCCTCCCAGTTTAGTGTCATCCGCAAACTTGCTCAGTATCCCTTTCAGTCCTGCGTCCAAGTCCTTTATGAAGACGTTGAAGAGCACAGGGCCCAGAATGGAGCCCTGTGGAACCCCACTAGTGACAGGTCACCAGTCTGATGTCACCCATTCACTGTTACCTTCTGTGCTCGACCCGTGAGCCAATTGCTCACCCACCACATTTTGTCCAGAAGGATCCTGTGAGAGACAGTATCGAAAGCTTTGCTGAGGTCCAAAAATATTATATCGACTGGTTTTCCTAGATCCCTTAGGTGGATTACCATGTCATAAAAGGAAATCAGGCTCAACAAGCAGGACTTCCCTCTCATGAAGCCATGCAGGCTGTGACCCATGACTGCATTGTCCTCCAGGTGTTTTTCAGTAACTCCCAGAATAATCTTTTCCATTATTTTACCAGGCACTGAAGTGAGACTGACAGGTCTGTGGTTTCCGGGGTCTTGCTTCTTGCCTTTCTTGAAATTCAGGACAACTTGAGTTGAGTATGAACATTCTGCCATTAAGAACATTCTGCTTCAGTACAAGTGCCAAAAAAACCTGTTTAAATGAAAAATATAGATGTATTTTTTAGTTTGGGTTTTGTTGTTTTCTTGTTTTTCCCCCCAGGTATTTTTTTCTACAGTACAGCTCTCCTTGAGACAGGCTTCTATCACAGAAAAAACCAAGAGTACATTTGGTTAAATGTGCATGCCAGCTGCTTCATTCATGGGGTGGGTTGGGATGGCTTTGGAGAGAAACTAGGCTCGCTCAAAAAGGCAGGCAGAAAAACTGTTTGGAAAGTAAGAAGGTGCAGGAGGTGATTATGTTGGAGAAATTAACATGGAGCAAATCAGGGTGTGAATTTTCAGTGAATAACTTTGCAGTACTTATCCTCTACATGGATGCTTGGGTTCACATTATATGCATGTGCGCACTGCATTAATAGGGCACTCTGCATAAAACCCAGCCTAGCCAGATCCACAACCACCACGAGGATGAGATGCAGGATGAGCTGGGGATGGTACAGTGCCACACTGCCACAGCTACCCTGTCATCAGCACTGTCTGGAATCTCCACCCAGCAGGGCTCAGCTTTGTGATCACTGCAACGCAACCTGCTACGTGGGTAAGTTGCAGTGATTGCAGTTTGGCAATAGTAAGGAAAAACTTCTGTCCCACATTTGGTGGGTTGTTTTGGTAGGCAATGCAGCCTGTCCAGGTTCTGAGTTATGCCAAATGTGCAGCCAGAAGTATCGCTCTTCCTCTCGGCCAGATGCTGCATCTGTGGAAGCAATTCCTGTACCTGTGCCACACAGTCAGCAACGCAGAGGGTTCCTCACGACACTTTATAGACATCCCTTCTCCAAATAACCAGTGGCAGTGCACTCAAGTTGAAATTATGCATAGATTCTGCAAGTTCAGACTTGCTGAAACAAATCCAGAACTACCACTATGCCAATTGCAAACCACCTTGTTTGAATTACAGCATCACTGGTGTTCAGGGCAAGTGGAAAGAGAGCACGGGGGAAAATACAAAGGGAACGTGGAATTTGTACAAGTCACTCAGGTGACTGATGGATGCAAGGTGATACCAAAAGTGGTAGCTATTAAATTCCATTTGCTCATTTTCTGTTTTTCTTCTTTTTTTTCTTTTTTTGTGACGTCAAGGGGACAGACTGAAAAAAAAAACTTTATGTAAATTTGTTACTGAATAATCATATGAACAATTGGGCTGCTATGTTCGCAGACATGAATAATAGTGTCTTCCATGACAACAAATAAAGGAATTTAAGAAGAAGGTGAGATGTATAAACTAGAAGGCATTTCACAATCTTTTTTTGTCCTCTGCACTACAGTTCATTGCCTTCATCAATTGTACTCCTGCAGCAGGTCCCTGAGGCTGACAAAGTGTGGCACACATGAAGGGAGCCTACAAGCAGCCAAGCACAGAAACTTCTTCGGCTCCCACCTGCCAAAGTCAGTGTGACCTATGGAATAGCATATATCCTCCTGGTGTTAATAAAATGCAGGTTTCAGTCCTAAAAAACCAATCACAGCTTTAAGCAAACAGTGATCATTCACTGCTATTCCCTTACTGACCAAATGTTGGGGGATTTTCTGTTGTTATGGAAATAAGTATTTTATAGTATCCTTTAAAATAAACCAAAAAAGGTGATACTTTAGTCTGTCAATATGTACCTACGATGTTTTTCAGGTTTTCCATTGGCCTCTTCCCCCTACCTCCTGAAAAAAAAAATATTATTATATGGGTGTCTATATATATATATGTATATATATACTACTCCTTAGTTTTCACTTGTAGGGTAACAGTGTTGGAATGCTAATGCGGGAAACACCGCACGAGAATATTCTCCCATTCAATGCAAAACAAAATCCTTGCTTTCACTTCCATTTTTAAGATTTGCAAGTATTTTTATAACTTTTTACTCCAAAAATGTTCATTGCAGTAACATTAGTTGCTGACTTTGCTGTTTCCTCTGTGCCCCTTGTCACCTTCTTTCAAACTGGATTCCACGGATTCCAATGGAGTTCTGCACAGTTCTGTTCTTGCAGATTTACACATGAGGTCCAAGCTCTTGCAGCAATATGATTGTTGTTACATGCAGGAAGGTGCCATTATATAAAAATTCTGGTATGACAAATACCTGTCACAATCGTGTTCACCTTTATTCAACACGTGTGTGCTCAGAACTTACTCTCAGATAGTTTATTCAAGACTTTCTGTAACACAATCCGCTAAGTAAACTGCCCTTAACGCTTACGGGTCTGAGACGGGGAAATCTACCTTGAACAAACTTCATCCCAGATAAGATGCAACACAAGAACTCCCGTATGACAGCCCCCCTTTGGGCCTTACATAACCCTGGTGACATTGTGGCACGCTGTGTCGAAAGCATTGGGAATGAGGCTGTTTTTGGGAAGCTGGAAGTTGTGCAGCATCATCTGTTTGGACTTGCCATCTGTGTGGCTCAGGAGTTACTACAAGTATCGCTTTCTCCCAGGCATCTGAACTCTGAGTCATACAAACCGAAAGCGGAAGGCGAGTGTGTGAACAAAGCAGATGTGGCTGTTTATGGGGTTCCTCGTCACCTTTACTTATCCCTTGTTTTTTCTGTACGGCCCCACCCAGGGCAACTAAGTTTGATCCTTTGGCAAGGCAGGGCAGCTGCCGCCTCAGCGACCCCCCGGGACAGAGACCCGGCTGTTCAAGGATGAAACCTCTCGTGGGTGAGTCTCTGGAAGTCTCCATGACTTAAACTTCCACCTACAGCTGGAAGCCTGGCCATCTTGGTTTTGTTTGACTGAGAGGAGCAGGAATACCCCACCGGGGGTGTGTTCAGCATGATAAACACACAAAAATGTCTCTCCGGAGCACTGGTTGTCCAAGGGCCGCCTGCAGCCGCGGGCAGGCCGATTCACAGCTAAAAAAGCACATGCAGAGGGAGAAATAGTTTCCAACCCCAGAGAGCAAACCTGAAACTGGATCCGTGCAGACGGGCTCCTGGAGCTCACATGGCAACCTTCCTCCTCCGGGTCTGACTGCAAGCTCGAGGCTAGAGTCTGTTATCGGCTCATTTTTTTGACCTCCAACAAAATCTGAAATGTGGTCTTGCTGAGGGGAAACTGGGGAAAATCAATTTATTAAATAAAAAAAAACCAAACCCCAGACAAACCGAAACGTTACGAGGCTACATATACGCTAAACTACCGTTGTGTGGACGTGACAGAAGCGGCTGCAGCTCGCAGCGCAGGCCCCGAGCCCAGTGTGGGCTGTGTGAGGGGCTGCAGCCCGGCGGCGAACAGCGCCGGGGAGCAGCGGCCAAGCGGCCGCCATGGAGCGGTTACGCCACTTGCGCAGGTGGCGGGGCGCTGCCCGGCGGCCCGACCGGCCCGCGCCGTAGCGCCCTTCGTGAATACCGGTGCTGCACTGCGGCGGCGGCGCGGCGCAACCAAACCCCCGCTCGCCACCGCCCACCCCGGCCGTGGCACCGCCCCCCGCCTCGGCCGTGATTGGCAGGGCGGGCGGAGCGCTCGGCGGCTATTGGCGAGTCCCGGCGGGAGGTGGGGTAGGTTGCGTGAAGGGTGATAAAGTTAGTGGGGCTGCCGGGGAGCGGCCGAGACGCGGCGGCGGCGGTCGGCGCTCTATGGAGGTGGCGGGGGGAGGCGTCGGGCCGGTGCTGCTCTTGCTGTGGTGATTCGGAGACTCGCCCTGTCCCGCGCGTTCCC